>OY730196.1:34375481-34975481 GCA_963422505.1 Pseudognaphalium luteoalbum | reverse complement strand
AATGGGCCGGATTGGTTTAGTAAATAAATTGGACCGGAGATTTTAAACCATAAATGTTAATGGGCTAAATTCATTTGAATCGCGTAATTAGGCTGGATCATTTGGACTGTACTATTGGGTCGAGTGTGTTGGGCCAAGCCCAATGGACCGTGTAACCTTAAAATATAAACGGGATTTGGGTTCATAATTCGGAACAAGAAACTATAAAAAAAGCGAATAATTAATTTTAAAACATTACGACACGTATAAAAGGTTATTTTTATAAACTTACATACATATATATATATATAACAACAAATATTTAAGTTACATATATATATATATACGTATTAACAACGATTAAGTACAGAATGATGATTAACAACAAGTCATATATAGTTTTATAAAATGAAACTCTTATACATAATTATATATATATATATATACACACACACACACACACACACAACAACAACAACATACATGTGTGTGTGTGTATATATATATATATATATATATATATATATATATATATATTTAACAAGATTTACGACTCGAGAAATGTTAGTTATTTTTCAAACATATATCGTCACCAACAACTAGTATGTAACACCCGCCAAATTAGGACTTTTGATTTGTGCCTAATTACTTGTACTTGCATGTATTTAGTTTTGTATTAATCTAAGTATATGAGGCTTTCGTGAAAAATTTCTTACACGCGTACGTGATTCGTCTAAATCACACACTTCCTAAATGGACGAGGTCCTATACAATTTAGATTGGACGTTGGTGACAAAATCTTTTTTAAAATAATTTGGAATTAACCAAAAAAACAATATTAGCTTCAATATATTGTGGGAATATATTACACATATCTAGTATCGTTTAAAACACTCCGAACGCGATGAGAGCACCCGAAACGCGCCCAACAACAGAAGATAATACAAGATTATAATTTTATAACTCATCATTAAGAATTTGGATTCAACCGAAGATAATACACTTTAACATATAACGTGAAACAACGTTTAAACAACTACGAGATTCAACCGACAATGACTCGTGATATGAAATTGGGTAACACAAACCCGCGAGCCGGAGACCCGAGTTGGGTCGGCTCAGACCCGCGAGCCCAGCCCCAACCGACCCATGACCCATCCCTTTTAACCCCATTCTTTCACCACTCCCACCTCATTTACACCAAAACACACACTTACACCTATTTTCTCTCATCTCTCTCCCTACTAAATCTCTATATCTCTCTTTAAAAACTGTGATAACAAGAACATCATCATCAAAATCGTTCATCATCATCAAGACACAAGCAAGAGGATCATCATCATCATCACCATCATCACCACCTCCTTTGATTTTCGATTTGTTGGTAAGAAACTTTAAAAACTCTTTTAAATTACTTAGGAAGCTTTTATTTACATGCTAGAACATTTACTCAACAAAGATTTGCCCAAAAACCGACTTGAAAATGCATTTTCATAGATAAGTGTTCGAACAGATCGTTCTGCGAACCGAGATCTGTTCGTCCTGCGAGGCGAACCCAATTACGAACCGAAAATTTGACTCGCGAACCCAACTGCGAACCGAACCGACCTGCGAGTTGACTTGCGAGTCGACCTGCGAGTTGACCTGCGAGTCGACCTGCGAGTTGACTTGCGAGTCGACCTGCGAGTGGACTTGCGAGTTGACCTGCAAGTTGACCTGCGAGTCGACTTGCGAACCGAACTTGGTGTTGCGAATCGAATTCAATTCGCAGCCTACTGCCTTGCGAGCCGAACTCGGCTCGCACCGCAAACTCAATTCGCACCACTATTTAAGTCCATAACCTGACTTGACCAATTTTCCGAATTTAAATCCTAGATACGATTTTTTAATAAAACGATATACATAATAATAACACTCTCGGATTATTTTTACAAACCGTCACCAACGGGCCATACTCGTTTTCAAAATACAAACGATTTACTAAACAAACACTTGGACACATCCTAGTTGAGTGGACAACTAGCATGGGTGATCGTTTAAGACACCAACTCGTTTCCTTGTTTACTTACAACCTTGTGCGTTACGGACGCCAGAAGGTTGCAGGATTCTGAGAATCGATACACAGACTTACAACCGCTTTACCTGGTTGATTACACATACGTATTTACTGGACTCATGTGAGTCTCATAGCCCCACTTTTACTATTTTTACTTACGGGGTGAGATACAATGCTTATTTTTCTTGAACACAAGTACGAATTAATCATTTTACTATACGGGATTGCATGAGTTAATTTACTTTTACGGAAGTCTCTCCATCATAAATCGTTAGTTATGTACTTAAGCGCGAACACTAGTTAATGGATCCATTAGGGAAATGACCCTCCCCGCCCGGGGTAGCAGCGCTACCACGAACCGTTCTGTATAAACGGGCGACTATCATTCGTTACTTATGCTTGCTCAATTTCGAGCATGTCACGGGAGCAAATTATTATTTACGGGTTAAGCTTTGATTATGAGCCTCATGGCAACGGTATAACTTACTTACTTTACAATTGCGGTATTACAAATACCTGATTTACGCCTGCGGGCCTCACTGATGAAATCTTGTGTTCAAATACTTACATTATTTACAAACCTGTGAGATTCACCAACATTCATGTTGACCTTTTTAGCTTTGTATCTCAGGTACACAGACGGAGTAGGATTTCCCTCAGGATACTAGCTAGAGTCGCATGATTTCTACATTGCATTTAACGGAGATTCTTAGCATTATCTTTTGTATTTATTATGATTATGTAATAGAATCTCCCGCCTTATACACGGACTCTAGGGAACTTCATTTTGTAACCAGAAACGATATGTTTCAAACATTTTATGTATGGAAATGTAACTATTTACAAACGTTGCATATAGATGTCGTTTGCTTTACTTTTGTGCTGTGATATTTAATTAGTAGCACCCCAAAGCTTGCTTCCGCTAAATAGTGATTTTTGGGGGTGTTACATAGTACAATATAAGAAAATCAACAATTTATTCAAAACAATCAAATTGTTAAAACGATTTGACGAGTAGTCAAATACTTATGTTAATATTCTTTTCATTTAGGACGTTAAAGGATATTCATCTTGGCAGCAATCTTACTTATAACCTCTAGCTCTCACATCACAGTCACACATCATACTCAGGTGAGTCTCATAGCCCCACTTTTACATATTTGAACTGTTTTGGGGTGAGAATACATGCTCAATCTGATTTCATATTACGCAAGTATCAAATTATTGCTTATTCTACATGAGTTATTTATCTAATCACTCAAAGCCCTCCACAACATAGTTTGGTAATACGGTTGTAGCGTGATTGTTAGTGTATGGTACCATATAGGATTGACAATCCTCGTCTGGATTGGAAGCCCCAACTGGTCAAACGGACGCAATAGCATTTGTTCATAAGAGTGTAGATTAGGCACTCTCAGGGAGGCACCCTCGATCAGGTCCTTGAATGCGGATCCTGACACCACAGTTAAGCTCAGATTATGTGCACATGGCAGTTATATGCACTTTATTTATTTGCTTGGTTGCAAATCATATTATTAAATCTTGCGTAATCATACATTAATTTGTATCAATTAAACCTGTGAGCTCACCAGCTTTTAGCTGACCAATTTTTACATGTATTCTCAGGTGATCAGCAGTAGTAGGACTGCTCACTCAGGATATCTTAGCTCGAGTCACATGCAAACATATAACATCAAGTGATTTCACTGCATTTCTATATTTTGTATAATTAGATATGTGTTAGAATCTCGCAAGGAAATCATGTGAAGTCAATGCTTTTGTAAACAATATGTATCTTTTATGACATTAACGTATATTATCAAAACAATGCATGTAGATGTCGTTCATTATTATCTTATGTGCTGTGATAATTGATTAGAAGCACCCCAAAGTATGCTTCTGCCAACAGTAAATTTGGGGGTGTTACAGTATGTGCTGCCATTTGTTCTATTGGTTCATATTTTAAGGATTCAGTGTCATTTTCCAAAGTGAGGAGGTAAGGAAACATCGTCTGTTCCTCACAGGGTTGATCGTTGTCCGATGTGAGGTTGTTGACGGAGTGGTCATTCATTTCCTATGAAATGATGTTTCATTTTAAGACATGTTTTCATGACGTTCGCTGTCAATCTAAAGACATGTAGAAATTTGATGCGTGAATTAGGCTGGATTCATCACAATTCCACACAACGGTACGTACATGGTCGGATTAGAGGTGTGTTGTTCGTTGTCTCCTCGCCGAATTTTTGCAAGTCTCGAGTAGTCAAAACAGTAGTCATTCGTTGGGCAAAGTATTGGTCAAGCTCGGCTTGATGAAAGTATTGTCGTCGGGGCGACATGATGGGAGTCTTAATGACAAGGATGAAGGGATACATGAGGTTCTATATCTAGGTTGCGATTATCATAAATGTGCATACAAGAAGTAGTGTACAAATGTAAAATATGAAGTTTGATGATGTGCGACATTAAAGATCAGGAACCATTTAAGGTATGAGTTGCAAGATTTCAAGCTTCAAAGTTTACGAAAGACATTTGAAGTTGTTATAACCTGGATGAATCACGAGGCAGAATGATTCTATCCCCAATGGAGTCGAAATCTTCGGTGTTGTGTGTGGTATGTAAACCTGTCGGGTCGATCCTCTGTTGTGTTCTCGTGTTTTACCACGTTTCAAGTTTTGTGGTTAGTTAAGCTGTCAGTCTTAATGTGTAGTCAAAATAATGACTGAGTAGTGCGTCTAACGTAATCAACCAAGACTACGCCATTGTAGTAGACTAGCGGACAATGAAACAGTATCCTCATACTGTGTGTAGCCCAAAGGAGACAAAGTGTAGTACCCTAAGTACTAAAATGCAGTGCTAAAAGCACAGTAATGTAATACTAATGTATTATGAATGTAGTACCGAAGTACCATGAAATACAGCACCACGTGCCGTAATGCAGTGCCCAAAGTACCGTAATGCAGTACCCATGTACCGTGAGTGTAGCACTAATGTGCCAAAATGCAGTATAATCATACTGGAAATGTTGCACTAACGTGCCAAGTTGCAATACCGAAGTACCGTGTGTTGTGCCCGAAGCACGATGTAGACAGGTCTGTTGGTAAGTATGACACCCACGGTGTCTTGTTTTGTTCGAGTGTAGCCCTAAGGCCAAAAATGTGTTGAAGTTTTGTATTTTCCAAAATGTAGAGCAAAGGCAAAAATGTAAGTGCCAATGTAACGAACCAGGTTGGCACTGAAGTACTGAATCGTGATGATCGAAATGATCAGGTTATGATTGAGATAATTTTTGAGGACTTAGTTAACACTAATCTAATAGTAACCAGCATGGTTAAAGTTGATATCGAGGCGCGCATAAATCGTTGAGGTTCAGTGTAACTATTGGGAAGCATTCCAAGATGCGAATTTTGTGGTTGACCAATTTAATTGGTGGTCGTCTGCCCGAAGATGAGAGCGAGTGAAAATAATGTGAGGGGAGTAGATGGGACGCGTCAAAGTGATGATTTCTCATAAGATGAAAAATTTGTTGGTTTGTCCTTAGACGTAAACTCCTTAAGTATATCTCCTTTGAATAATTCGTTCTTAGTAACGTCGTTGTTTGTTTTAATTTTGTGAACGATTAGCGTGTGTGTTTCTAGCACCGTGGATAAAGTGTCGAGGCATGATGTATCGATTGATAATAACAAAAGATAACAGGATTGTAATCATTCAATCATGCGTGTCCAAAAGATTACAAGAGTTAGAGTTTACAAAAGTTGCCGGGAATTATCACTTCCGGGCTAATAGCGAGGGTTATACAAAATGGGAAGGGATTTTAATATACCCATCGGATTAGAGGTGCTAATTACGACATATTACGTACGCAACTATCCGCTATACAAGGTGGTTATAGTTATCATTGATCTATTCTAGGTTGAGGTCGTAAGGGTAGTAATGAGCTTCGAGTATGTCGCGGTATTGTGGAGGCGTATGGTAAACCACAACATCTTCAATTGCTTGCCAGTACATCCCTTTAACCCAGGTGGTTGTTCGGTAGTACAGGCTTGCAGTCATTTTCTTGCAGTAGAGGATCTGATCCTAAATTCGTTCGGCAAAGGATCTCCTCAGAATTCTCAGTTCCCTCTCGTAGAACTTTCATCTCGGTTTCAATTCCTAGCTTCGGCCATCTAAGTCTTCAGCCTGATCTCGTACTCTTTCGTACTCTTCGATGTTGACCAATCCAAAGTCATGGTGTTCGATGTTTTCATTCACTATATTTTCCATAGGAGCGACATCTTCATTGAGATATGTGTACTGGATTTGTTCATCATTGATTTGTTCATTATCTGACGTGTAATCGTCCATTGGGAGGTTTGCCATTTTCCGCGCGAGTGAGTTCTTTAGAAATGGCAGGAAAAGGATTTTAGTCCTTAGAAATATGCCGGTCTCGCGTGTTAGATGTGATTCTTATGTTATCATTAGATTTCACCAAAAGTGGTGCGTTGATGTGACATAAATCAGGTTGGCGTGATTGCGCAAACCGATGAGCATGTTTCGTAAGTATCACAAGGGAAGAGTCATCTATTTATATAGCGAGCGTATTAGTGTGTGAGGCCTATTCATATATCTCCAATATATAATAGCCTAGAGATTAGTACGTGAGGCCTATCCATATATAAATACATTATATATAATAGCCAAAGTGTCCAGTAAGTGAGCGAGGCCTATGTATGTATATACATGTATATCCCATAATAGCCTAGTGTGTGTGTCTATCACAAAACAAATATGAGTCCCGGTTCTCTCGTGGTCAGAGTCAACTAGTGCATTCCGGTTCGACCATAACCCAATTTCAGATCTCACATCTTCTTCATTTAATTGTACATGGTTAGCTACGCCATGTTAAATTAAATTCATATGACGTAATTCCTGAACCGGTCATCCCTAATAAGGAATACTACCTAACGGTCATAGTCTAGGCCCACTAAATGCAACCTAGTTCACTATAACCTTAGGCTCTGATACCAATCCGTCGCACCCCCAAAATCGGTTTGCAGAAGTGATTCAGGTCGGGGTGTGATAAGTGTGTAAAAGTAGTATTTTTATATAGTAATTTGTCCCATATCCTATGTGTTTTTATTGAATATTGTTTAGTTTAGATATTAATTTCGTTCATATTTGTAATTAACAGTGGAGACGAAGGATCTGAGGAAAAGAGACAGAAAACAGTCAATGAAACGAGTTAAATAATGCACTTTTGAAGAATAAAGCAAAGTCGAAGTTGAAGAAAAGAATAAAAGAAGAAAAATGATGAAATCGGCTGAAAAACCCATCCATACGCCGTATGGAACTCCATACGCCGTATAGATGTGGCGGTGGAGGCCCAGGTTTACGCGAACATGGGTTGGGCTAATAATCAATCCATATGCCGTATGGATGTCCATACGCCGTATGGATCAAAAACGTAGGAAGTATAAAAACGCGATTTTAACCACAGAATGTAGAGTTCGGCTAGGGTTTGTTTCCAGTCGAATATATTCTAAGTTTAGGGTTTATTTACGAATTAATTAAGCATTTTGGAGGCACGAAGGCTCAAGATCGAGGATAGTTCATTTTAGTTCTTCGTAGTTCATCGTTTTGATTCGGTATAACTTCTTTTATTGAGTTTCATTGATGACTTTGAACTTATATAATCTGAGTTTTTTGTTTTAATGATGAGTTGAATATTCAAAGTGATTGTGTAGTTGATTGAACTCGGATTATGATTATTGAACGATTAATATTGCGTATTGACTAAGTTATTTAATTGAAAACTATTATATTGATCGTGGATCCTTGTTTATTGGTAACTAGTAGTTATTGTTGCTCAACGTGATTAATAAGATTAATGAGATTGAGTTCCTTTAAGATTATTGATTATTGATAGTTACTATTTTAGGATTTGTGACTATTGCTAAATATGTTGAGTCTGATAGGTTGAGTAAATGATAATTATCTACTTTAAAATGAACAAGACAATAAGTAATTATTAGGTATTGTTGAATCATACCATTAGAGTTAATTATAATAAGTTGTGAATGTTTAATGCTCAATTTAGGGAAAAGCACACAATTCACTGATCATCTTGTGACGACGGACTATTGTTTTATGTTGGACTCTAAGTTGTAGGAATTAGTTAGACCCGGAAAGTTGGCTAGTTCACATTTAATTTAATATCATTGAAGAATTTGGTATTAAATTGATATAAAAGAATCACAATTAGATAATCAATACGTAACGAATCGGGATATTTGAATCTGAGTGACGTTAATTATACAATTACTTATTCCTTCCTATTTGTTATTAGTTATTATTTTATTTTAATTGTTTTATTTATCTCAAGTTATTATATTATAAATCTTATGTTCGTACGGAATTAAAACGTCCCCATGTTTATTGTTTTCTAGTTAATTAGTATTTTCTGTTTTTATAAATACCACCGTTCCTGAGATCGACTCGGTCTTACCGATTCTATACTTACATTCGATCGGGTATTCTTGCCTGGTTGTGTGAAAAGTATTAATTAGGTATTTCCATTTATAAATAATAAAACAAGATGCGCTTTCACACGCATCAAGTTTTTGGCACCGCTGTCGGGGAGCGGTTGATTTGTTTATTTAAATAGGAATTATTAATTGTAAAAGTTTTTGTGCTTAAAAAGTTTTTAATTAGATTTTTGCGAAGTTGTTTCATTAGTTACTTATTTGTAGCAATAAGTTTTTGTTAATAAAATTGGTTGAAACAAATTATTTTTTTTTATTTGGTTAAACATATTGGTAATTAGTTTTAACCGGCGGATGGAAATCCATCCGCCGGTTGAAGTTCTCTTGTAAAAAATGTGTATATGTTATTATTTTTATTTATTTTGTGTGATCTAACTTGTTTTTCGTTAGTGGTGTTTTGTATTTCATATTTAATTGTTATTTAGGTTTGGATCCAATGGCTCGAAGTTACGAGAGTGACGCCAATAATTATCATATATTTGAACGCAAGGCTGTCCCCATCACCTCATCTTGTAAGGAACTTTTGGGTGCTATTAAGGAGTTTGGATGGAATATCCCTTTTACCGCTAAGGTGCTACGGAAGTCTACTATTTATTGGACTGGTCCGCAACTAGCGTTGGTTCAGAATTTGTTAGATAGTGCAGAAGTGGAAAATCAGTTCGGGTGAAGCAGTTCTGGGATGACCTTGTCGACTTTGAGAAATAATTGAACTCGAGAATTAAAGAGGAAAATATATTCTTCACTCAACAGAAGGGGAAATTCAAGGAAATTTATGAGATTATGAGACAATACTCATTTCCTTATTCAGCGAAGCAGGGCGAGTGTCTTCACCGTATGATAAAGGCACTATATGTGATTACTGGTCATCCAAGTTCCGACGCAGACAAGGAGTTCGTATCAGGTTTAGAGGAGTTGGTCCGACTGATGCAGTTAGATGACCAGCTTAGGGATCCGACACCTCATCGCTTTGTGGTGACTAGCACTATTCCCTATTACCTACAAAAGATGGTTACGCAATTTGATCGACTTGCTAAGGAAGAAGGAGGAAGACCACATCCGGATTTTATTCACCCGCATAGTAAGATTGACCTAGCTATCTATTTAGTGGTGAATTTGGGAGTACTAGTGGATACAACTAAGATTCTAACTCCGAGGGAACATTTCCATTATGGGATGGTGGAAATCTACATGAGGTTTGTTGATATATTTAAGAATTCGGGATTAGAGTTTAGTGTAATCCAGGATGAGATCATCAGTGAGATTGAAGTTAGAGTTAAGAATTTGAAGGAAGAGCCATTAATGATTAAGCATGTTGGGATTGTTAATGCTTGTCGTGAGTTTATGAGCGAGTTAGAGGAGAATAACCCCGATCGTGAATACAAGTTGGAAGGTGATAAATTGGTGTTGGCACCTGAAGGAGTGAATAATAGAGCAATAAATGAAATCAGTTGGGACTTGGTTTATCTTCAACCCGTGGCTACTGAACACTTAGCTAACTTTCCGAGTTTTGGTCATGGAGTTGAAAATGTCATTGCACAAGTCATGGAGCGTTTCTTGGCTCTATATCCCTTTCATTAGTTCTCATTTTATTATATAACTCTTATTTCATTGGATTATGTTAGATTTTATTATTGTGTGATTTGAATATTTATTTTTTGAGTGTGAATTAAGTATGCATTTTTTTTATTTTAGATTGTTAATTTATTTTGTTTATTTTGTTAGTGTGGAATTATGAAGAATTGAAGTCGTGATTATCCTCCAGGTTTGATGTTTAATTGTATAAAATACGTGTTGGGTTTAGATTTAAAAATGGTTGAAAAACGTTTTTGTAAAATTTCTGTTTTTCAATCCATACGCCGTATGGGCATCCATATGCCGTATGGATTGAAGTTGGGCCGTGGGCTGAGTTGACTGAGTTGAATCTGTATTGACTTGGGCCTTTTTAATCCATACGCCGTATGGATTTCCATACGTCGTATGGATCAAAAAGGCATAAACTGGCAACAGCCTTTCTTCTTTTTCATTTTCAAACCTAAAACCACCACCACCACCTACGGCTACCAACTACCACCACCCAACCACCACTTCCGGCCACGCATTCTTTCTCATTTTTATATATTCGTGTTCCACTCACTTTCCTCTACAAGGTATAACTTCCGATTTTCTTTTTCGTTGGTTAATTTTCATGTTTGGAAGTTAGGGTTTGTGTATGAGATTTGGGTATTTCGAATTTAAATATGTTTTTAGGCATGTTATGATTGAAGTATGTTTACATTGAATGAGATGACGTGATTCCATGCTCGTTTTTATAATGTATTACATATATTGTGTGATTCGAATTATCCGTGTTTGTTTAAAGAATGTGAATATGCCATGTACTCAATTTTGCTATGTTTTAATTTAATGCTTGTTAATTTTTTGGATACATGATGAAATGTTTGTTTGGTACACGAATGTTTGTGATTACGGTTGTGATAAAATTGTCGTTCTTCTATTTTGTGTTTATGATAATTCATGATTGAATATATTAAATGATTGCTATTTACTAAGACTAACATTAGTGATGGTAAAAAGTGATTATTTTTATGTTCAGATTGGTACCAAATTGTTATAGTTCACTTTGAATCGACAATTGCCATGATTATTAATTAAGTATTTATTTTTATTAGCAATTTGAGAAATTTTTAGTTCATAATGCAATAAGGTATTTGAAGTTGTGTTTGTTGCGGTAGTTTAGGCTAAACCTTGATGGTGGATTATTCCATATTAAGCCGTAATGCTGCCAAAATTTCTTGTGAAACCTTATTTGCATTTCCTGTTTTGTTAATGATTGTTTTTCTTAGCAGTTTAATGTCTAGCAGGAGAACCAGAGGTGGCCAAACATTGGACAATCCCTTGATTAGAACCCACAGATATCTTACTTTTCATGATTCTTATCCGAAGACTACAAGATATCAGTTTAGCGAGCGTTTGGCTGAGAATATTGATCAGCCAATTGAGGTTTTTCATGCTGTGAATTGGAATGTTTTGGAGCATGTGGTGGAGAGAAATGGATTTGCCACTGGGCACGAGACAATTAGGAACTTACTTTCTATTCCGTATAGGCTGCAGGATGGTAACATTGGGTTTGTTTCTTATGCATGGTACAGGATGTTTATTATTCGGGAGCATATCTATAGGGAGCTAGTTGTGGAGTTTTATAGTACATTCCGGTTTGATCATCGGCCGACTGACTGGACTACTCACACTATTTCTTTTCAGTTAGGAGGCCAGCCAAGACGGATGTCTCTTGTTGAGTTTGCCATTGGGGTTGGACTGTATGAGCCCAATGAGATCCACAACCCACATTTTCTGGATCATATTTCTGCTGGTGCAGTAACTAAGCTTACTAATGTGGAGATTGTGGAGGAGTGGCAGTCTATTGCTCAGGGTAGTTATGGTTCTCATGCCCCTTCTTATCGAGCTATTCGAGATCCTCGTTACCGTCTCATTCACCGGCTGTTGACATTTACCATCGTTTGTCGTCGAGAGGGACCGGAAAAGTTTCTAAGCCTGATCTTTTTTATCTAAGTTCGATTGTAAGGAAGAGGCTAGTGAATGTTCCCTGGAGATTGGCTAGGTGGATGTCTAAGAGAGCTACCGGTATGAGGAGTTCGAGTAGTTTGTGTGGTGGTCAGTTTGTTACTAGACTAGCTAGACATTTAAGGTTGGAGACTGCGGCTGAGATGGGTACTTGCACAGTAGTTCAGCCAGGCATGGAGTGGCTGACTGCACGGAGGTTAGAGGCTATGGATATTATCGAGTCGTGCAGTATTTATGGTGGCGATTCCGAGATGTTTTATTGGGTAGCGACCACTCAGATTGGGCAAACTCAACAGTCTAGACAGGTTAGGGCTACTGAGGCAGGTAGAGGAGCAGTTGCAGGTAGAGGAGCGGCACGAGGCCGTAGTAGAGGATATGCTGGGGAGTTTGATCAGTTATCGCAGCAGTTAGATCAGATGAGCATCCATCACACTCAGAGGTTTGATCAGATGGAGCTTATGTAGAGGCAGCAGTTTCATCAGATAAGTGCTCATTTGGACTATCAGGATGGTCTTTTCTCGTAGCTGTTTGATTTTAGCCATTTGCCATACCAGCCTTTTCAGTACCAGATGCCACAGGAGTTCTACCCATCACCACCACCAGATCAGGGGGATGAGCCATCTCACCAGTACCAGAGTATGGAGCATGATGAGGATTATGACAGCGAGTAGGATGATGTTCATCCTATGTGGTTTATGATTCCAGGCACTATTTCTATATTTATTATTATGACTGATTTTATTTGTAGGATTTTTAATTATGTTGGATTTGTAGCTATTAGGTTTGGTTGTTTTTATTTTTATTTAGGATGTTTAATTTGGTATTGTTTAATCTTGTTTGTTGATTGATCCCTCAGAATTGTGTGTGAGTACGTGTTATGCTGTCAGTAAGTTCAGCGCAAGAAATTGGTCCTAGAGGATGTGATAAATTCATATCATCCTTGTCATGACCATTAACCACAATTTTTCAGGGGAGTTTTGGTCTTATTTCTTTTCTCTTTTTCCCGTTTTAGCAATTCATTATTTGTACAATGAGGGCATTGTACACTTTAAAGTGGGGGATGGGAGAGCAGACCTTTAATTTACGATTCCACTTGTTTTCAACTTGATAACTACGAGGTTATATGTAACACCCCCAAATTTACTGTTGCACGGAAGCAAGCTTTGGGTGTTACTAATCAATAATCAAGCACCAAAGTAAAGCAAACGACATCTATATGCAACGTCGTACAATAGTACAAAAGTATTACATTGTTGAATCATAATAACAAGCTTCGAGCTCGAAGATGATTTCCTAGAGATTCTAATACATAACTGATATACAAAAAGTAATGAAAAAGAATCTCCACAAGTTTGTATGCATGTGACTCGAGCTATCAGTCCTGGGGTAATCCTACTCCGTTTGTGTACCTGAGATACAAAGCTAAAAAGGTCAACCAAAAAGGTTGGTGAATCTCACAGGTTTAGTAATAAAGTAATCGTTTATGAACCACAAGTATGTACCAGCGTTGCTATTAAGCAAAGTAAGTAAATTAGTATGTACGCACAGTTGCCATGAACTCATAAGTTGAAGCTTAACCGTGTAATGTGAATATATCACATACCCCCGTGAGTGCTATCCTCACACTCAAATGTAACAAATACTAATATGCCTATTTCTATGTGTAAATCCGTACGTGGTGGCGCTACCACCCCAGGCAGGGATTGTCAGTCCCAAATGGATCCATCTACTAGTAATCGCGCTTAAGTCCATAACTAACAACTTATGATAGGAGGAATTCAGCGGATAAAAGTAACTCATGTAAAGTTCGTGTAAAAGCAGTAGTCAAATCAGTACAATACATTGCGTTCACATGTAAAACGGTAGCTAAGTATCTCACCCAAAGTATAAAAACAGTAAAAGTGGGGCTGTAAGACTCACCTGAGTCAAGCAAGCAAGCGTTTAACTTAATAAACGTAAAGTCTGAAAGCAGTAGTAATCCGTAGGTTCCGCGAACCCGCAACCTTCTAATGCCCTAAGCATATAAGGTTGTATGTATGAGTGAATGTCTCAAAAGATCATTCATGAGTTGTCCACTCAACTAGTTATGTCCAAGTATTTGTTTGTACGTTTGTGATCATTTTGTAAATAAGTATGGCCCGTTGGTGACGGAGGTGTAATAATAATTCAAGTATTATTATTATGTAATTCATTGTGCTTGTATATCTTGTAAGTGTAGTGTTTTATGTATTCAATACTTAGTATAAAAAGTATTTTAAAGTTTCCATTTCGTGCGACAATATGTAACCCGACAATGCCATTCACGGACACTGTTCATGCGACAATCATATTCTCGGAATTTTGTTCATACGACAATAGCATTCACGGAGTACTATTCATGCGACAATGGCATTCACGGAATTTGTTCATACGTTAATAATATTCACGGAGTACTATTCATGCGACAATGTCATTCACGGAATTTTGTTCATGCGTCAATAAGGATTGACGGAATTCTTTCAAGTATGTTAGTGTTTATGCGACAAAATATTCACGGATTATTTGTGATTTTTATCTAAAAGAGTAAACGTTATCAAATCATTCTGCAATTTTTACACAAGGTTCCCAAATATGTTATGTACTTTCTGTAATTTTTTTATGACTTTTGGAGGTCATTTGATATTTTATAAAAATTCACAGAGTGTAAGTGTTCAGTTTAATCTGAGATTAGACCACTTCTTACAAATCTAATTTTCTGGAGAAATGGGTGTATTTCTGGAATGAGCCAAAGAAGAACTTTTTGTAGATAACGAATATAAAAAGATTTTCCAAGTGGTCTCACACGTTTTTGAGGTCTAGAACTCGAGATATAGTCCCGAGAAGTTACTGAAAATTCCTGTCTGCCGGAACAGTAAACCTATGTCACCGGAGAAAAATGTTTTCGAGTAGCAAACGGAGTCAAAGAGTCACGAGACTAATCTTGTTGGAAGGATAACTTCTTGTACTACATTTTAGGCTTAAGAAACGTCCATTTTTGTGTTGTAATGATTTTTATAAAATTCGTGGAAGTGGAAACAGAATCTGGACAGGAACATAAGCTCATAGTTTTGAGGTTTAAATTGCGTTTTGATTACTTATTTGGACATTAACAAGTTGAATATGCAACATAACATGATAATATAAATATTATAAGTAAAACACTAGAGTTTTGAAGTCTCACAATGGTGTATGAAGAAACGGAAAAGATAGAAACGTAGAGCTTCACGACGCGATTGTTTTCTTCCAAATGAACCAAGCCTCTTGAAATGGTTTGATGATGTTTTTATGGTGAATAAATGGTATTATTGGGAGGTCGTGGTGATGCCGTGAGGTTCACCAAGAGAGGGAGAGAAGAGTTGTTGATTTTTGTTTGAAAATGAATGAGGGGAATGTGTGAGAGTGTAAGGAGGTGTGGGGAATGCTTTTGAGTGTGGGATTGGTTAAGAGAGGCATGGGAGCCATGCTCTCTTGACTTGGACGGTTTATTGGGGGACCCACAAGGTTTGGTCTCAAATTTTTGTTCCAAAAGTTGTGTTAAGTCCCGTGTTCGTTTACCCGAATCGTGTAATGTTTTAAAGTACTTTTATTGTACGCGTGTAATCGCGACATTTCTAACCGAAGTATTTTATCAAAATACTTATTATGAAGCTATGAAAATATAACTTAAGTTTATAAAATGTGTCGGGCGCGTTTCACGCATTTTCGTTGCGTAAAGTTACGTTTTAATAAAACGTATAGTCGTGTAATATATTAAAGTAAATAATATTTGTTTGGATAAATCCACATTATTTTTAACAGTTTGTCACCAACGTCCATAGTAAATAGTGTCGGACCTCGTCCGGTTCAAGTGTGTATGATTTACACAAATCATATAACGTGTATGTAATTACACAGAAAGTTACATATATTTAGATTAATATAATACTAAATACATGTAATTACAAGTAGTTAGGCACTAATTAAAGTCCTAAATTAGCGGGTGTTACATTCTCCCCTTGTTAGGAGAATTTCGTCCCGAAATTAGCTCGAAGTCGCGGTGTGAGTGGAGTCCGTGAACAAGTGTGGGTAATTTAGTCGCATTTGGTCTTCCCGTTCCCAAGTGAATTCAGGACCACGCCTCGAATTCCACCTGACTTTAACAATGGGAATACGACTCTGTTATAAGCGTTTGACCTCATGGTCCATAATTTCCACGGGTTCCTCGACAAAGTGTAGTTTGTCATGAATGTGTATCTCATCGAGAGGTATAATCAGTGCCTGGGATTCAGTTTCCCACGTTTGCCAAAACGAATAACGCCTTTCCAAGGCGAGATTTTCAGAAGTACTCGATCTCCAACCTGGAATTCGAGGTGTTTGCGTCTCACATCAGCATAGCTTTTCTGACGATCACGCGCAGCTTTCAGTCGGTTTTGTATGCCGACGATCTTTTCAGTTGTTTCATGTATGATTTCCGGACCGGTGAGTTGTGTATCCCCCACCTCAGTCCAACAGATAGGCGACCGACACTTACGACCGTACAGTGCCTCGAAGGGTGCAGCTTTGATGCTGGTGTGGTAGCTGTTGTTGTATGAAAACTCACACAAAGGTAAGTGATTTTCCAAGTTTTTACCGAAGTCAACTACGCAGGCTCGTAGCATGTCTTCCAGTGTTTGTATGGTTCGTTCACTCTGGCCGTCAGTTTGTGGATGATAAGCAGTACTCATGTCCAAACGAGTACCGAGTGATTTTTGTAGTGATTGCCAGAAGCGAGAAGTAAATCGAGCATCTCGGTCAGAGATAATCGAGATGGGCACGCCGTGTCTTGACACGATCTCTTTCAGGTAGATCCGTGTCTAACGTTCCATCTTGTCAGTTTCCTTGATGGTTAGGAAATGAGCAGATTTAGTGAGTCGGTCTACGATCACCCAAATGGTATCGCAACCGCTAGAGGTTTTCGGAAGTTTAGTAATGAAATCCATAGTAATCTGCTCCCATTTCCATTCAGGGATTTCCGGTTGGTGTAGCAAACCGGAAGGTTTCTGGTGTTCGGCTTTAACCTTAGAACAAGTAAGACACTTGCCAACGTAGGTAGCAATGTCCGCTTTCATGTTGGGACACCAGTACAACTCCTTGATGCCATGGTACATTTTGTCGGCACCATGGTGTATAGAGTACTTAGACTTGTGTGCCTCGTTCATCACCAAGTCTCGTAAGTTCCCGTAGTTGGGTATCCAGAGTCGGTCAGAGAAGTACTTGGCCCCATTAGGTTTGGTTTCCAGTTGTTTGTCCATGCCTCGCAAGGCCTCGTGTTTCACATTTTCAGCTTTGAGTGCTTCGAGTTGAGCGGTAAGAATTTGGGTTATCAGGTCGTTGTGTATAGTCATACTAAGTGCTCGGACTTGAAGGGGTTTCACTCGTTCCTTACGACTTAAGGCATCAGCAACAACGTTTGCTTTGCCTGGATGGTAGCGAATTTCACAGTCGTAACCAGTAAGTAGTTCGACCCAACGGCATTGTCTCATGTTTAGGTCTTTTTGGTCGAAGATGTGTTGGAGACTTTTGTGGTCGGTGAAAATTGTACACTTGGTACCATACAAGTAGTGTCTCCAGATTTTAAGAGCGAATACAACTGCTCCCAACTCTAGGTCATGAGTGGTGTAATTCTTTTCGTGGACCTTGAGTTGCCGGGAGGCGTAAGCAATAACCTTGTCCCGTTGCATCAGCACGCAACCGAGACCTTGGTGTGAAGCGTCACAGTATACCACGAAGTCATCGTTACCTTCAGGTAATGAAAGAATAGGTGCACTGCAGAGTTTCATTTTGAGCAGTTGGAAAGTGACTCTTGTTTGTCAGTCCAATCGAATTTCCTTTCTTTCTGAGTCAGTGCAGTGAGAGGTTGAGCTATTTTCGAAAAATTCTCAATGAATCGCCTGTAGTATCCGGCGAGTCCTAAGAATTGGCGTACTTCGGTAGGTGTAGTAGGTGCTTGCCAACATTTGATGGCCTCAATTTTTGAAGGGTCAACACGAATTCCTTGATTGTCAACCACGTGTCCAAGGAATTGTACAGTTTGCATCCAGAACTCACACTTGGAGAATTTGGCATATAACTCCTCGTGCTTGAGTAGTTCTAGAACGGTTTTCAGGTGTTGCGCGTGTTCTTGTTCATTGCGCGAGTAAATCAGAATGTCATCAATGAAGACGATGACAAACTTGTCAAGGTAAGGCTTACACACCCGATTCATAAGGTCCATGAATACTGCCGGTGCGTTGGTCAAGCCGAATGGCATCACTTGGAATTCGTAATGCCCGTAGCAAGTTCAGAAAGCTGTTTTAGGAATGTCGGTGTCATGAACTCGTAGTTGGTGATAACCTGACCGTAGATCAACCTTTGAGTAAACACTCGACCCTTGGAGTTGGTCAAACAGGTCATCAATGCATGGTAGTGGGTAACGGTTCTTGACGGTTAATATGTTGAGTTCACGGTAGTCGATGCACATGCGGAAAGAACCGTCTTTCTTTTTCACAAACAAGACCGGGGCTCCCTAAGGCGAGGAACTCGGTCGAGTAAAGCCTTTATCCAGGAGTTCTTGCAGTTGCGTAGACAACTCCTGAATTTCAGAGGGGGCTAAATGGTACGGTGCTCGTGCCACGGGTGCTGCGCCGGGCACAAGGTCAATAGAAAATTCGACTTGTCTAGTTAGCGGTAGGCCAGGCAAGTCTTTAGGAAAGACTTCTAGGAAGTCTCGAACAATAGGCACATCCTCAAGTCGCTTCTCCTCCGACTGTTTCTCCATAACATGTGCGAGGATTGCCTGGTACCCTTTTCTCAAGTATTTCCGGGTTTTCATGCAAGAAATAATGTTAAGTCTCGTCCCACTGGTCTCCCCTTGTACGATTAAAGTTCCACCGGTGACGAGAGGAATACGGACGATTTTCTCGTAACAAATAATCTCGGCGCGGTGTTTGGATAACCAATCCATACCGACGATTATGTCAAAGCTGCCAATCTCGACAGGTATAAGATCAATAGGGAATAGCTCATCAACTAAGTTCAACGTGCATTTAGGTATCATACTATTGGCCTCAATGAGTTTGCCATTTGCCAATTCTACTGTGTACTTAGAATCTAAGGCAACAGGTGTAGTGTTAAGTAGTGGACAAAACTCATCGGATATGAAGCTCCTATCAGCACCAGTATCAAATAACACAGAAGCAGTCAAATTGTTAAGAAGGAACGTACCCATGACCACATTCGGGTCCTGGCGGGCATCCCCAGCGTTGAGTACAAAAGCTCTGCCCCGAGCATTGTTGTTGTTGTTCCCTTTCTTGTTCTTCAATTTGGGGCAGTCACTTTTGAAATGTCCAGCAACTCCACATTCATAACAGGTTCTGGGAGTGTTGGGTTTGGAGTTGGTATTAGCAGTGTTGGTCCTGCAGTCTTTAGCAAAGTGCCCGAATTGCTTGCACTTGCTACATGGGCAAGAACCATGATGGTGTCGTTGGCACTTAGAGCAATAGGGCTTGGTTCCCTTGTACGCTCCCTTGTCATCAGAACTGGAGGTGTAGGCTTTAATGGTTTCGGGTTTCTTGTTTTGGTGGTTGTTGTGGTTGTCGGACCATTTTCTTTTGTTGTTGGAGGAGGATGGAGTGGATGGTTCAGGATCCTCATTCATGGCCATGAGTTCATGAGCCAATCGGATAGCACCATCAATGGTGGTTTGGTTTGAGGAGGTGACGTTCCCCCGGACGGGTTCCGCAAGACCGCGGATGTATTTTCTGATCTTGTCAGACTCGGTGCTTACCATTGCTGGGCGGAGGATGGAAAGCTGGTTAAACCTCGAGGTGTATCTATCAATGTCGGTCCCCTGCACCTTTAGGTTCCAAAATTCTTCCTCCAGTTTCTGGAGTTGTTCAATAGGGCAGTACTTGGCAGTGAGCATCTTTTTCAGATCCTCCCAAGAGAGGAGGTAGGCGTTGTCGATACCCACTGATTGGGCATATGAGTTCCACCAGGAGAGGGCACCACCTTCGAGGGTGCAAGTAGAGAATTTAACCTTGTCTTCCTCTGCACATCTGCTGATGAGAAAGACAAATTCCATCTTCTCACACCACCTGATCAGCCCGATGGCACCTTCTGTGCCATTGAAGATGTGAGGTTTGCAGTTTTGAAAATCCTTGTAGGAACAAGGTTTGGGTTGAGATCGGTTGACGATCGAGTCTTCGCTGCCTGATGTCGGTGCTCGTGTAGCCAAGGCTTGGGCCACACTACGGGCAATCAGATCTGCTATTTCGGTTTCGCTGAGGGTGACCTGGCGTCGGGGAGGCATGATGCTGAACAAGAAGAACAAGAAAAGAGAAATAAGAGGTTTGTAAGAATTTATGATATATCTCGTGTGTATATGATAGAATATGCGATAATAGAGTGACGTGATAACCATATTTTATTAGATAACTAGATTAGATACAAGACGTGAGTTCTAGAAGGTTACATAATATAAGGAGTACAAAAGATGCCGGGAATTGTTACATCCGGTCGAATTACAAAAGTTACGCCTAGGAAATCACTAGATTTTCAGAGTAAAAACTACACTAGTCTTAACGTAAATTAATTTGTTCCATCAGTGCAACAAGGCGATCCACTGTATTTGCAAGTCTGCTGGTCTGTCTGGCGTTGTCTTCAGCCAAAACCAGTCGTTGTACCAGTTCACGCGCGTACTCTTCAGCTTCTCGTGAGCGTTGCTCACATTCTTCCAGCCTGAGTCGTAAAAGTACGGTATCCGCGCCTATTTCCACTACTTTATCTCGAAAGGTGTTCATGTTGTTGACTGTATTTTCGTGGTCCTCAGCAACCTCATTAATACGTTCCAGTGCCGTGAGCCTCCATTGCTCGCGGGTTTCCTAAAGTTCCAGGTCCATGTCCTGCAATTGTCTCTCATGACGATTCACTCTGGATGCTAACTCCGGAACAGAAAGGTGTGTTGGTTCCTGAGTGTCAGGATTGGGGTAGGGGCTAGCTCGAGGTGGCCTACTGGTCCTCCTGACTACTCTCAGATTTCGCGATTCGGATTGAGAGCATGACGAACTGGGCGGTGTGTTTGTCATTTCTGAGACAAAGCGTTTAGAAATAATAAGGCCTATATTCATATAATACGTATATAATATAGCCTAGAGTGTCTAGCACAAACATATTGGAGTCTCGGTTTCTCTCGAGGTCAGAGTCAACTAGTGTACCCTGTTCAGTCATAACCCTTTTCAGATTTCACATCATATTAATTTAATTGTACATAGTTGATCAGGCTATGTTAAATTAAACTAGTACCATGTAATCACTGAACCAGTCATACCTAATAAGGGATACTGCCTAACGGTCATAGTCTAGGCTCACTAAATGCAACCTAGTTCGCAATAACCTAGGCTCTGATACCAATCTGTAACACTCCCAAATTTACTGTTGCGCGGAAGCAAGCTTTGGGTGTTACTAATCAATAATCAAGCACCAAAGTAAAGCAAACGACATCTATATGCAACGTCGTACAATAGTACAAAAGTATTACATTGTTGAATCATAATAACAAGCTTCGAGCTCGAAGATGATTTCCTAGAGATTCTAATACATAACTGATATACAAAAAGTAATGAAAAAGAATCTCCACAAGTTTGTATGCATGCGACTCGAGCTATCAGTCCTGGGGTAATCCTACTCCGTTTGTGTACCTGAGATACAAAGCTAAAAAGGTCAACCAAAAAGGTTGGTGAATCTCACAGGTTTAGTAATAAAGTAATCCTTTATGAACCACAAGTATGTACTAGCGTTGCTATTAAGCAAAGTAAGTAAATCAGTATGTACGCACAGTTTCCATGAGCTCATAAGTTGAAGCTTAACCGTGTAATGTGAATATATCACGTACCCCCGTGAGTGCTATCCGCACACTCATATGTAACAAATACTAATATGCATGTTTCTACGTGTAAATCAGTACGTGGTGGCGCTACCACCCCAGGCAGGGATTGTCAGTCCCAAATGGATCCATCTACTAGTAATCGCGCTTAAGTCCATAACTAACAACTTATGATAGGAGGATTTCAGTGGATAAAAGTAACTCATGCAAAGTTCGTGTAAAAGCAGTAGTAAAATCAGTACAGTACATTGCGTTCACATGTAAAACGGTAGCTAAGTATCTCACCCCAAAATATAAATACAGTAAAAGTGGGGCTGTAAGACTCACCTGAGTCAAGCAAGCAAGCGTTTAACTTAATAAACGTAAATTCTGAAAGCAGTAGTAATCCGTAGGTTCCGCGAACCCACAACCTTCTAATGCCCTAAGCATATAAGGTTGTATGTATGAGTGAATGTCTCAAAAGATCATTCATGAGTTGTCCACTCAACTAGTTATGTCCAAGTATTTGTTTGTACGTTTGTGATCATTTTGTAAATAAGTATGGCCCGTTGGTGACGGAGGTGTAATAATAATTCAAGTATTATTATTATGTAATTCATTGTGCTTGTATATCTTGTAAGTGTAGTGTTTTATGTATTCAATACTTAGTATAAAAAGTATTTTAAAGTTTCCATTTCGTGCGATAATATGTAACCCGACAATGCCATTCACGGACACTGTTCATGCGACAATCATATTCTCGGAATTTTGTTCATACGACAATAGCATTCACGGAGTACTATTCATGCGACAATGGCATTCATAGAATTTGTTCATACGTTAATAATATTCACAAGTACTATTCATGCACGGAATTTTGTTCATGCATCAATAAGGATTGACGGAATTCTTTCAAGTATGTTAGTGTTTATGCGACAATATATTCACGGATTATTTGTGATTTTTATCTAAAATAGTAAACGTTATCAAATCATTCTGATATTTTTAAACAAGGTTCCCACATATGTTATATACTTCCTGTAATTTTTTTTATGACTTTTGGAGGTCGTTTGATATTTTATAAAAATTCACAGAGTGTCAGTGTTCAGTTTAATCTGAGATTAGACCACTTCTTACAAATCTAATTTTCTAGAGAAATGGGTGTATTTCTGGAATGAGCCAAAGAAGAACTTTTAGTAGATAACGAATTTACCAAGATTTTCCAAGTGGTCTCACACGTTTTTGATGTCTAGAACTCGAGATATAGTCCCGAGAAGTTACTGAAAATTCCTGTCTGCCGGAACAGTAAACCTATGTCACCGGAGAAAAATGTTTTCGAGTAGCAAACGGAGTCAAAGAGTCACGAGAATAATCTTGTTGGAAAGATAACTTCTTGTACTACATATTAGGCTTAATAAACGTCCATTTTGGTGTTGTAATGATTTTTATAAAATTCGTGGAAGTGGAAACAGAATCTGGACAGGAACATAAGCTCATAGTTTTGAGGTTTAAATTGCATTTTGATTACTTATTTGGACATTAACAAGTTGAATAAGCAACATAACATGATAATATACATATTATAAGTAAAACACTAGAGTTTTGAAGTCTTACAATGGTGTATGAAGAAACGGAAAAGATAGAAACGTAGAGCTTCACGACGCGATTGTTTTCTTCAAATGAACCAAGCCTCTTGAGATGGTTTGATGATGTTTTTATGGTGAATAAATGGTATTATTGGGAGGTCGTGGTGATGCCATGAGGTTCACCAAGAGAGGGAGAGAAGAGTTGTTGATTTTTGTTTGAAAATGAACGAGGGGAATGTGTGAGAGTGTAAGGAGGTGTGGGGAATGCTTTTGAGTGTGGGATTGGTTAAGAGAGGCATGGGAGTCATGCTCTCTTGACTTGGACGGTTTATTGGGGGACTCACAAGGTGTGGTCTCTCAAATTTTTGTTCTAAAAGTTGCGTTAAGTCCCGTGTTCGTTTACCCGAATCGTGTAATGTTTTAAAGTACTTTTATTGTACGCGTGTAATCGCGACATTTCTAACCGAAGTATTTTATCAAAATACTTATTATGAAGTTATGAAAATATAACTTAAGTTTATAAAATGTGTCGGGCGCATTTCACGCATTTTCGTTGCGTAAAGTTACGTTTTAATAAAACGTATAGTCGTGTAATATATTAAAGTAAATAATATTTGTTTGGATAAATCCACATTATTTTTAACAGTTTGTCACCAACGTCCATAGTAAATAGTGTCGGACCTCGTCCGGTTCAAGTGTGTATGATTTAAACAAATCATATAACGTGTATGTAATTACACAGAAAGTTACATGTATTTAGATTAATATAATACTAAATACATGTAATTACAAGTAGTTAGGCACTAATTAAAGTCCTAAATTAGCGGGTGTTACATTATAGGTTGCTTATTTTCGAATAAATTTTTACATTTAGTTTCTTTATTTCTAAGGTTAATTTATTTTGTAATTATGGAGGTTAGAATTTTTAAAAAAAATTTCTCTACCCGAAATAAAGGTTAATTTGTTGGTAAATGTTGTTTAGTTTCACTATATGATATACAGATAGACAATTTTAATAAAAAAAATTGAGCTTCTAAGAAATGATAATTAAGGGAGTAAATGTACTTTGAGATAAACTTTAGTTATGTATGACATAAGTCTTAATTTTCATATTAGTAGCACGTGATATGTCATTAGTTTTGAATTCAATAAATATCATTTGGGGATATATTGAGTGTTGTTTCCTCTGTTGTACGTAAGTACAGACCTGGTCTCCGTCAGTATATTTAATAATAAACAAAAAGAGCAAAAAGAGTTTACATTAACTCTTGAAAATGTAGTCAAATTAAGTCGCTTTGTTATACTAAGGTACAGACCTGTCACCAATGATTTGACTAAAACATCATTGCTAAACCAAAATCAAGTTATGTCGCTTTGTTGTGTTGAGGCACAGACCTGTCACCAATGTCTTGATTTGAAAAATGATTATTTAAATTGAATTTCCAATATATATGAAATATTTGTGTGCTATGAGTATGAAAGTATATAATTATTGAGAGTTTCAGGGGACATTTACATTAATAATAAAAGGTTAAGCTCAATTATTTGAATATAGATTGTTTAGATGGACAATAATATCAGTAATCATCGTGCACTATTTGACATCATTATAATAATAAATTTGAGTGTAGATTTTTTTTTATATATACATCATAGTTACTTAATTTTTAACTTTAGTTTTATTAGATTATTAAAAGTAAAGATTTTTAATTTGGAAAAGGTGATGTTATTCCTTGTTAAGTTTGAAGGATAATTGATAGTCTACTTGAGGGAAAGTAGGATTCAAAAAGGGGGATATTTGATAAGTGTGTAAAAGTAGTATTTTTATATAGTAATTTGTCCCATATCTTATGTGTTTTTATTGAACATTGTTTAGTTTAGATATTATTTTCGTTCATATTTGTAATTAACAGTGGAGATGAAGGATCTGAGGAAAAGAGATGGAAAACAGTTAATAAACGAGTTAAATGATGCACTTTTGAAGAATAAAGAAAAGTCGAAGTTGAAGAAAAGAATAAAAGAAGAAAAATGATGAAATCGGCTAAAAAACCCATCCATAAGCCGTATGGAACTCCATACGCCGTATGTATGTGGCGGTGGAGGCCCAGGTTTACACGGACATGGGCCGGGCTAATAATCAATCCATACGCCGTATGGATGTCCATACGCCGTATGGATCAAAAACACAGGAAGTATAAAAACGCGATTTTAACCACAGAATGTAGAGTTCGAATAGGGTTTGTTTCCATTCGATTATATTTGAAGTTTAGGGTTTATTTACGAATAAATTAAGCATTTTGGAGGCACGAAGGCTCAAGATCGAGGATAGTTCATTTTAGTTCTTCGTAGTTCGTCGTTTTGATTCGGTATAACTTCTTTTATTGAGTTTCATTGATGACTTTGAACTTATATAATATGAGTTTTCTGTTTTAATGATGAGTTGAATATTCAAAGTGATTGTGTAGTTGATTTAACTCGGATTATGATTATTGAACGATTAATATTGCGTATTGACTAAGTTATTTAATTGAAAACTATTATATTGATCGTGGATCCTTGTTTATTGGTAACTAGTAGTTATTGTTGCTCAACGTGATTAATAAGATTAATGAGATTGAGTTCCTTTAAGATTATTGATTATTGATAGTTACTATTTTAGGATTTGTGACTATTGCTAAATATGTTGAGTCTGATAGGTTGAGTAAATGATAATTATCTACTTTAAAATGAACAAGACAATAAGTAATTATTGGGTATTGTTGAGTCATACCATTAGAGTTAATTATAATAAGTTGTGAATGTTTAATGTCAATTTACGGAAAAGCACACAATTGACTGATCATCTTGTGACGACGGACCGTTGTTTTATGTTGGACTCTAAGTTGTAAGAATTAGTTAGACCCGGAAAGTTGGCTAGTTCACATTTAATTTAATATCATTGAAGAATTTGGTATTAAATTGATATAAAAGAGTCACAATTAGATAATCAATACGTAATGAATTGGGATATTTGAATCTGAGTGATGTTAATTATACAATTACTTATTCCTTCCTATTTGTTATTAGTTATTATTTTATTTTAATTGTTTTATTTATTTCAAGTTATTATATTATAAATCTTACGTTCGAACAGAACTAAAACGTCCCTATGTTTATTGTTTTCTAGTTAATTAGTATTTTCTGTTTTTATAAATACCATCGTTCCTGAGATCGACTCGGTCTTACCGATTCTATACTTACATTCGATCGGGTATTCTTGTCTGGTTGTGTGAAAAGTATTAATTAGGTATTTCCATTTATAAATAATAAAACAAGACGCGCTTTCACACGCATCAGGGTGCGAGTAATCAAATATCAACAACACATAAGATAAGGTGAACGACTCTATATGCGTCGTTTTAACAAAATACATTGATTGTAATATAAGTTTACAATAGTTATAATGATTATATAAGATCGGTACTCTGATCTGAAAGATTCTATAGCATTACTACTTATACAAAATATAATAATGCAAAAAAATCTCTTGATGTTCGTGTTTGCATGCAACTCGAGCTAAGTAATATCTTGAGCAGTCCTACTACTGCTGTATACCTGAGAATACATGCTAAAAGGTCAGCTAAAAGCTGGTGAGCTCACAGGTTTGTATAATGATGAAATATAAGTTATGAAACACAAGATTTAAGTATGATGATTTGCAATTAAGCAAATAAAAGAATGATTGTATATTACTGCCATGAGGCCATAGTTCGAGCTTAACTGAGGGTGTCAAAATCACAATTAAGTGCCCGATCGAGGGTGCCTCCTGCATGTGCCTAATCAACATATGTATGAACAAATGATAATGCGCCAGTTCGACCGCAATCATGGTAGCGCAACTACCCCGGATGAGGATTGTCAATCCTATATGGTACCATACACTAACATTCACGCTATAGAAATACTAACAAACTATGTAGTGGAGGGCTTCATGATTAGGTAAAACAAACTCATGCAATCAATATATCGATGTTTTGTACTTGTGTTCACATGTAAAAGTAAAACGGAGCATGTATTCCCACCCCTGGGTTGAAAACAGAAATTGAGGGGCTATGAGACTCACCTGAGTCTGATGCATTTGCTAATAGCAAATAATGATGGTGTACAAGTAATGTTGTCATCTCAACGATCGTAACCTGCCGGGCGTCCTAAACGCACAAGGTTATGAATATAAGTAGGTATCTATGCTAGTTGTTCATTCAACTAGTAATGTCCAAATGATTTGGTTTGATTGATTAGGTTTGAGTTTTTGAAAACATGTACGACCCGTTCGTGATGGATTTTGTAATAATAATCTTAAGGTATTATTATGTGTTGTTCCATTGTATATTGTCAAAGTATGTGTTTTGTGTGTTGTGTCGTATGCAAGTATTGAAGTTGTGGGAGTTCGACACTTAGTGGTGAAAACTAGTTTTGAAGTTTCTGATTTAGGCGTCACTCAAAGCATCACTTATTGGCGACACTCAGGTAAGTGTCGCAAAAATTGTAATCTGTGAGTTATTGGCGTCACTTGGTTAAGTGTCGCATATAAGGCGTCACTAGTAGCGTCACTAAAGTAGTGTCAGGTAAGGGGCGTCATTTAGGTATGGCGTCACTAGGGTAAGTGTCATATGAAATGATTTTGTGCAAGTTGGCATAACTTCGTGAAGATGCTAGTATGCGTCAGTCTATGATAGGCGTCACTTGGGGTAGTGTCGCATGATTGGCTTGGTCCATGCGACACGGAAGTCTGGTGTGTTTTACTCTATCTCCAAAACGTGGTCAATGGTCTTTGTTTGACCCGAAACTTTTACCCAACCCTTAAAATGGTAAAATAAGTTCATAAAATATATCGGTTCGTGTCAGCGTTTACCTCGAGAACTCGAGTTATACACGATTTGGTGAGGCAAAAATTATGATCTTATACAACTTCTTCAAAGAGGTGTTTGAGCTTATGATTTGGACATTATCTTGTTGTTTGAGCTAATAGACATGTAGATCTAAGTATAACATGAAAATATAGAGAGAGAAAGTGGTGTATTATACCCCAAAATCATGGCTAGAGAGAGAGATGAGTGAGAGTAGCTTGGTTACTTCTTCTTGCTTCCTTTTTCTTGTGTTATCTTCTTCGAGATAATGGTGGATGGTGATGGTGATGTGGTTGTGTGGTGTCCAGATGTAGGGAGGGAGAGGGAGGAGTTTTGTGTGTGTTTTTCCTAGTGAGAAGTTAGAGAGAGAGAAGAGGGACATGAATGAGGGTTTTAGAGGAATGATGAGGTCTTGTTGTTGTTGTTGGTCAAAGGGGGGGGGGGGGGGGGGGAAGATCCCTCTTTTAGGGGGGTCTTCCCCAAAATTTTAGGGGCCCCACTAAGGTTGGTGGTCTCCAACTTTGTTCCGTACATTTGCGTTCCGTGTGACGTTCGTTTCCCGATCGTTAAAACATATATTTTGATGTTATATAATATACGTATGTGCTTGATATAGAAATATATTTTTGATAGTTTAACTTGAAGAATTACTTAATAATACTTGGTAGCATTTATAAAAATGTTATTGTGATGTGTCGGTAGCGTTTTGCGGAGTCGTGTTATGATTAACAAATCGCGTGACATTTAAACTAAACGTTTTGGTTTTCGATATAAATATCAATATTTATAATGGAACTATTTTATCGAAATACTTTACTTGAAGTTATAAAAATATAAATTTTGTTCGTTTCGATTTTTGGGCATGAATCGTGCGTTTTTAGTCGTGTTTGAGCATTTTATATGATACAAGCTACTTATGAAATATTATCAGAATAATATTTAGAAATAAACATGTTTATCAAATAATTTAATATTATTCAATAAATTTGGTTCACCAATGTATGTTAATTTGTATCGGAATTCGGCCGATATAAAATGACACGATTAAATTTAATCGCGTAAATGCGTATATATAATAATACACGTGATGATAAACACAATTAGCCTAACTTGGCACTAATTATATGTATTATAAAATGATTAGGACCTAATAACTATTCCTAATTTGGCGGGTGTTACACACGGATATTTGTAAACAATAAGATACGCAAACATACGAGTTATTTATATATGAAACAAATAATATTATATTTTTGAAATATAATCTTGAGTCGCCATCAACGGGCTGTACATTTCTACAAACTTTAGACGGAAATACAAATTTAACTTTCGAACATAATTTAATTGGATAAACATTGAAACAAAAATGTATTAGACAATCCAATTAATCATTCAAAATCTCGCGTGCTTAGGACACTAGGAGATTCGGGAATTGTCTATTCCACTATTGAGACATAGTTTGTGACAACAAATCTAGCTTGAAAATAGGACTGGTATAATTGTTATCATGTTTGTACATTGGTTTATATTTGTAAATAAAAGATATTAGTATGTTATTAATATTTGTTAAATATATTAATTTTGTTAAAGTGTTAGATATATCAAAACAAATTTAGCTTGAAAATAGGACTGGTGACAAAAGATCTAGCTTGAATATAGGACTGGTGTAATTTGTTAAATATATCAAAACAAACTAAAGTCTGAACTCCGAGTCGAGATCTCAAGTCGCAATGAGTTGAGTTGTGAGATGAGATCTGAACTCGCAAAGGCAATACTGGTAGCTAGTCGAGATGAGCTGGGCTTGGGCCTGGACTGCGAGTCGAGTCAACTCGCAAGTCCACACGCTGCAAGTTGAACCGATGATATATATATGTTTTCAATTCGTGAAAAACATAACTTTTGGGCATTCGATTCTGACTATTGCGAATTCAACAATCCAGAGAAAAACCTTAAAGTTTTCATACGACTGGGCTTTGACGATTGATCGTTTAAGCAAACAAAGTATATTAGTTAATATAAAAATGAACTTATTCGTTATAATAGTAAGATAACGTGTATTGAGGAATTCCGCACCTTAATACTATAGATAATGAAGTTATCGATCCTAGAACTAGGGACTTACAATTGGTATCACAGCTTTCGGGCTAAATACGAGTAAGTTTGAGGTTTTTGTGATAATAACGATTGATTTCGGATTGTTTTTGTGTGCATTGAGTACATATTTACCATCAAAATCATTCTCTGGACGTTTTTGGGTTGGTTTATGGTCGAAATTTCCAGTTTCAATTGTAAAAATACCTAAAATTTTCATTTTTGGGGTTTTTCAGCCATTTTGCGAACTGAGATTACGGTTTCAGCTACGTCTACGAACCGAGTTGAACTTCTGAACCGAACTGAGTTTTGCGAGTCGAACTGAGCTGCAAACTGAGATCTCTTGCGAACCGTGATCACATGCGAACTGACATCCACTGCGATCCGAACTGAGATTGGTGAATTGAGTTTTGCAAATCGAGTTGAGATCTGCGAAGCTAGTTGAATCCTGCGAATTGAGAATTGAACTTGCAAAAACAGTCTAATTTTTTAACTATTACGATGTCTGATTTAAGTAAAATAATCGAGATGGAACACGAGGTTGGAAAATCTAATGTTCCGCCTAAATTGTTAAGACTTGAAGAGTACTATAGCTAGAGGGATAGGTTCGAATCTTACTGTAGATTCCATGATCTGTCTATCTGGATGTGTATCAAAAATGGATACACTTCACCTACTGCCACTATTGAAAATGCTGTTGTGGTTGTTGCCTATCATCAAATGAAATATCAGCAAAAGAAAGACTTTGAGATTGATAATAAAGCTCATTCTTCAATCAAAATGAGTCTTCCTAAGGAGATCAAGCATCAGCTGAAATCTTTTCATACTGCTAAAGCGCTCTGGGAAGCACTTGAGAAAAGATGTGAAGGCAGTCCACAGATGAGAGCCGGCAAGAAGAATCTTCTCAAAAAGCAATTTACTGTGTTTAAAGCTTTAAAGGGAGAAGATCTTGATGCCTATGTCACACGTTACTACCATATACTAAGTGAACTTGAGAGCCATGGGATTACTGTTACTGAAGAAGAGAAAACCGACAAGTTCATTTGAGGGTTTGCCTTCTAAATGGGAAATGCATTGTGTTATGTTAAAAGATGATAAGTAAAGATAAGCATAAATGACCTTAGAGCAGGTAATTCACAAGCTCAGAGGGTATGATTTTACCAAGAAATCGAGAGATACAGATTCTGATCAGGTTCAGAATCCTGGGTTATATCATGGAAAATCAAGTCTCTCGACTGCATCATCCAGTTCAACCACAACTTTATTAGTTGGTGATATTGGTACAACAGGTGAAATGGTAACTGAGGACATGTGCTTTCTTACATCATCTGGTAGTGAAGCAAAAGGAAAATCATCTGAGAAGTTACATCAGGAGCATCAGAAGATGCCTATGAGTGTAAAATCTGCTGAACAACAACTGTCTATTCCTGCTTCCTTTTTTGCTTCTTATAAGAACTATATTCAGGGTAAAATCAATGATCCCATCTTATCTGATGAAGACTATGATCAGATAGACCCTGATTATCTTGAAGAAATAGATCTTCAGGATCAACTTGCTATGTTGTCTAGGAGAGTTAAGAATTTCTTGAAGAGGATTGGTAGAAAGGTAGTTGGGAACCGATCAGGGTTTGATAAGACCAAGATCAAGTGTGTTAACTGTCAAGGTTATGGACACTTCGCTCGTGAGTGTCAAAGACCTAAGGTTGAAACTTGCAATGGGAAACAAGGATCGGGAAGTTCTCTAACTTCCAAAGCCTTAGCGGTAAAGCAGTTAGATGGGTCTTATGATTGGAAGCCTCAGTCAGAGGAAGCTCTCATGGATGAGATTAATGATCAAAAGAAGACTGTTGAAGTCACATCCTGTATGCCTACTGATGTTGAAGTAGAGGTGCTGGAGCTTTAAGTGAAAGCAAGTGATGAAGATGTGTTGTACATGGATTCAACTGAAGATATGAGTCCAGATGACTTTGTAGCACGCATGGCTGAAATTCAAACAGAAAAGAAAAGGGTATGTACTAATATTCTTACTCTTACAGATGTCTGTTACTTAGTTACTAATTTGCAATCACAGGTTAGTGTTTTAACTGTAGCAAATAAAAACTTGTCTTCTCAAGTTAGCATGCTGATTGAATCTAGTAAGACTGTAGTATCCAATCTTGAACTGGCTAAGCTTGTTGTACGTAGGTTAGGTGAGGATAAATAGGCCTTAAAAGTATAAGATTAAGTCTGATATTTGTGATAAAACTGCACTTAGAGATACCATTAATGAGAAATCTATAATCATAGATGGTCTTTATTTGAATTTGAAGGACTTAAATCAAAGTGTTGCTAATAAAGATTAGGAGTTAGCTGAGTATAAGTTAAAGCTAGTTGAGCAAAATCGTAAGATAGAAAACTATAGAACATCTTAGATGGACAAAATGCTTGATGCTCAATGTAGTGTAAAGGATAAGACTGGTTTAGGTTACAATGATGTACCTCCTCCATTCAATTCAAATTACACTAAAACTCCTGTAGACATTGAGATGACTGAAGCAAATCCTGAGACTAAGGTAACTAATAAGTCTGAACAGAGGTACAAAAAGATGTTATTAAGAATTCTTCATCTCAAAATGGTAAGAAGATTCCTTTCACTAAAGTACAGTTTGTATCGAGTGGAATGATGAATGATTTTAAGACAGATACTGAAATTAATAAGGAACAAACTCATGATCTTTTAGTGCCTGAGACTAAGACTGGGAATGCAAAAGTTGGTAAATCACGAAAACAGATGTCTTGCTTCAAATGTCACCAAAAGGGACATGTAGCTTCATGTTGTCCTAACAAGAAGTTGGAAGCATCACATAAGTTAGTGAATAATGAGAAGACACCGATCAAATCAAGTTCAATTGTCGACAAGTTAGGCTCCAAACCGGGATTAGGTAGTAAACCTGTAAACATTCTGAAGAGACATGGTACTCATAGTGTCTCTTCACCTAAACCTAAAATCCCTTATTCTCAAAATGATAATTCTGTCTATAAGCCTAGAGATAGGACAACTTCGAGGTTTAGGACTCCCAGCAGAAACCACAGTCAATTTGAAAGTGGTTCCACCTCACGTGCACAAAGATCAAGAGAGGTTTTCTACTCACTCTCTTCAAAGGCCTAAGACTAATGATCATCAACAGCCTCAAACTCCTGTGAAAGTTACCAAGACTCCCGATGGTAATAGTTATGGTTACTTTAAGGAAGTTCAGATTGTTGATGATAAGGGATAAACCAAGACCGTAATGGCTTGAGTCCCCCTTGAAAACTAATTGTGTACTAATTGTCATGTGCAGGAGCAGACTATGAACAACGATATCTGGTGGTATGTAGACATTGGATGCTCAAGACACATGACAGGAGAACGAAGTCTACTAAAGGACTTCAAGGAAGGTCTCAAGCAAAAAGTTAATTTTGCATGAGATAAAGGAGGAGTAATTACGAGAAAAGGAAAAGTTTCAAATGGAACTTTGATTCTAGAGGATGTGAATTATGTTGAAGAACTAACTCACAACCTAGTGAGTGTTTCACAAGTCTGTGATAGAGGTCATCCAGTTCATTTTAATGAAATGGAGGCTTTAATCCTGAAGCCGGGATTTATGATTTCCAAAGAAAGGATATTGATGAGGGCACCAAGGAAGAAGGACACCTATGCTATCAACATGGGTGTTCCTAATTCTTCAATGGTGTCGACATGTTTATTATCCAAGGCTTCTGAAGCAGACGCTTTATTATGGCATAGGAAAATGGCACATCTGAACTTTCGTAAGATTAATTACATAACCAAAAATGGGTTAGTTTTGGGTGTACCACAAAAACTTTTCGATTCTGAAGATAAGTGTGTTCTTTGCATGAAAGGAAAGCAGCATAAGAAAGCACACAGATCTTAGACTGAAAAATCAATTTCCTCGCCATTTGAGTTGCTACACATGGATCTCTTTGGCCCAATAAACAAGAGAAGTCTAGGTGGCAAATGGTACTGTTTAGTTGTCACAGATGATTACTCTAGATTTTTGTGGGTATTCTTTTTGGGATCTAAGGATGAAACTCCTGGCATTTTGTTGGAGTTTCTAGATCTAGTAGAGAATGTCTACAAAACGAGAGTAAAGCGTATTCGTAGTGATAACGGAACAAAATTTAAGAACTCAACGTTAAATATCAATTGCCTAAGCAAAGGGATACAACATCAAGTCAGTGCACCTTATGAACCTCAACAGAAGGTTGCTGCTGAAAGGAAAAATCGAATGTTGATTGAAGCTGCTAGAACAATGCTTGCAGATTCAAAGCTTCCGGTCATCTTTTGAGCAGAAGCAGTGAATACAGAATATCATGTTCTTAATAGAGTTCTTACGGTTAAGAAGCATATAAAGAGTTGTTATGAGCTTCTGAACAATAAGAAACCTAACTTGAAAGGCTTTGAGCCTTTTGGTGTTTCATGCACAATATTGAAAACTGGAAATCAAGCTAAATTTGGTGAGAAGGCTGATGAAGGATTCTTCCTAGGTTATATGCCAAATTCACCAAACAAAAGAGTTTTCAATAAAGTCACTGAGCAGTTGGAAGTAGTTTATAACATTGAAGTTACAAGTTACATACCTGATGTCCATAAGGGGTTAGATTGGCAATTTGATTATTCTGATCTTTTTGCATCATTTAAAGTCCCTATTAGTGACTATGTTGGTGATTTAGAGATGCCTGAACATTTATTCTCTGGAGACGTGGATAATGCCACTAATCCAACATAAGTGTTCCAAATTCTGGAATCAGAACAGTTGTTGACTCAAGTGAAGCTTCTTCTAGTGCGTCACAACAAACGTCAATGGATAAGTCTCAAGAAACAGAAGATACAAAAGATGATCTTCAAACAAAGTTTGATGATATTTTTACTCTTTTGAAACATTTAAGGATATCTTCAGCTTGTTCAGAAGATACACCTCCATTAGAAGAGATTGGTACTAACTTAGGGGATGAGTTAATAGTTGACCCTATACCGGTTACTAGAATGAGTAAGCATCATCCCGTTGAAAACATCATCGGTGATATTAATACTCCTATTCAAACTAGGACTCAATCGAAGGCTAGTACATCTGAAGAATTAGAAAGCTTGTATACTGCTATGAAAGAGATAGGGATTCCTAATCAGTGTCTATATTCATGCTTTATCTCACAAACCGAGCCTAAAAATGTGCAAATGGCGCTAAAAGAAAGCTCGTGGATCGAAGCTATGCAAGAAGAACTTTCACAGTTCTCTAAATTACAAGTATGGGAGTTGATTGACCTACCTAAGGGACAATATCCAATAGGAACTAGATGGGTTTTTAAGTGCAAGAAAGATGATCGGGGAATCGTAACTCACAATAAAGCTCGTCTAGTGGTTCAATGTTTTAATCAAGAAGAGAGGATAGACTATAACGAATAGCATTTGCAACTTACAAAGAAATTCAAGTGTATCAGTTGGATGTTAAGAGTGCCTCCTTGTATGGCAAAGTACAAGAATTGTTGTATGTCTCTCAACCACTAGGGATTGTTGATCCAGATTATCTAGATAGAGTATATCGATTGAATAAGGCTCTATATGGATTACATCAAGCACCTAGGGCATGGTATGAGACACTATAAAAGTACCTACTTGAGAATGGATTTACAAGAGGTTCAATTGATAGTATACTTTTCGTTAAGTGGAAAAAGAATGACTTTCTGCTTGTTCAAGTATACGTTGATGACATCATCTTTGGGTCTTCTGACGAAAAGATGTGTCAAGAATTCGAGAAAGTCATGAGAAATAGGTTCGAGATGTCTGCAATGGGAGAGTTGAATTTCTTCTTAGGATTACAAGTTGATCAAAAGAAGGATAGGTTCTTTATTCATCAATCTAATTATACTGCTAAATTATTGGAGAGATTTAAGATGGATGAGAGTAGAATTTATCATACTCCTATTCCAGTAAATCATGGACTTGGTCCCAATACATCGAGTGATCAGGATGTGGATCCTACTCAATATAGGGCCATGATTCGATCACTAATGTATTTGACCGCATCTAGACCTGACATTACGTTTGCAGTTTGTAATTGCACAAGATATCAGGCGAATCCGAAAGAGTCACATATGCAGGCTGTTAAACGAATCTTTCGTTACCTCAAAGGGAAACCGAAACTGGGACTTGGTATCCAACTGATGGAGACTTCAATTTCGTAGCTTATACTGATTCGGATTATGAAGGATACAATCAGAATAGGAAGTCTACAACTGGAGGGATGGTAGATTAGTATCTTGGTCGTGCAAGAAGCAAAGCTCAGTAGCCATTTCCACGTGTGAAGCTGAGTATGTTGCAGTTGGCAGTTGTTGCTCTCAAGTACTTTGGATTCAACAACAACTGCGGGATTATGGGTTAAATATAACCAATACTCCTATGATGATTGATAATGAATCAACAATGTCGATCACCAACAATCCGGTGAAGAACTGTAAAACTAAACACATTGATATTCGACATCATTTTATTAGAGATTGTGCTAAGAAGAATTTGATAAAGTTAGTTAAGGTTCCATCATTGGATAACTTAGAAGACTTATACACGAAGGCGTTCAACAGAGCAAGATTTGAGACGTTGGTTCAATTGAATGGAATGAGAAATCCAAAGTGATTAGTCTTCCAAGGGTAAAATTGTAATAGTTAGGTATTATATATATAAAAAAGGGGCATGACATTCATTTGCTTGTTACCTGAGGGAAATCGCCTTCTTTAAAAAATATAAAAATAATATTCTTTAAAAATGTTTAAGTTTTTGTTTGCAAAAACTAAGGGAAATGATAGTACATTAGGAGAATAAGTTTATTAACAATAAACTTAAGTCCTAAGTATGATGTGTTAGTAGGTTCTCATAAGCTTCATTCACATTATGATTCCTTTACCAGGTATGTACCTATATTTATATTATTATACACCTCTTTCCACAAGTAATAATTTGTTATTTTTTTATTGATGTATTGATAATTTCATCATATGATATATTGGTAGGAAAACTATGCAACAATTTCTAAAGCATTTAAGAAGAAATAATATAATTGAGTGTTGATTTATGTGACTATTATGTGATGTATGACATAAGTCTTAATTGTTGAAGGATAATATTTCCATACACTGTTAATATGTAGAAAATGGCAAATGGTATGAAAATTATATGGTTATTAACTTAGCTAATGATTTTTCTGTTTTACATGAGTACAGACCTGAAGATATTAGTTAGGTCAATAATCTCAAACCTGTAGTGTTCATACTAAGGGATCCTATGTCAATACAGACCTGGAACCACTAGTATCTTCACTATGAGTTTGATATTTGTCTAAATTTAAATAACATAAGTATACTTTATGTACCTTAGTTATGAATTCAGTGTTATGTGTTTCACTTGATTTCATAGTATATCATATTATGGGAATCATAAGTCAATACTCATACTAACAATAAAATGTTAGCTTAGAAATTTGAGTATAATTTGTTTATGTGGATCACAATATCGGTAATCATCTTGAAATGTCTATGTAAAAGTTTCACTTTTGTGACTAATTTTTAAATAATTATGCTATGTGGATGAAGGTTAATGAAGTTATAATTTTATAAATGTAAGTTAATAAATGGTAAAGTGAGTAATAGTGTGTCTACAACTTATTAGAATTTCGTGAGGTATGTATACTAACAATCTGTTTAGACATTTAATAATAACTAAGAGATCTTATTCTTTCTAATATGATTCCTTAGCACATAAATTCTTATTCAGTTCATTTTTATTTTATTTATTTATGTACTTTATTTTATTTCAAGTGTTTAATAAAAGGGTACCGGATACCACTGTTTGTTTATCAGATTGTGTTCTTTACTTTATTATATTTTATTTTATTTTTACTTTAATGTTTTTAATAAGGTTTTTGTTTAAATAAATGTTTACCCATTGGAATTAAATTATACTGAATATTCTCTATTTTGTGTTGAACAATCGTAACAAATACAAGTGAAAAATTATTTTATTTTAGACTTGTACAAATAATTGGTTTTAAATTACACTTAGAATTAAATTCGCGTTTTATTTTAATTCTGCGAGTTTGACTAGTCAAACCTGCAAATCGACTTCAAAATTTGCGAATCGAGTTGATAGTATAAAAGGGGTGCAGTCAAACGAGTCAAATCCACCGAACCCATTTGTATTTGCGAGTTCACTTAAATTTACGAATCGACCATACGACGAAACGAGGCGAAACACTGTTTTCGATTGAGTTTGATTTCACGAGTGAAGTATCGAGTTTTTCAATCCATAGATTTTCTACACTTTTGTATTGCGTTCATATTAAGGTAAAAATTAACGGATTTAACCATGTATTTAACTCAAAATCGAAATAATAAATATATGAGGGTTTCGTTTAATATTCAGTTCGATTTACGTATGATATCGCGTAAAAATCACGTTTTTACTCTCATTCTAGAACAATACTTGGCAAATAAACTCAAGTGTATAAATCAATGAAACTTTGCCAAGAAGGTCAAAATAGAGTTGCACGAGAATAATCAAGCAAAACGGACGAAAGACGAAGATTCTACACACATTTAAAGATTTAAGACATCAAAACAAGATTTAGAGAAAAATTAACGATCACTTAGATTTCTATCATCCAAGATATTCGTTTTCAAAATACGAATCTAACAGAAGATGAATCAATAAAAACGGATGAAGAATGAAGATCTACGTACGCCGGAAGATTCAAATGATTCGCACGAGACATTTAAAGATCAGAGAAACATTTCAGATATTTCTTTTCATCAAAGTCTTCATTTTTGAAAAACGAATCCAACGCAAAAAGAATCGACGAAAACGGACGCATAACAAAGAAGATATGCACGAATCAAGAAACGAAGCGAAAGACGGTGAACCGGGGCGGCAGCATGGCATCCGCCGCCGGCCACCATGCAGTCGCCGCCGGCAGCATGTGTGGCGCCACCGCCTGCCATCCCCTTGTCCCTCAGCTGCTTTTTCGTCCTTGCTCGTACTCGCCTGGTACACGTGCTAGGCCTTTTCCGCAACTTTAGGGTACACGTGCTGGACCTTTTCTCGCTTTATGGTACATGTGCTAGCAACTTTTCCACCTTTTGCTAACATGTGCTCCTAATTGCTAAAATACACCAAATTATCAAGTATTAATAGGTGCTTCATGGTTCATTTCAAGACACATCTCTTACACCTCAAACAACACACATCACATACTCTTGGAATCACAAAATTCCAAATTCTCTTATATTTCATAGTTTTTCTCATTCTAGGATTATTGTAATTCATCTACGGATTAATATAGAGGCTAGAACGAATGCTAGGGATTCAGAGACCAATCTATGTACGTGTGAAAGAGTTATCAATCATAATAATTTGTTGCTACGCATTTATTTCCGGGTGATATTTAAACCTTTATTATACTTGTTTTATTTCGTATTTTAAATATGCATTATTACTTGGTATGTGATTTACTTGTTGCCATGAATTTCGAGTAGTTTATTATTGTGATCGTTGATGATGTAGATAAATATAAGTAGGAATGACATTATATAATTAGTGCACGATAATCGTAAAGTGATATGATGGCCCCTATTCGACTGTTTATTCGATATTGTACTGGAAATGCTTTAGAGCAAAGTACAAATGTATGGAAGTCATAAACGACCGAAGGTAGTCATATCACTGAAATCAGCTCTGGTTTAACAGTTGGAATTCCGAAAGGATAATACAACTTCACAACTAACTGGTATATCCTACGAAAGTCAACGCACTGTAAAGTAATGTTCGTAATATACGTTCAGACAAAATAGAAATTAGTAACCCTTGTACTGTTAAGACTTTATGAACTTAAGTTTAATCTATGGAGTACCCTTTCTGGTTATGCACGTTACTGCAACCTAGTAATTAGGACCTGATCAACCTTAATTATTGTAAGTAGTTATATGTGCCCATGACATGCAATAAGTAAAACACAGTGAAACCACTCGTTGTATATATTAGGTTTACATTTCCGCACTGCTTTACATTTAGTTAGTTTAGAGTGTCATTCTCACTGTCAATTACTCTTGACCGCATGATGGATGTAAGAAGCCGTGGAACTACCATGTAAAGTACACGGTCTAATTACTGAAAGGCATGGTCTGCATATGAAACATGTTTTAATAAACTGCGAATAATCCAGGTTTGTATAAGTGTTTGAAAAGGAGAAATTTAAGTCGTAAGTCGAAGAAACCGGAATCTAGTTAATCATAAATAAGACTTAGGAATGAAAGTAAAAGTCCAAGTGACTTATGATACTTAAACCTCTAGGTCTTACAAAATCGGTGGTCTAAACATACAAAGTTATTAATTTGCACGCTAATAATATAGTAAACTATCTTAGGGTTTAAGAACGACCGGACCCATGAGATGATACGCTGCTGATTCATGCACCTCGGTATAAAACCAAAATAGGTTGCTTATCTCTGAACCAGATAAGTATTAGAAGTTGGCATATTGCTCCGATCAGAATCATGATAACCTAGTTCCTAGTGACATACCAATGGGAAAATTAGTTGGTAGGGTTCTAGAGTTTACACCTAATAGTTTATTCATTATGTTACGTAGTGTTCCTATTTAGTCTGTCATCCCGAAACATTAATTATCGAAATCTCAGTAATCACATATTTATCTTTATCTGCTTTCTTGTATTTTAATTTCCTGCAATTTACTTTCCAGCACTTTAACTATCTGTCTTTAGTTTAAAACTTCCAAGCCTACCTACTTTGTTCCTTCCTAAATACTTCCCTACCGAAAGCACCAGCTTTAATCACCCACACGTTTTGATTCATAGAACGATCTTAGGTTATACTTACTGCTTACTAACAAGAGTAAGCAGTACATATATTTTAAGCCCCGCTATTTAAAAGTTTAAAACCCCTGTTGGCACCCGATTAGTTACCATCAACGATACCGATGCTTCGGGTGCCATCAACGTGGATTCAAGGTGTTATTTAACAAGAATCACTACGGTTTATGTTAAACGATCTTCAATGAACGTAAATACATCGATGGATTGTGTTTCAATGAACAAATTAACCGATTTAGGTTTCGACCCGCAACCGCAGTTCATGCTGCGAGTCGAGTTCCAGTTCAACTCACATATTTAAATTTAGCGATATGAGTTATAATATGCGTTGACTTGTTGACTTGAGGATCGAGTAGGTCTGCGAATCGACTTACGATTTGAGTTGCAGATTGACTCAGTTAGTGAGTTGACATTGCTCGTTGACTTGTTGACCTTGCGAAATGAAAACTAGTTCGTTGACTTGTTGACCAGCGGACTAAGTGGATCTGCAGATCGACTTGCGAGTCGAGCTGCGTATTGACTAGGTTAGCGAGTTGACTAGCTTTCGAATTCAGTTTCGTTTTGAGCTTAAATTTTGCGAGTTCAACAATTTGAAAATTTTAATAAACTTGTAACTTTAAATTTTGAGTGTATTATATGTTGCTAACGTGTACTCACCGTTCTTGCTATTTTTGTGGTTATTACAGATATGGCTAGACAGTTTGATAAAGGTCACAACATCCTTGTTGACCTAGATCTTAGTGCACGTGGAGCTGAGAAAGTAGCTCAAGTACTTACATTTTTGGCACGTTCACGTATCAGATATGCCATTACCGAGCTACCGCCTATATCTTAGGATATATTGACTGATTTTTGGACTGGGATTCAGTACGATGAGACTGTGAATCCTCCTGTTATTTGTACAACGGTCAAAAATCAACCAGTTGTTTTTGCTGCTTCTGACTTACGTCAGATTCTACAGTTGGGGACTGTAGAACAGGAGGATGGACCCATGGAGTACCCTGTGGACTTTATTGAGGGTGCTCTTAGATGTATGGGGTATACGGGCGAAGGACGAGGATGTCACAAATTTTGGACCGAAGAAGGGTGGTTTTGATGAATTAAGCCCCGCTCTTATATTTGCTGTTCTGTCACTGGTTTACAATAAACCAATCAGTTTTTGTGATTATATTTTTGGAGAGGTGGTACAACTGATTTCGGGTGCTGTTAGATCACGTTTCTTGATCTACCCGAGGTTCTGTATGATGATTATTCATCATCAACTTCCGGATCTTGTTATCCCTGGGCCACATTTACGCGTAGATACTATTGCGCTCAGAGGATACAACGCCTTGTTCTTGCAGACCATCTGAAGGGAGAGTATGTCAAGCCGGAGGTTCGTGATCTCTTTGGCTTTATTATTGATCCTTTGTATGTGACACCGACAAATAATGGCTGGCTGGATGTTGGTGTTGGATCACTTTCGGAACCTGTAGCTAATTTGGTTCAACGTGAAGATCAACAAGAGCTCATTGAGGAGGTTCTGGAACAGGCTGATAGGACTGGGGAATAGGTGAACCCAGGATTGTTGCGCAGTTGGTACAGGATGTGGTAGGTCATAATGACTACGCACGAGATCCAGTTTTGAGGGAGATAGATCAGTTTATTGCTCCTACTCAGGTATGTATTATATACTTAATATTCTTTATAGTTAATAAATTGATGATATAGAAACCTAGATGATATTGCTTTAATCTAATCATAAAGTTTTAATATTATTGTAATAGGAACCGATGGATACAGAACCAGAGGTTGATAGACCTGCAGGTTCTACGCCTGAGGTTATACCTTCTAAGGTATTATCAATTATTGACATATACAACTTGTATGACAGAGCGTTATGCTAATCATAAATGTTTAATATGTTTAATATATAGGATACAGATGTTGGTCCTTTGTAACACCCGCCAAATTAGGGCTAGTCATTAGGTCCTTATCGTTTTTGTAATACATGTAATTAGTACTGTGTTAAGCTAATTTGTGTATCAAATAATATATATTGTTATAAATATATACAGTTGCGCGATTTGGTTAAATCAAGAACGTTTCAAATCGAATGTAATTCGGTTCAAGTAAATACGGACATTGGTGATCAATTTTATTAAACAATATAAAATTTTATAATAACAATATCATACCCAAAATATTATTTTGATAATGTTTCAATTACATTTCGTATCGTATAATAAACGTCTACGTGACTTAAACATTTAACACACAAGCAAACAAAACCAATTAAGTTTATTAAGTATTTGTTAAAATACTTCAACACAATATTAAATAAATAATTGTATTTTAAAACTTATAACTGAACATGTAAAATAATTATTTAACGCAAAACGAGCAAAAAACGAACGCTGCACGGAACATGTACGCGGGAGAACGAAAAATTGGTGAAGCCCACACTCGGTGGACCCCACCAAGCCCCCCTCTCTTCCCCCTCCTTTTCTTCCCTTTTTTCCTTTCTTCTTTCTCACTTTCACCTTTTTACTTCTTCTTTTCTCTCTAAACTAAACCACACCACCACCACTTAATCACACTAAAAACACCACCAAACGACTTCGATCTTCACCACCCGTTTGGAGAAAAAGAACCACCTCGCAACGATCTACACTTCCACCTTTCCGGATTCTCCGCGCGACGATTTGTAAGTTTCCGACAAAACCCGAAACCTTTCGATTTCGAGTATTTTTAGGTTCTAGTTGTTCCTTTAAGCTTAGAATGTTCCTATAAGAGTTGGGTAAAAGAATCAGACCAAACGGAAACCCGAAAACTCATTTTTGGCTCAAAAATCCGTTAACAGCCTTAAGTGTCGCAACGAAGGTGCAGTATAGCGTCACTTCGTGCATCACTTAAGTGACGCATTGAGTGTCGCTAAAAGACCTAATCTTGCGTCACTTGCATAAGTGCCGCATAAAACCCCTTTTTCCCGACACTTACCTCCGTCACTTGTTTAGTGACGCCTAGAAGCCTTATCCGTCACTTATACCCGGCACTAATGGAGTGCCGCCACCTTATGCGTCACTTACCTAAGTGACGCCCTAAACTCAGAATTTCCAATTTTATACGACACTTCCTATGTGTCGCCCAAGCCACTAAGTGATGCCTCACTATGCGTCACTTCCATAAGTGACGCCCTTATCCAGACTCTGCTATTTCATTCGTCACTTCCTAAGTGACGCCTAAGACCCTAAGTGTCGCTATAAGTGTCGCATGAAACAGAACCCAGATTTTTACTAAGGGTCGAGACCTGAAAATTTATCACTTGATTTTACCCAAATTGAAATCTTAGATGCATTTTTCCCTATAACAATATGGTAGAAATAAAAATCTTAGATGCATCTCGACCCCAGCCAGGGGCCAGCCCCTTGGACCCCGCCAAGGGTTGCCACCCCTGGGACCCCGCTAACCAGGGGCGCTGCCCCCGGACCCCGTCACCTAAAGTTTGTAAATAGTTTTTAAGTATAACACTTTGACATAATAATAATAATATTATTGCAAATAATCACCAACGGGCCGTACACGTTTTCAAAACTCAAACTTACCAATCAAATAAAATCATTGGACATTACTAGTTGGATGAACAACTAGCATAGGTTATCTTTTAAGATAGCTACTTATTTTATTCAACCTTGCGCGTTATAAACGCTCGACAGGTTACAGTCTTCGAACACTCCATTTTACTTCACCACATTTGCTTCGTTGTAACTCTCCAGGCTCAGGTGAGTCTCATAGCCCCGACTTTTTACTGTTTTTACTCCCGGGGTGGGAATACATGCTCTAACTGTTTTACACGTGAACACGAGTACAAAACTCGCTATATTCTGCATGAGCTGTTTTCTAATCACTTTTAAGTCCTCTACGATCATAGTTCTGGAAATACTTTATGTAGCGCGAATGTTAGTGTATGGTACCATATAGGACTGAACATTCTCGTCCGGGTCAGCAAGTACTAACTGGTTAAACGGACACATTAACTTTTGTTCATACGAGTGAGGATTAGACACTCGCCCGGAGGCACCCACGATCAGGCACTTTATTGTGATCCTGACACCCACGTTAAGCGCAGACTATCACCTCTTGGCAGACATATACATCATTTGATTCATTTCAAACGGTTACTATTAAATCTTGTGGTTCACACTTACATATTTATTATGCAAACCTGTGAGCTCACCAGCGTTAGCTGACCTTTTTAGCATGTGTTCTCAGGTACCCAACAGCAGTAGGACCTGTTCACTCAGGATGTCCATAGCTCGAGTTAGCATACACGTCAGGAGATTATTTTGCATTACTACATTTTGTAACTAAGTTATGCCGATTAATCTCTAAACATTGTAACTATTGGGCTTTTTGTAAACATTTATACATTGTAAAACTTATATTATCAATGTATTTGTTAAACGACGCATAAAGAGTCGTTCATTGTATGCCTTGTGTGTTTTGATTATCGATTAGTAGCACCCCAAAGCTTGCTTCCGCTAAACAGTAAATTTGGGGGTGTTGCAGATTGGTATCAGAGCCTAAGGTTATAGTGAACTAGGTTGCATTTAGTTGGCCTAGACTATGACCGTTAGGCGGTATTCCTTATTAAGTATGATTAGGTTCAGTGACTACATGGTATTGGTTTAATTTAACATAGCCTGATCAACTATGTACAATTAATAGAATATGATGTGAGATCTGAAAGGAATCATGACTGAACAGGATACACTAGTTGACTCTGACCACGAGAGAAACCGGGACCCAAACTTGTCTGTGTTAGACACCTTAGGCTATTATGTGATATATATATATATATATATATATATATACACTTAGATAGGCCTCGCTCTCACTCAATAACTTAGGCTATTTTATATATTATATGAATATAGGCCTCATTCTTTCGAACGCTTTGTCTCAGAATGACAAACACACCACCCAATTTGTCAGACTCTCAATCCGGGTCGCAGCACCCAAGAGTAGCTAGGAGGAACACCCGGTTGCCTTGAGCTAGCCCGTACCCCACTCACTTCACTCTGCCGGCCTTGGCCGCTAGGCAGGACCGCCAAGAGCAACGACTTCGTACCATGGATGTCGCTTTGCAAGAAACCAACGAGAACTGGAGACTCACAGTGCTTGAGCGCATCGACCAAGTCTCCGAAGATCACGAAAACACCGTTAGTAACATGAACATACTCCACGACCGGGGTAGTGGAATCAGGAGTAGAAGTCGAGCTCTTACGACTCAGGTTAGAGCAATGCGAGCAACGCCTGCAAGAGGCTGAAGAATACTCAAGGATGCTGGTGCAACGATTAGTCTTGGCTGAAGACAACACCCGACAGGCCAGCAGCCTTGCAAATACCGTGGATCGTCTTGTGGCATTGATGGAACAAATTAACTTACGCCATGATTAGTGTAGCCTTATCTTGTAATTTCCCTAGTACTTAGGTGAAATCGTTGTAATTCAACCGGATGTAACAATTCCCGGCACCTTTTGTAATCCTTATGTTCTGTACCTTTTGGAACTCGTACCTTTTATCCAACTTAATTATCTGAATGGATTATGATTATGATTATCATATTGTGTTATCATTGTACATTTCACCACATATACAACTGTGATACATCATAATGTCCTACAAACATCTCACTAGTTCTTTTTCCTGATTCAGCAATATGCCTCAGAGACGATACACATTCAACGATACCGAAATCGCCCAGCTCATCGCCCAGCTCATCGCCCAGAGTGTAGCTCAAGCCATTCTGGTAGCGAAGACACGACCGCCAATGGGCCACAACCTAGGCCTTGTTCATACAAAGATTTCCAGAACTGCAAGTCGTTGAACTTCAAAGGCACCAAGGGTGCCATTGGATTATTACGCTGGTTGGAGAAAGTTGAATCAGTCTTCCGCATATTTAACTACCCAGAGGACTGCAAGGTCAAGTATTCCACCTGCACCTTTCTGGATGGTGCTCTGACTTGGTGGAATACATATGCTCAGACTGTGGGCATCGATACTGCTTATCTGACTCCGTGGGAAGAGTTGAAACAGATGCTGAAGGACGAGTACTGTCCTAGAGACGAGATTCAACAGCTAGAGCACGAATTCTGGCATCTCACTACCCAAGGCAATGACATTGCCGGATACACTACTAGGTTTAACCAACTGGCACTGCTGTGCCCATCTCTTGTTGATCCGGAATACAAGCGGATCGAGCGTTACATCTGGTTACTTCCCCCACGCATTCAGGGTTTGGTCACTGCTTCCAACCCCGCCACTATCCAAGCTGCCGTCTGAATGGCACATAACCTCATGGCACAAGTGGTCCGTCGAGGAACATCTGCCGCCAACAATCCGAACCAGTCTGGGGATAACAAACGAAAATGGTCGGGAAATAACAACGACAACACCTCATCATCCAAGAAACCTGAAACCATCAAGGCCTACTCTTCTGGGTCTGAACCAAAAAGGGGCTACTCTGGAAACAAGCCCTACTGCTCTAAGTGTCATCGTCACTATGATGGCCCTTGTAGTACCCAATGCTCAAAGTGTCATAGATTTGGGCACATGGCGAAGGACTGCAAATCTACCACCAACTCCAACACCAGTCAACCCAGAGCCTGCTTCGAGAATGGTAATCCAGGACATTTCAGGAACGAATGTCCCAAACTGAAGAACAAATGCAACAACACTGCAAAAGGTAGAGCTTTTGTCCTGAACTCAAAGGATGCCCGCCAAGACCCGAATGTGGTCTCGGGTATGTTCCTCATCAACAACTTATCTGCTTCTATTCTATTTGATACTGGTGCTGATAGAAGTTTTATATCTGATGAATTATGTCCACTACTTGACATCACACATGTTGCATTAGATTCTAAATATGTCGTAGAGTTAGCTAACGGAAAACTCATTGAGACCGATAGTGTGATACCCAATTGCACTTTAAACCTCACCAACGAACTGTTTTCAATTAATCTTATACCCGTCGAGATCAGAAGTTTCGATATCATCATCGGCATGGACTGGCTGTCCAAGCATCGTGCCGAGATCGTGTGCTATGATAAAATTGTCTACATACCCCTCGCCTCTGGTGGTACTCTCACCATACAAGGGGAGGCCAGTGGAATGAGGTTAAACGTCATTTCATGTATGAAAACCCGCAAATATCTGAGAAAGGGTTATCCGGCAATCCTCGCTAACATTATGGAGAAAAAGTCAGAGGAGAAGAGGCTTGAGGATGTTCCAATCGTTTGGGACTTCCCAAAATTTTTTCTTGAGGAATTACCTTGCCTTCCACCGTTTAGGCAGGTAGAGTTCTCCATCGATCTTGTGCCCGGAGCAGCACCCGTGGCACGAGCACTGTACCGTTTAGCCCCATCCGAACTTCAAGAGTTATCCTCTAAGTTACAGGAACTCCTAGACAAAGGATTCATCCGACTAAGCTCTTCACCTTGGGGAGCTCCGGTCTTGTTTGTCAAAAAGAAAGACGGTTCTTTCTACATGTGCATCGACTACAGGGAACTGAACAAGTTAACCATCAAGAACCGTTATCCACTACCATGCATCGATGATCTATTCGACCAACTTCAAGGGTCAAGTTTCTATTCCAAAATTGATTTACGATCCGGTTACCACCAATTACGAGTTCGCGATGTTGACATTCCGAAAACTGCGTTCCGAACTCATTACGGGCATTATGAATTTCAAGTCATGCCCTTCAGTTTGACAAATGCACCGGTTGTATTCATGGATCTCATGAACCGAGTGTGTAAACCATATCTCGACAAGTTGTCATAGTTTTCATTGATGACATTCTAATCTATTCGCGCAATGAAGAAGAACACGCGCAACATCTTAAGATCATTTTAGAACTTCTCAAACACGAAGAGTTATACGCCAAATTCTCTAAGTGTGAATTCTGGTACGAACCGTTCAATTCCTTGGACACGTGGTAGATAGTCAATGAATTCATGTTGATCCGTCAAAGAACGAGGCTATTAAATGTGACAACCGTCAAAAAAAAAAAAGAATATCTCAGGTCATTACCGCACTCGAATCTCAAATTACGCTGACAGCATTCCTTAAATCCTAGTGAAAATCCTAGGTTATGACTCCGTAGGCTTATCAAAGTCATAAAACGTCTTAGAGACTGCTTGGTGAACTGTAAATTCCCTCTAACATGCCAAATTAGGTTACTAAGTGCCAATAAAATAAAGAAAAACCTATCTCTTTATGTCTTCACAAAATCCTCATCGAATCACAAAAACTGAATTTTCGGTGACACTACAAGTAAATTCAATCGGACGGTACCCGACTTAACACGAACATTAGTGAAAATATTTCTATTAATAACTTAAATCTATTTTTAGAAGTTATTTATCATATATTATTATTATTTTTAAATAATACACGAAAAACTTAGACGTTTTGGCTAAAACGTCTCAAACGCAAAGAAAATGCGTGAATCGAATTCGGCAACCAAACGAACATCAATAAATATTTTGACAACTTGAAATAAAGTATTTTAATAATAATTAAATAAAAAAATAATCCCAAACATATCGTGAATTTAAACGACAAAAGAAAACGTTACGCGATTTAACGTATTAACGAATTTACGAGTAAACGAACACAGAACGCAACACAGTCTGGAAACCAATTTTTTTAAAACATTTCCAGCCCTATGGGGCCCCAAAAATTCGTTCACCCCACCACCTACCCTCTTTTCCAATTCAAAATCATTTTTATTCCCTATACACCTCATTACTACTTCCATTTTCCCAAAACACACACACACACTCTTCACTTTGCTCTCTCAAAAACACACACAAACCCTCTCCAAATCCTCTCTAATTCTCAACCATTTTCAAAGATAAATCCAAGTGTTTGAAGGTCTTAATCCATCAAACAAATCCTAAAAGGTAAGCAACATCATTTACATATGTTAGGCTACTACTTTCTTGCTTATTTTCTTCAAAAATTCGGATTTTATGCCTCTCTCATGGCTAAAATTCTCATGCAAACCTTGATGCTTGTAGATTAACTCTTTTCACATCTTAATGTGTTAAAAGAAAGAGTAATCCATGATCAAACTGAAAATCAAGTGAAAAATCATGTTATTACTTGTAAACTAGTTAGATCTTGTTCATCTTGTGTAAAAAGCTTGTTTATATGTTAATAATCATCTCTAACACATCAAGGATGTATGTCAACACCATGCATGTGTTAGAACATGGATTTAAATGTCAAAAGATCAAAAGTTCATTTATTTCCATGGTGGTGTTCTTGTTTAAGCTCAAACATTCATCATGGACTTTCAAATATTCTGTCCAGAAACTTTCATCTACTTCAACGATTTTTGTAAAACTCATTTCTTCATGAAAATGGATATTTTTATAGTCTAGGATCAAGTTCTGGAAGTTACCTTTTCAACCACATAAGCCTCATATTTTTATGAGTTCATTTGATATTTTTTATAATTCTTGTGAATAAAGATGTATAATCTGTTAGATTAAGTCAGAAACTTTTCTCTCAATGTTTTAATCATAACTGGAGCATTAAAACTCCAAATGACTTGAAACCAACGCTAAAAGTTTAAAAATTTCATTGGCTACAACTTTCAAGAAGACCATTTTTATTGGTTCCATGTACATTTTGCCCAAAAATAATGATTGCATGCATGTGTTTAGATCTGACCTCAAATGGTAAAAGTAAAAATAATAAATACTTGACTTCTCTATAATCCCTGGAAAAATTACAGTACATAGATAACATATTGAAGATGATCCTTGATTTTTGCATCATTTTATTTCGGACCATAAGTATTTTTTATAAATTCAATAAACTGATGTAATTTTCTAGATATAAGAAGGTGGACTGATTTTTGGTAAAAGTTAGAAACCGACACTTGTGGATTTGTTATTTAAGGAAAGACTAACTCCTTATGACTCATGAACATGTTTAAGGTTTGGGCAAAAGTTTCGGGTCAAACCGAGAAGGTTTGACTGAGTCAACAATAATCGGCCTCGATTTCGAAAACACGAAACTTACTATTTTTGGAATGAATGATAACCAAAAGGGGTTCGGGTGTCTTATGATGTATTTATCGATTTGTGTGTTGTTAATCATAATTTGGAAGGAACCAAAGTTCCAACACTCAAAACACTATGAAATTTGGACATAAACAATTACGAGACATTATATACTTGTATATTCATTATTATACTCAACGCGATTATTGGACATTAACAAACTTCAAAGCAAACAAACCATTTTGGCACTTTGTAATCTAAATATTTAGCTAAGCAATCCTATCAAACCTAAATTACCAAGAAACTAATTAGAAACCTCATGTTCATAGGTCTTGGATAGGAGTCATACCCGACAAGCACGCGCGCTACATTCATCGTTTACTCTTACACTCAATTGTGAGTTTTCACAGCCCCTTTTTACTTGTTTATTATTTTGGGGTGAAAAGCATGATCTCGAACTTTAACTAAATTGGTTGTACTCTTAATGAACTTGTTGAACTTTTGCTATACTATTTATGCGAATTGGTATATACTATTGTTATGCTTGAGTACTATCGTGCTAAAGTCCCCGGAAATACAGTTTACACTACTTATTAACTCGTCCGAGAGCCAGACGAGCCGTTGATATTTATGGATAGCGCTATTTAGGGGGAAACCACTCCTCACTCACACTGTTCGTGAGTGCTAAATTGGTTGTACTCTTAATGAACTTGTTGAACTTTTGCTATACTATTTATGCGAATTGGTATATACTATTGTTATGCTTGAGTACTATCGTGCTAAAGTCCCCGGAAATACAGTTTACACTACTTATTAACTCGTCCGAGAGCCAGACGAGCCGTTGATATTTATGGATAGCGCTATTTAGGGGGAAACCACTCCTCACTCACACTGTTCGTGAGTGCATAGTATCACCTTACTCATGTTAGCGATAGAACATGGAGCTTGGGGCATGTGTCGGTTGAATCGGTTTAGTAGTGGCCTCAATTGCATTAACACTCTTGTATATTACCTTTCATATTCGCAACAATTACAACCAATCATTTTTATTCATGTATTTATGGACAAAAGCTTTTAGTTCATTTATGTGTAACATTAAACCTGTGAACTCACCAACTATGTCCATAGTTGACCTGTTGTTTTATCATGCTTTTCAGGAGAACGACAGTAAGATGCACTCTAGGAGTACATTAGCATGGATGCATGTTCACACGCGTTTGCTTTATTTTGAAACTATGACTCTCTTTTGGAAACTTTAAGAGCTTATTATAATTTCTTTTCGAACTGTGATTGAAACTTGTAGTAATGTGTAATATTTTCTCTAAATTATGTATGGTGTTGCTACTATATCTTATGCATTGTTACCCAGTGCTGTTACATCTCGTGTTTCCGCTTTAGCGGGGTGTGACATTAAATGTTGGCAAGCGCCGACAATGCCGACCGAGGTACGCCAATTCTTGGTTCTCCCTGGTTATTATCGACGCTTCATCGAAAACTTTTCAAAAATAGCCCAGCCTCTCACGATCCTCACTCAAAAAGAAAAGAAATTCGATTGGACTGACAGATAAGAGTCAGCTTTCCAACTCCAGAAACAAAAGTTATGCAGCGCACCTATTCTATCTCTACCCGAAGGCACCGACAACTTCGTGGTATATTGCGATGCTTCTCATCAGGGTCTCAGTTGTGTGCTTATGCAACGAGACAAAGTCATCGCCTACGCCTCCCGACAACTCAAAATCCATGAAAAGAATTCCACCACTCATGACCTTGAACTAGGAGCCGTAGTGTTTGCACTCAAAATCTGGAGACACTACCTCTATGGCACTAAGTGCACGATCTATACCGACCACAAAAGTCTCCAACACATTCTCCATCATAAAGATCTCAACATGAGGAAACATCGCTGGGTCGAGTTGCTTACCGATTACGACTGTGAGATCAAATATCACCCTGGCAAGGCAAATGTTGTTGCCGATGCCCTCAGCCGAAAGGAATGACCGAAACCACTTCGAGTCCGAGCCCTCAGCATTACAATCCACAATGATCTTATTACCTAAATCCTCACCGCTCAACTCGAAGCCTTGAAACCTGAAAATATCAAAAATGAAACTTTGCGAAACATGGAGAAACAATTCGAAACTAAACCCAACAGGGTTAAATACTTCGCAAACTGAATCTGGTTACCGTGTTTCGGGAATCTCCGAGACTTAGTAATGGACGAAGCCCACAAATCCAAATACTCCATACATCCTGGATCCGACAAGATGTATCATGGCATCAAGGAATTATACTGGTGGCCGAACATGAAGGCTGAGATCGCCACCTACGTCAGTAGGTGTCTCACGTGCTCAAAAGTGAAAATCGAGCACCAGAAACCTTCCGGTTTACTTCATCAACCGGACATACCTCAATGGAAATGGGAACAAATTACCATGGACTTCATCACCAAACTCCCAAAGACGTCAAGCGGTTGCGATACCATTTGGGTAATCGTTGATCGTCTCACCAAATCTGCCAATTTTCTCACCATCAAAGAAACCGATACAATGGAACGCCTCACCAGAAATCTACCTGAAAAAAATCGTATCCCGACACGGCGTTCCTATCTCGATTATCTCCGACAGGGATAGTCATTTCACCTCACACTTTTGGCAATCATTACAGAAATCTTTGGGTACTCGCCTCGATATGAGTACCACTTATCATCCACAAACCGACGGCCAAAGTGAACAAACCATCCAAACACTGGAAGACATGCTACGAGCATGCGTAGTTGACTTCGGTGCAAATTGGGAACACCATTTGCCCTTGTGTGAATTCTCATACAACAACAGCTACCACGCCAGTATTGGAGCTGCACCATTCGAGGCACTTTATGGTCGTAAGTGCCGATCACCCATCTGTTGGACCGAAGTGGGAGACAGCCAACTCAGCAGTCCAGAAATCATTCATGAAACCATGGAGAAAATCGTTGGTATCCAACAACGGCTTAAAGCCGCACGTGATCGTCAGAAAAGCTATGCTGATGTGAGACGCAAACCACTTGAATTCCAGGTTGGAGACCGAGTATTACTCAAGGTATCGCCTTGGAAAGGTGTCATCCGGTTCGGTAAATGCGGGAAACTAAACCCCAGATACATTGGACCTTTTGAAATCCTCGAGAGGGTCGGTCCGGTGGCATACCGATTGCAACTACCTGAAGAGCTCAGTAGTGTGCATCCTACCTTCCACATTTCTAACTTAAAGAAATGCCTATCAGACGAAACACTCATAATACCACTCGCGGAAATACAAATCAACGATAAACTTCATTTCGTTGAAACACCAGTGGAGATCATGGATCGCGAAATCAAACAACTTAAACAAAGCCTTATTCCTATTGTCAAAGTCCGGTGGAATTCGCGGCGTGGTCCGGAATTCACTTGGGAATGAGAGGATCAGATGCGACTCAAATATCCACAACTTTCCTCCAACTCCACTCACACGACCACTCAGACTTAAATTTCGGGACAAAATTCTCCTATCAAGGGGAGAATGTAACACCTGCCAAATTAGGGCTAGTCATTAGGTCCTAATCGTTTTTGTAATACATGTAATTAGTACTGTGTTAAACTAATTTGTGTATCAAATAATATATATTGTTATATATATATATACAGTTGCGCGATTTGGTTAAATCAAGCACGTTTCAAATCGAATGTAATTCGGTTCAAGTAAATACGGACATTGGTGATCAATTTTATTAAACAATATAAAACTTTATAATAACGATATCATACCCAAAATATTATTTTGATAATGTTTCAATTACATTTCGTATCGTATAATAAACGTCTACGTGACTTAAACATTTAACACACAAGCAAACGAAACCATTTAATTTTATGTAGTATTTGTTAAAATACTTCAACACAATATTAAATAAATAATTGTATTTTAAAACTTATAACTGAACGTGTAAAATAATTATTTAACGTAAAACAAGCGAAAAACGAACGCTGCACGGAACATGTACGCGGGAGAACGAAAAACTGGTGAAGCCCACACTCGGTGGACCCCACCCCCCTCTCTTCCCCCTCCTTTTCTTCCCTTTTTTCCTTTCTTCTTTCTCACTTTCACCTTTTTACTTCTTTCTTTTCTCTCTAAACTAAACCACACCACCACCACCACTTAATCTCACTAAAAACACCACCAAGCGACTTCGATCTTCACCACCCGTTTGGAGAAAAAGAACCACCTCGCAACGATCTACACTTCCACCTTTCCGGATTCTCCGCGCGACGATTTGTAAGTTTCCGACAAAACCCGAAACCTTTCGATTTCGAGTATTTTTAGGTTCTAGTTGTTCCTTTAAGCTTAGAATGTCCCTATAAGGGCTGGGTAAAAGAATCAGACCAAACGGAAACCCGAAAACTCATTTTTGGCTCAAAAATTCGTTAACAGCCTTAAGTGTCGCAACGAAGGTGCAGTATAGCGTCACTTCGTGCGTCACTTAAGTGACGCATTGAGTGTCGCTAGAAGACCTAATCTTGCGTCACTTGCATAAGTGCCGCATAAAACCCCTTTTTCCCGACACTTACCTCCGTCACCTGTTTAGTGACGCCTAGAAGCCTTATCCGACACTTATACCCGACACTAATGGAGTGCCGCCACTTTATGCGTCACTTACCTAAGTGACGCCCTAAACTCAGAATTTCCAATTTTATGCGACACTTTCTAAGTGTAGCCCAAGCCATTAAGTGATGCCTCACTATGCGTCACTTCCATAAGTGACGCCCTTATCCAGACTCTGCTATTTCATTCGTCACTTCCTAAGTGACGCCTAAGACCCTAAGTGTCGCTATAAGTGTCGCATGAAACAGAACCCAGATTTTTACTAAGGGTCGAGACCTGAAATTTTATCACTTGATTTTACCCAAATTCAAATCTTAGATGCGTTTTTCCCTATAACAATATAGTAGAAATATAAATCTTAGATGTATCTCGACCCCAGCCAGGGGCCAGCCCCTTGGACCCCACCAGGGGTTGCCACCCCTCGGACCCCGCTAACCAGGGGCACTGCCCCTGGACCCCCATCACCTAAAGTTTGTAAATACTTTTTAAGTATAATACTTCGACATAATAATAATATTATTGCAAATAATCACCAACGGGTCCTACACGTTTTCAAAACTCAAACTTACCAATCAAATCAAATCATTGGACATTACAAGTTGGATGAACAACTAGCATAGGTTATCTTTTAATATAGCTACTTATTTTATTCAACCTTGCGCGTTATAAACGCCCGACAGGTAACAGTCTTCGAACACCCCATTTTACTTCACCACATTTGATTCGTTGCAACTCTCCAGGCTCAGGTGAGTCTCATAGCCCCGACTTTTTACTGTTTTTACTCCCGGGGTGGGAATACATGCTCTAACTATTTTACACGTGAACACGAGTACAAAACTCGCTATATTCTGCATGAGTTGTTTTCTAATCACTTTTAAGTCCTCTACGATCATAGTTTTGGTAATACTTTATGTAGCGCGAATGTTAGTGTATGGTACCATATAGGACTGACCATCCTCGTCCGGGTCAGCAAGCACTGACTGGTTAAACGGATGCATTAACTTTTGTTCATACGAGTGTGGATTAGACACTCGCCCGGAGGCACCCACGATCAGGCACTTTATTGTGATCCTGATAACCACGTTAAGTGCAGACTATGACCTCATGACAGACATATACATCATTTGATTCATTTCAAACAGTTACTATTAAATCTTGTGGTTTACACTTACATATTTATTATGCAAACCTGTGAGCTCACCAGCGTTAGCTGACCTTTTTAGCATGTGTTCTCAGGTACCCAACAGCAGTAGGACCTGTTCACTCAGGATGCCCATAGCTCGAGTCAGCATACACGTCAGGAGATTATTTTGCATTACTACATTTTGTAACTAAGTTATGCCGATTAATCTCTAAACATTGTAACTATTGGGCTTTTTGTAAACATTTATACATTGTAAAACTTATATTATCAATGTATTTGTAAAACGATGCATATAGAGTCGTTCATTGTATGCCTTGTGTGTTTTGATTATTGATTAGTAGAACCCCAAAGCTTGCTTCTGCTAAACAGTAAATTTGGGGGTGTTACATCCTTCTAGTAGACGTGATGGTGAGACTACATCAGATTCTGATTTTGATGATGTCCGACCAATTTCACTGCCTGCTGGTATGATTCTTTATAGATCTGGGCATATCAAGGATCCAACTTTAAAAGCAAAACGAATAGCTGATGATTTAGATCCTGATTTTACTGTGTCAGATGAGGATCTTGAAGAACAAGAAGAGTTCTTGGAGACTCGGAGCTGAAAAATGGCTAGAGCTTCTACCAGACAATTCACTATTGGTCTAGGTTAGTTTATTAGTATTTAGACATTTTTATCTTGTTAGTTAATCAAGAGTTATAAACTAAGACATATGTATCTGTAATAGTTGCTCGGGATAGACCACAGGATGAGACGGTGTCACAACAGGTGACTGAACCAGAATCTGAACCTACTGAGGTATGAGATACAAGTTAGGTTACGAATTGTGCTTCCTATTTAAAATCGTAGATTGAGACAGCCTTGTTTGTAACAATTACTGATTTAATTTGTCTAAACTAAATAGGTGGAGCTGGTTGAGGCTATTTTTCATCCAGGCACTCATCGGATGGCAAAGTCAGCAAGAGATGCTGCTAGGCATGTTCATGACATAGCCTCTGCGGTAGCTGAGCATCTTACTCCACCTATTCATCCTATTTCTTTGCCATCTACCACAACCACTACTACTTCTACTACTCCACCTATGAGTGATACTGAAAGGATTTTATCCTTAGAGTCTACGGTTCGAGAGTTGGAGGCCACTACCACCACATTATCTTCTCAATTACTCAATTTTGCACATCAGTTTACTACACAGGGACAATCATATCAGTTGTTGTTAAACACCAACACAACACTGCTTGCTGATGCTGCAATTAAGAAGAAAGAGATTGATAGACTTGATTGTCTAGTTGCTGATCTGCGAAAGGACAAGCCATCTCAAGGGGGAGTGGTGACATTAGATGACTGGTCAGTAGACTACGCTTCAGGGGGAGTCTGTTGGCGCTGGGATGAGTGGTTCGGGTGTTGGTACAAGTGCAGATAAGACAGTACATGTTGATACTGAAGCTGGTAAGATAGCTTAGTATTAAGTAATATTAGTAATAATTTGTACTAAATAATTGTAACTGAATATTATTTTGTAATATATTTGGCTTGAGATTACTATTACAGGTTAAATATGTTAGAAATTATAGAGGCTATATATGATTAATATATGTTGAGTAGAATAATGATCGAAAGACTTCCGACTCATTGAGTAGTCGAGCGGCGTGTTCCGATTTATATCGGCGGTCAAAATTTCTATAATAACATATGCATTTTAGACTTGAGAGTATGTAAAACTGAAAAGTTTATTATGTAATGATTTTATAGCTAGACAGATGATATATAATTTAAGGATATAATTGAAAGTTAAATTTTTGTTATATAACAGTTCAATTAAGTCTTGGAAATTATATAAGTTAATTAATTGTAAACTTAAATGTTTGGCGATTATTCACAATATGTTAGAGCTTAAGTTCAATTAATATTTGTTAAGTGTTTTATAAAAGAGTTAAGAAATTTTGGATTGATTCAGGGTAATCAATAAAAGATTTATAAGTTATGTATTGCGTTTATATTATGGACTAATTACACAAAAAGATTAATAAAGAAATTCTTACATTGATTCAGGGAAATCAATGAAGGAATTTAGGTTGTTAATATTTATTTGTGTTTGTGTTTTTCTAGGGAATGAAATGCTTGATCTATAAGATTCAGTAGATGATTTTCTTGATGAGATAGATAAAGACATTGATTATGATCTGGAAGAAGGAGAGTTTCAACCACCTGAAGATTGGACTGCTGTTTGGGAGATAATGAAAGACATTGGTGTAGATCCATATGCTAATATTGATGAACACCATGTGAGCCTATCTCGAACAGAATTCGTGATTGAAGATGAGGAAGGTCCTAAAGTTGTTGATGTAGATGAAGATATCGATGACTCAACCGATTTTGAAGAAGAGATCCCTGATAAACATATAGACAATCTAATATTCAGACCTCTAGAGAAAAAGAAAAAGAAAAATATTGGAGTTTCAGAGGTTGACATTATAGGAAAACGTGAAGCGCGTAGAGGGATTATCGATTGGTACTTTGACTTTGACTTGAAACTGTTTGTTAACAAAAGGTTTGACAGAGTTCAATATTTGGAGTGAAAGCTTGCAGTTTTCAGTTCTCTACCTCGATTTGAGATTCGAGACATGGCTCGATTACCTTTGAAGAACCCGGATAATGATTTTGTTGGTGGATATGTAGAACATGTAATCAAGACTGAGGTTCGATCAGGGAAGCTTGAGAAGATTAAGCCAAGGAATGGAAAAACTATCAAGTTAACAGAGAGGAGTCAAAGGACTGGAAGGAGATGTCGAAAGAAAGTGTATCCAGCTGTCAAATGTGTACAATAGATTCACTGAAGACAATGCCAGAAGATATTCTGAGAAATATGAAAAGTTGGCATGTGGATTCAGAGACTGGAGAAGCTGTCATGGTTGAAGCTGATGATAGGTTGAAGGTGGTGAGCGTGAGATATACAAAGTCGATGATCATCGTCACCTAATGAATATGTCAAAGAAAGATTTATTGAAATTGAATGAGAATATAATCTTTTGTACTGAAGGATGGGGTGATTTAGCACGAGATTATCAAATGATGGTTAAGACTTGCATCAAAATGAAGATACATGCAGGAAGAAAAATTTACAAATGAAGACCGAAGATAAGTGTGAAGATAAAGACGCTAGAGCTATTGTCAAGGGGGGAGTCTGTTGAGACATAGTTTATGACAACAGATCTAGCTTGAAAATAGGATTGGTGTAATTGTTATCATGTTTGTACATTGGTTTAGGTTTGTAAATAAAAAATATAAGTTTGTTATTAATATTTGTTAAATATATTAATGTTGTTAAAGTGTTAGATAAATATCGAAACAAACTAAAGTCTGAACAGCGAGTCGAGATCTCAAGTCGCAGTGATCGCGCCCCAGCGGTCGGTTCAGGGATCGCTCCCTGTCATTGCGGAACTTCCCATCGGGGCAGGCGATCGGAGGTTGGTTTTAAATTTATAAAGCTGGAGACCTAAGTTATACTATAGCTAAGGGCAGCTAGCGATAAGTAATGACTCAGGGTCGTTCTTAAGATCAACCGTATTGTGAAACCAGGCAGGACGATCGATTCAATTTAGTAAGGTTTGTAAACAAGGGATTTGATTTTTGGTTTTTAATTACATAGGTCCTAAATTAAACTAAATAAGCAGCGAAATAAAGTAATAGGTGATAATCAGTATGGAGAGGAGTGTTTGTTGTGATTTCATTAGCCTTAAGGGGAGATGATGTTTGGATTGATGTTTTAAAAATGTTCTTTCTAAGTATTTGTGTTCTACTTGTTTGAGACACTTTATGGTGTAAACACTAGCACCCTACTATCTGATTTCTCAGACAGTATGTCACTGAGTACTAGGCTATCATGATTCTGATCAGATCAGGCTGCATTACCACAACATTGTCTGTTAAGATAAGTGACCCTTCTTGGAGTTAACTCCTAGGTGCATGAATAAGGTAACAGACCGATATTTAATTTCTGACCATTCTTAACACCATAAAGCATTCTAATTCAAGTAGAGCATTTAAGACCTAATTCGGAAAGCGTCTATTAACTTTTCATCGATGGTTTGTTAGGTTCAGAGCTGGTGGATGACCCAGTGCTGCTCAGAATGTATACACCGATGGCCGTTCCATAGCTTTGGTGTACGGGAACCGTTCCAGCAGGATGGTTCTGACACTAAATGAGGTACTAGGACGTTTTACGACATTCCATGCCTTGTGCACTAATGCAAGTTAGAGTGTATACACCGACGGCCGTTACGTAGCTTCCATGCGTTTGTACTACACCAGAGGTGGTTCTAGCACTATACTAAGTAACATGACGTTTTACGGTGTTCCACACGTATTGCACATTCAGGTCAGTATACTAAGTCTACCCATCTATGATATAAACCAGCCCTCACTTAATATTACCCAACAAATCCCTGATTAATTCTTGTTGTGCTATACATTAGTTTGATGGTATTCCCAAAGCATCGAAATCAGACCACGCATAGATAGCACAGACAATTAATTACTGTCAGAACAAGGTTCGTAACTCCTTGTCTTTTAGAGTTTTAACCACGTTTATTGGAGGAAAGGCGATAGTTTTGAAAACAGTTTATAATCATAGATGAAAAGTTAAATAGAACATAGTTTTCAATTATATATTAAATTAACATCATCCCCCATTATAACAGCTAACTACATCACAACAAACACATAAGCTAACTACTCACTAATCATGGTAATGAATCCTAAATCTAGCATAATAACAATAGCATGCATTATAATAGATAAGGAATAAGATAACCGTGATAAATGCGTAGTCTGAATATAAGCTGAAAGATTACAACGAGCAGAGCCTCGAATATTACAAAAGCACCCATCCAAGTATCTCCAACAAATATTACAAAATAGCCCCTCCGTTAGTCCCGTTAAATATTAACGAGAAGCTAACTACTAACTAACTACTAAACAAAGAGAGAAAATGTGTGTGAGTGATGGATTGATTTGTTGAATGGTGGAATGCTTGATGGTGTGAAATGAGGAGGATTGATCCCCTATTTATAGGCTACGACTTCAAACACTTGCTTCCTTAACTTGACACCCGTGTCTCTCGATTTGCACTGAAATACCACCCCTAGCTCAGAAATTCGGCACCAAAAGGGTAGTATTGGACACCAAAGGGGTAGTATCGTATAGCTTTGGGGTGGTATTTGACACCAAAAGGGTAGTATTCGGAACCAAAAGGGGCGTATCCGGCATCGTAGAGGGGGTATACCACCCCTAAAGTGGGGTATACGGCCCCAAAAGGGGGGTATACGGCCATAGAGGGGGTTATACGGCCCCTGTGGTGTGGTGTACTCCCTGGTCGTGGTCTTGTGCACTAGATCGTAAGTCTTGGTTGCCTAGTCGTACTTCGTTTGGCCACAACTTCTTCATTCTTGGTCCGTTTTCAGCGTTCTTTATATCCACGCGATCATAATTAGCTGAAGATCACAATGAGATAATCAAAGAATAATTTCAAGGTAATGTGCTTAAAAGTGCTCGTAGAACGTGACTGTATCATTTATGCTCTATTTTGTATGTTATTTAACCATTTTGATTGATTTTTAAAGCAACGCTTTATTTTTAGCCTTGATGATGATTTAAGATGAAAAAGTATTAATATCAAGTGTTTTCATCAAGTTTGGTGCTAAAAAGGTGGGAATTATGTACGCAAACACGTGACTTTTTACGTTTAATCAAATATCCCACACTTAGACATTGCTTGTCCTCAAGCAACATGATCGCGCTCCAACGGTCGGTCAAGGAATCTCTTCCTTGTCGTTGCGGACCTTCTAGTCGAGACCGGCGATCGGAGGGTGGTTTTAAATTTATAATAGTCAGGGGGAGCCAAAACCTTCCAAACTACTTACTATTACTAGGTACGAATACCTAATATTAGTATGTGGTAAGGATGATCCAGGGTCGTTCCTCACGACGGTAGAATTGAAACAGAGCTAGTTCCGATAACTCAGTAATTAAGCTGGGGTTTTTATAGATTGAAGGGTGATTGTTTTTAGGTTTTTATTTATTTAAAATACTAAGAAAGCATAAGAGTAAAGGGAGGCTAGCAGATATTTAACACTTAAGGATAACAAAGACGCGGTTTACCATGATTTAGGATAGCGTATTATTGGAATGATGATTATTGGGGACATATTCAGCTAACAGACAAATAAGACTTCGGTGTAAACACTAGGACCCTACTTATTTAGTTCCGGTTCTAAATTAGTATGTCACTGAGTACCTAGGCTATCATGATTCTGATCATATTAGGTTGCTCAACCCCCAACACTGTCCAATAAGGACAAGTGACCCTTCTTGGAGATATCTCCTAGGTGCATGAATAAGGTAGCAAACCGCCATTACAGGATATTCTGACCGTTCTTAACACCTATGTCTAAATGTCATTTACCTAATTGTGTACTGGTTGTTTACGTAGTTACTCTAAACTATCGGCTAAGTGGAATTAAGGGGTTTAAGAATCTTAGACTACTAATGCGTCTTCGCTTTCTTCCCAATTTAACACTGAAATACACCCCCGAGCTATGAAATTCGACACCAAAAGGGGCGTATTCGACACCAAATAGGGCGTATTAGGTAGCAAATAGGGCGTATTCGGTAGCAAACGGGGCGTATTCAGCACCGTAGAGGGGTATACCACCCCTACAGGGGGTATACGGTCCCAAAGAGGGGGTATACGGCCCCATAAGGGGGTATACGACCCTCTAGGGGGTGTATATGGCCCATGTGGGGTGGTATCCCCTTGGTCCGTGGTCTTGTGTGCTGGATCGTAAATCTTGTGCATTGGTCGAACTTCGTTTTGCCATAACTTCTTCATTCTTGATCCGTTTTCAGCGTTCTTTATATCACGTGATCGTAATTACCTGAAGTTCAAAAGTGGGAATTATGTACGCAAAAATGTGACTTTTACGTCCAATCAAATATCCCACACTTAGACGTTGCTTGTCCTCAAGCAACACTTCAACTATCCTCACTTAAAAAGATGTTTTTAGGACCGATTTTTGGGAATTAAAATATTTCTAAAAACAACCATTCTTCATACAAGTAACTTGTTTCAAAAAATTGAGGCAAATAAGATATTTGTTCCAGAAATAAGAAACGAATATCTTGAGCCATGCTTCTGATTCTCGTGATCTTTGGCATACACATTACTTAGGCAATCTCATCAGGTGGTCACTCAATTCACTCAAAAGTGTATCGGGTTTCCTATCATTCTAAACAAATGAAATCACTCAAAAGCCAGTCATGCAGCATTCGTCGTCATAGGCTTGATCAAGAATCAAATCTCCACCACTTAGGTGAGGACGGTGCTAATTATCCCAAGACATTCATCGGGTTTTTATGTGAGGTGAGGGTTAAAGGGTATGGATAGTGGGATGTGTTTAGGTTTAAAGGGTTATACTTCTCTTAGGACTTTTAAACATATGAAAAAAATTACTTAGATACGCTTTTTAATGAAAACGGAAACGGATAACGGAAAGGGAGAAAGATAGCTATTTTGACTTCTATCTTTTTGAAAACACATGGAAGATTATATCTTTCAGAGATCAGAGTTTTCAGGAGATTTGAAGCACTTACTTTTATTTCTATGACATATTTTTGGCTTAGAATTTCTTTGCTAAGGAATTTCTAAGGAATTTTTATTTTTTTTACTTCCCTTTTGGGATCCTTTCTTGCTTTCTTGCTTTCATTTTTCAATCTTTTGATATTTCGAATTTCACTTGGTGCCAATTTTTTGCACCTCAGAATTCTCGATCTTTTGAGATTTTGATTATGTAAACGCACACGAGAAGTTTTGAGTAAAACACGAAATTTGTGATTTTTAGAGTCAAAGCAAAAAGAATATCTAAATAGCATTTTTCGTATATTTAAAAATTCCAAGATAAGGTTTTGGTGGGTATGAAAGTGAGTGGGTTTAAAAACATAGGTTTTCAAGAAACGTAAAGGTTAAGGCTCGACAGGGTTTACTAGGAAGATCATCGATACTAAAAATGAGTATGAGCAGGGTTAGGATTGAAGAGATATGAGAAAATGGGTTTATTTCCTAGGGAATGTCAAGGTCGTCTAATTGCACCTATACCGCGTACGGTACACACCAATATGGTCTCAAAATGCATACCAGGAGCAAGTTCTAATTCAGAAATGCATACATCGGCACACACAACAAATGAATAGTGAAACATTTAAAATGAATGCTTATATAGGCTCAAGATACCTTACTGCAATTAATTTGGGTTGTACGTGCTTAGTCATGCGTTGCCCCTAAGATTATCATTTCTTAATTTGAGAAATTTCTACCTTATTTATACTACTTTCCAAAATAACTTACTCATATACAAAATGGTTCCTCTTAGAAATATTAAAATTCAAAAACAGCAGAGCTAACTGAATGAGTAGCTATCTACTATCGAAGTTAAGCTCATGCTTTTCTTTGTTTTATGCAAAAAAATTTGAAAATTTTTAATCAATTTTAGAGTGAGGAACATTTTCTGAGTTGCTATTTGGACATAAAAATCTATCTAAGGTATTCTATACCGCTATCCCACACTTAGAGTAACATTGTCCCTAATGTTCTCTTTAATGGAGATTATACTGTAAGTAAAATCCCACACTTAGAGTTTAAAACATATAAGAAAAGGTTTCTCAAGTGTTTGTTTTGGGCTGGAATCCCACACTTAGTGATAAGCTTAGGATATGGTATAGATTACTTTGATTAATTAACAATACTAAGTAAAGAAAAATGATAAAAATGGAGAAAGGATAAAGAAACTCCCCGGGTAGCTAAAGCCGAAGGTCTAATTACGCCACAAGAAGAATTCCTTGAAATCTTCGTTAGGTGGCAACTCCATTAGCTCTAGGGGTTTGCTTATAAATACGGGCTTCGCCTTTCATTTCATGCAAGACATTTGTGAAGTAATCTCGTAGGTGTGAACACGTTGGATATACCTTTTCATTCAACTTCATATTTTTGCAATCAAAGGGATTCACTGTCTCAGAATGAAAAGATATTTTCTACTACAAAGCTTTCTATAGAACATATATTTTTAAACGAGTTCGAGCATAATGCATGAAAGTAGTATGCAAGTACCTCAAATGCTTGAAACACATGAACTAATTTTTCTTAAAAACTTTCCTATTTTTCCAAGACAAGTGATTTTGCAAAAATTGAGTTGAAATATTTTGAAAATAATTTTTGGTATATCCAAGTGTGGAGGATATTCAGAGATTTTCTTCACTTATCAACACACAACTATCAACACGTCTTATTGCACGGGTTGCATCCCGAGAAGCGCTGTTGTTATAGTCGAGAGCTCGACTTGGATAGATTTTAGAAAATAAAGCGAAGTGATGGCGTCCTCCGGATACTGGAAGAGTAAAGGCCTCTCCTTGATGAACTAGTCATAGACAACTAGAAATCATATACGTGTCTGAAAGCACCATCTCTTCCCCTGCAAAGTAATGCTCCAAAGATTTCCAAATTTAATGAACTGTAAGCTCCCCTTGTTGTCTTTCCATTATTCTCAAAGATTCTTTATCCATAGGCATCAATCCCTGCTTGTTAGGCATTTGTACAAGTAGAACAAGCAAACGTGATCTAACAAACAAGTGATTATCTTCCAAATCAGAGATTCACTGGTTTGAAAAAAAAAACTATCAAAGTGAGTACTTTAAAGATGAAACAAACCAGTATATGACTTGGAGTCTAATCTCACACTAAAAGTGTTAGTTGCCTAAAACTTCACCGTAGCAGATATGGAAATACTAGTATTATCAGTTGAATCAGGTAGCCAAGTATAGAGATATTCAAAGCACACATTTTTAAACGAGTTCAAGCATAATACACATATTGACATACAGATCAGGATATCAGATTAAGCATTAGTATCTCATGTATGTTCACATAAATATATGTAAGTACCTCAAATGCTCGAAACATGCCAGTGGGTATGTAAGATGACTAATGCTCCTAACTCCTAGTAGGTTTCCATGAGAGTGAAAGGGATACTAAGAACTTGAGATTTTAGATAATGGTAAAAATTATTTTTTGCAATAAAGTTAGTTTTAAGATTTGACAAAAAATCAACTTTTAATGAAGTAATTTCGCAAACCATCCTTTTTGTTCATAAAAATAAAGAAAACTTCGAACAATTATTTTTAGGGATCATTTTCTAGTTATTTGGGTTAGCTTACGACTTATCCTACTATTAAAACTACGTTAGACACGGGTTGCCTCCCGAGAAGCGCTTCTTTTTGTTCGAGTCACTAGGTTGACTCTAGCACTACTTATCAGGCAATCCTAGCGGCTTCCTTGCATCCATTAGTAGACACAAGTGGTAGTGTTGGTACATACCTAAGAGTTTAATGCAAGCTAAGGCTCGGGTATGTCCTGTGACACCCGCTAATTTAGGACTGTAATTAGTGCCTAAACTATTTGTAATCACGTATATTTGGTATTATAATAATCTAAGTATACGTAACCTTTTGTGTAATTACATACACGTTTATACGATTTGTTTAAATTGTACACTTATGAACCGGATGAATATCCAACAATGAAAATATGGACGTTGGTGACAAACTGTTAAAAAAATGTGGAATTATCCAAACAAACATTATTTACCTTAATATATTGCGAGAATATATTACACGTATTTAATATTGTATAAAACACTTTGTATGTGACAAAAATGCACGAAATGCGCCCGACAAACGAAATAAATCAAGGTTATATTTTCATAACTCAAAACTAAGTATTTTGATGAAATACTTCAAATAAAAATATCGTGATTACACGCGAACGGTTACAGCGTTTAAAAACGTGCACGAATTCGAATAAATACACGAATCGTGACCGACGACCAAACGAAAACTCGAATATTATTTTAGTGACTTAAAATATGTTACTTGAGTAAAGCTTTTATTAAAAATATCATATTATAAATCGTAAATGAAACATACGTTGTTAAACGTATAACGGTTAAATAAACATTCAAACAGATGGGTAAACGAGCACTGCACGTAGCGTAACTTTGGAGAAATGATTTACACACCCATGTGGGGGTGGGAACCTCGAAATTCTGCTGCCTCCACCACCCCCTCACCTCTTTTGGTTGACTTAAACAATAAGCCAACCCATACCTTCACCCACTCCACCATACTCTCTCATTTCACACTCCACTCCAACTCTACACCTCTCCCTCTTTTTCCTCTCCCTTAACCACGAATTCCAGCCACTACTACCATCCACCATCGGCCACCACCTCATTTTGGAAGGAAAAACAAAGCCGAAGACATCAAAACGATCACCTACGCGTGTACATCACTTCTACCGTCTTCGTTTCTTCATACACCATTGTGAGGATTCAAAACTCTTGTACTTTACTTACATAATGATTATTTACTTGCTATGTTGCTTATTCAACTTGGATATATCCAAAACATAAGTCGAAACGCATTTTAAAACTCAAAACGCTACTCTAACTTTCTGTGACAGAAAATACTTCCATTTCCATGATTTTTATAAAATTCATTTCTTAACTAAAATGGACATTTCTTAAGCCTAAAATGTAGTTCGTGATGTTTCTTTCCAACGACACCAATTTTGTAACGTATCGACTTCGTTTGCTATTTAAAAACAATATTTCCGTTAAGGTGCGCATTACTGTTCCGGCGGACAGAAACATCCGCCTCCTTCTCGAGACCATATCTTGAGTTCTAGACCACTAAAACGTATGAGACCAGTGTCAAAACCTTACAAATTTTGTTAAATTTAAAAAGGATTTCTTTGTCATCTCATGAAAATACACGGATTTGCTCATAAAAATAGATCTTTGGACTTGTATCCGGATTGGTCAGATTTGGACCTCATGGGACTTTCGATTTTATTAACCAACTAAATGAACCCTAAAATCCTTGGAAAAATCACAGAAAATAGATAACATATATGGGTATTTTTCTCGGGAGTTGTTGCGGACTTTAAGTTATCAAGATCGTGAGAGGAATCAGGTTAAAAATCTGGAACCAAAGCTATAGGGGCTGTTTCTGTCATTTCACAAAACCGACACTTCGGGTTAACCCCGACACAAACCAATAATTTTACTAAGATCCTTACACCATTTTAAGACTTGGGTAAAAGTTTCGGGTCAAAGCGAGGTTGTTTGACCACAAACCCGACACTTGAAAACCAAACAGCCGGTAGTGTCGCAGGAGGGCCAACCAACTAGGACACTAGAACCAATGTCGCATTAGCATCCGAGTGTCGCATACTGCGACACTAAGCCCAATGTCGCATGAACACTGATGCCGCCCGAAGCATCGGTGTCATTGATGGTAACATATCGGGCGCCAACAGGGGTTTTAAAATTTATAATTAGCGGGGCTTAAATTATATGTACTACCTACTCTGGTTAGTAAGCGGTAAGTATAACCTAAGATCGTTCTATGAATTGCAACAGTTGGGTGATTAAAGCTGGTGCTTTCGGTAGGGAAATATTTAGGATGGAACAAAGTAGGTAGGTTTGGGGGTTTTTAAACTAAAGACAAATAATTAAAGTACAGGAAAGTAAAATGCAGGAAATTAAAATGCAGGAAAGCAAATAAAGATAAATATGTGATTGCTGAGATTTCGATAATTAATGTTTCGAGATGACAGACTAAATAGGGACAAAACTTAATATAATAAGTAAACTATTAGGTGTAAACTCTAGAACCCTACCAACTAAATTTCCCATTGGTATGTCACTAGGAACTAGGTTATCATGATTCTGATCGGAGCAATATGCCAACTTCCAATACCTATCTAGTTAAGAGATAAGCAACCTATTTTGGTTTTATACCGAGGTGCATGAATCAGTGGCGTATCGTCTCATAGGTACGACCGTTCTTAACCCCTAAGATAGTTTACTGTTTTATTAGCATGCAAATTAATAACTTTGTATGTTTAGACCGCCGATTTTGTAAGACCTAGAGGTTTAAGTATCCTAAGTCACTTGGACTTTCACTTTCATTCCTAAGTCTTATTTATAATTAATTAGATTCCGGTTTCTTTGACTTATGACTTAAATCTCTCCTTTTCAAACAGTTATACATCCCTGGATTATTCGCAGTTTATTAAAAATGTGTTTCATATGCAGACTATGTCTTTTAGTAATTAGACCGTGTACTTTACATGGTAGTTTCACGGCTTCTTACATCCAACATGCGGTCAAGAGTAATTGATAGTGAAAATGACACTCTAAACTAATTAAAAGTAAAGCAGTGCGGAAATGTTAACCTAATATATACAACGAGTAGTTTCACTGTGTCTTACTTATTGCATGTCATGGGCACATATAACTACTTACCATAATTAATGTTGATCAGGTCCTAATTACTAGGTTACAGTCATGTGGATAACCAGAAAGGGTACTCCATAGATTAAACTTAAGTTCATAAGGTCTTAACAATACAAGGGTTACTAATTCCTATGTGGTCTGAACGTATTTTACGAACATTACTTTACAGTGTATTGACTTTCATAGGATATACCAATTAGTTGTGAAGTTGTATTATCCTTTTGGAATTCTAACTGTTAAACCAGAGATGATTCCAGTGATATGACTACCTTCAGTCGTTTATGACTTCCATACATTTGTACTTTGCTCGAAAGCATTTCCAGTACTATATCGAATAAACACTCGTATAAGGGTCATCATATCACTTTACGATTGTCGTGCACTAATTATATAATGGCATCCCTACTTCTAATTATCTACATCATCAACAATCACAATAATAAACTACTCGCAATTCATGGCAACAAATAAATCACATACCAAGTAATAATACATATTTAAAATACGAAATAAAACAAGTATGATAAAGGTGTAGATATCACCCGGAAATAAATGCGTAGCAGTGTATTATTATGATTGACAACTCTTTCACACGTACAAAGGTTTATCTCCGAATCCCTATCGTTCGTTCTAGCTCCTATATTAATCCGTAGATTACTTACAATAATTCTAGAATGAAAAAAACTATAAAATACAAGAGAATTGAGATTTGTGAGGAGTGTATGTGAGAATGTAGGAGTGTGTGTGAGTGTGTCTTGAAATGAATCATGGAGCCTCCTATTTATAGGAGAAAATGGGTGCATCTTAGCAACTTGGGGCACATGTTAGCAAAAGGTGGAAAAGTTGCTAGCACATTTACCCTGAAGCGCGTAAAGGTCTAGCACGTGTACCCTGAAGTTGCGGAAAAGGTCTAGCACGTGTACCCTTCGAGTACGGGCGAGGATGGAAAAGCACACCGGGGATGGGGTGGCCAGCCGGCGCCGCCACCATGGTGGCCGGCGGCGGCTGCCACCTGCCCGCCCCGGTTCACCGTCTTTAGCCTCGTTACTTGATTCGTGCGTATCTCCTTCGTTATGTGTCCGTTTGTGTTGATTCTTTTTGCGTTGGATTCGGTTTTCAAAAACGAAGACCTTGATGAAAATAAATCCCAAAAATATGTCTCTGATCTTTGGATGTCTTGTACGAATCGTTTGAATCTTCCGCCGTACGTAGAATCTTCATTCTCCATCCGTTTTTGTTGATTCTTCTTGTGTTAGATTTGTATTTTAAAAATGAATATCTTGGATAAGAGAAATCTCAGTGATGGGTGCTTTGTCTCTAATTCTTGTCTTTGAGGCCTTGAATCTTCAAACGTGTGTGGAATCTTAATTGTTCATCCGTTTTGCTTGATTTTTCTCGTGCAACTCTGTTTTGACCTTCTTGGCAAAGTTTCATTGATTTGAACATTATCTGAGCTTATTTGCCAAGTATTGTTCCAAAATGAGAGAGATATCGGTAGTAAAAACGTTACTTTTTACGCGATATCAAACACCTGAGTGTAGCATGCTGCGACAGTATCAATAATGTCGCATAAATATCGAATATCGCATACTGCGACACTAGCACCTGTGTCGCATAACTTCTGAATGTCGCATATTGTGATACTAATAGCGACACTAGCCTAGTGTAGCAACCCGCACCCAGTGTCGCATAAAATAGAAACTTGAAAATACTTTTACACTAAGTATTGAATACATACAACCACTGTACTTTATACGACACTACACTTACATGATATACTGTAACACCTGGTCAAAAAGTCAAACTTTCGTGCCAAATTTAAACTTTAAAAAATGGTATTTTTATATGCGATTATAACAAAGTGTTCAGAAATGTAAGTCGTTTTAATTTAAAACGCATTCTAGTAATCTAAAACCGCGCGAAAACAATCTATTAAATTTTAGTTTCAAAATAGTATTTTTATAAAATACTTCAACTCGAAAACATTTCAAATTAATATAAACGAATTTTAGAATTTAAAATACTATTTTAAATTACGATCGGATACAAAAACACGGGCATTTTGTACTGTGGTTGGAGACCACAATCCCCAAATTGGGGATCTGGAATTGGATAAAACCACCTCCACACCCCCATTCTTTCATTTCCACTTCACAAAAACACATATTTCCTTCAAAAATGCTCTGCTCTCTCTCTTTAGAACGAACTGCTCTCTCTCTAGGACTTAAAATCTGAAGTTTCACACACAATCTAGCAAGTTACACCTTCATCTCAAGTCGATTTAGCAAGGAGAAGCGAGAAGAAAACGCAGCAGCACACCTTCCACTCGTTTTCGGTCTAGATCGGCTTATTCATTGTAAGAACTCCTTCTTTTCCTTTAGATCTTCATGGATAACATACATCTACATGTTAGTGGTCGATTTTGTTAGTATATTGTCCAAAGACTTGCCAAAAATCGGATTGTAGTTACGATTAACCGTTGGATATTGTTATTACCCACTGGACAAAAGAAGACCCAACTTAGATCCAACATATCTCGACCATAAATCAGTGAAATCTTATGTTTCTTGAGCCTAGAGTAAATCTCTTCGTGTCTATTTTGCAAATATGTAAGCCCCACGAATTATTGAGGCTGTTTTCTATTTTAAATAAATCAAATAAAAGGACAGGTCAGATCTGATATTTCTGACCAGAATTTTGGTCAAACTATTTTGACCATATTTTGAAAACTATGAGGCTTTAGATACTGAGACCATTTGTAAACTCTCACAAATTTCATTACCTTTAAATCCCCTACTTGCTCGTTTTCTGAAGTGACATAGAACTTGATTTATGAATTAAAAATCGAGCACGTGTCAGAAAACGTAGCTGCTGGACACGTGCACAAACTTTAATTATTTAAATGACTTACACTTGTCTAAAAGTAACATAAAAATATGTTTTGAAAAGCTAATAAATAGAGGAATAACATGAAATTTTCTTGGATTGTATTTCGGAAGGAAACATGGTTGTAACGAGCCCCGATCTAGACCAAAATTCTGAGAAACGAACCCAAGGGGCTGTTTTTGTAACAAATGTAAAAACGACACTTCCGGATATTCAAAACTCATGAAACTCATTTTCCATAAGTAATATAACATTTTAAGTGTCGTGTAAAAGTTTCGGATCAAACCGAGCATTTTTGACCAAGTCCCCAACTTTGAAACTCAACTCAGCCCGATCCCGCAACACAAAATCTTGTGTCGCAGACCACACTAGCGACATAAAAACTTATGTCGCAACACCCTATTTCCATCAACACCTGCGACACGAATCTTATGTCGCTACCTACTTGGTGTCGCAAACCTGCGACGCAAACACTTATGTCGCATATCAATTGAAAACCCTAATCGACGACACAGACGTTGGTGTCGTACACAATTTGATTTTCACGTTTAGCGACACAATCATTATGTCGCACTCATATTCGAATCGCATATCTTGCGACACAAAGCTCTGTGTCGCAGCCCATTTTAATGTCGCATTTTGTGTCGCTACACAGTCTGAATGACGAACACTTTTAACTCTAAGTGTCGGATTCAAGCAACGATTTTTAAACATCGTACAATATTATGAGTACACACGATACATATACTTTTATAAGTATACATGGAAACACAACATAACGATAACCTCAGATTATTAATACATAATATCACCAACGGGCCGCACACGGTTTAATTAAAAAAACGATTGACCATTTGGACAATACTAGCTGAGTAGACAACTAGCATAGATGAACTGTAGGGTCATCTACTTACATTATAACCTCACGTGTTTAGGAAACTAGGAGGTTACTTTCGGGACAACACGCGTATCTTAGGATCACTATTACCCACAGGTGAGTTCATAGCCCCATTCTTTCAACTGTTTTACTATTTTCGGGGTGAGACGCATGCACAATTACTATTTTCGAATTATAATGTTAAAACTTTTATAATTCACAATCAACTATATTACTGTTATGTAATACAAAATGTGTAATACTTAGGGATTACACCCATCATATTGTTGTAGAACAATATCACTACTTAATCTAGATAGGTTACCATTGTACACTGCTAGATTGTTGAAAAACAATTACCATTATATAACTTGCTTAAGTTATCACTATACATTGGCCATATTATCGCGGGACAATATTATCGAACATACTAGACTGGTTAGTTCTACCTATGGTGAGCAACAACTAGACTCTTTACAGGATTAGTTTCCTTTTAGGAACTAAGACTGCCTATATATTCCAAGATCACTCAAATGGACTTGTACTTCAGTGAATATTTCCCAGAGACCTCAATATACTTGCTAGACTGAGGCTAGGAGTACACGTTAGTAACATACGTTAGTATAGACTCTTAATACTAACACGAGACAACTAGGTGATGAGTTATTCATACCTAGGCTTATTGTGCTAGACCTAATATTTAAGTATTGTATATACATGCTTAGATACACTAAATCACTATCATGTGCTACATGACACTCAGTAGATGAGTTTGTTGATTTGACTTATATATATATATATATACATATATAGATGTATATATACATACTCGTGCTCCATCTCGAGCACTTGGTGCTACCTACAACTTACTGATGTATATAGATATACATACACTTATACAACCACGATTACTTTAGTCAGGCATGTCGTAGTACTGATGACTCTCATTTATACTAGTCAGGCATGTCGTAGTACTGCTGACTCTCATTTACTTTAGTCGGGCATGTCGTAGTACTGCCGGCTCTCAGTTACTCTAGTTGGGCATGTAGTATTACTGTCGGCTCTCATTTACTCTAGTCAGGCATGTCGTAGTATTGCCGGCTCACATATACATACATTACTTGCGAGCAACACTGGTCGATATCACCGTGGGTGATACACAACGAGATCACGGTAAAGTGATTCAAAACGATGCCATGGTAAAATGGGCACAAAACGATGTCACAGTAAAGTGGACACAAAACGTGATCACGGTAAAGTGATTCAAAATGATATCGCGGTAAAGTGATACAAATCATAAACATACGAGTTGATATTGGCACTCATTAACGGATTGGCGAGCTTACACTCGAGATCGTTAACTCGGAATTTGGCTAAATACTCAATCATAGTTCTGCGGGACTACAATTACGTATTGCTGGAGGCAACACACTATGCCAGGTGGCATACTAGTCTATTACTTGTTATCATATGACGTGGTCATACACTTAGTCGATTGTACTTAGACAAGTAGTGCCTCATGATTGTAGACATACTTATACCTAATAGGTATCTAGGCATGGAATGTCATATTCTCGATCTACTTAGGTACACACCCCAAATACTCAGGTATGAGATACCTCGTTAGATGCATACACATTTTTGTTACAACACTATAACAATACAAATCAAAATTGTAGTTTTTGAACAACTTTTCAAACATACAAGGTTTATACTTTATGTTTTCAACTATCAATCCTATGAACTCACCAACTTTATAGCTGACTCGTTTTAGCATGTGTTCTCAGGTGCCCGGCAGGATTAGGATTGCTACAAGATATGCTAGCTCGAGTCACATGTTTTCAAACATCTGGATTTCTCTACATAACTTTTGTATTACAAATTATGTATTGAAATTATTTTGCAAACTCGCAACTTGTCTCATTTAGAGTCGTTCATTATTTACCTTTGTGCTTGTGATATTTGATTTTGTAACACCCGACCCTACCGCTTCCACAACCCGAAATTTGAAGGTGTTACAGATACACATATACTTTTGGAAGTATACACTACAACTTGAATGCATGTAAGTTTACACTCACACTTAGAATGGGATTACACCCACACTAATACGAGCTTACACTCGCACGGAATTACATCCGGACAACGGTTTCACATCACATTACAAATAACCAACTTATGTATATGCTTTACGAGGTGTACAAACATGATAAATTACATAATAATAATATTTGAATTACTATTACACCTCCGTCACCAACGGGCCACACTTATGTACAAAATGATTACAAACATACAAACAAATACTTGGACATTTCTAGTTGAGTGGAAAACTAGCATGGGTGATCCTTCGTGACACCAACTTACTTACTTGCTTACAACTTTGTGCGTTTCGGACGCCAGAAGGTTGCAGGGTTCGAAGAACCAACTTACAGAATTACATCCGACACTACAGACTTACATCCGGGATACTTATTCGCTTACACGAAAGTATCATACCTGCTAGACTCAGGTGAGTCTTACAGCCCCATTTTTTACTGTTTTCTACTTTGGGGTGAGATATTTGCTACTGTTTTCTAATAGGTATTCAAGTGTGAGTTTGTTATATTCGAGTTTCATTTACAGGTTTACGGAATTTTAGCAAACCTTACTTTTCCGACAAGATAGTATTTTTGTGATAGTTCATGGGACTTGATTCTTTGGTTTTTCTTGGCACTTCATAACCTAATTTAGCATGTTTGTATGAACTTATGATTCACTAAGCAATCACTAAGATGTTCTATGGCTTTAGTAGACCTAAGGAGTCATAACCTAGAATTTTCACTAGGATTCAAGAAATGCTGTAAATTTAAGATTCGAGTGCGGTAATGACCTGAGATTTTGACGGATGTCATAAACCTCTTCTCACCTGCTTCAACCAAATCCAGATTACAATTCTTCAACGCCTAATAAGCTTTATGTTCAACTTCTACCGGCAAATGACACATTTACCATAATGCAACCGGTAAGGTGTCTTCCCAATGGGTGTTTTGTAGGTGGTTCTAAACGCCCACAAAGCATCATCTAACTTCTTTGCCTAAAAATCTCGGTTGTCTTTAACCGTCTTCTCAAATATTCTCTTCAAAGCTCTATTAGTATTTTCCACTTGACCACTCGTTTGTGGGTGGTAGGAAGTAGAAAATCGATGATTTACCCCATACTTCTTCAAAACCTTCTCTAATTGTTGATTTGCGAAATGGCACCCACGGTCACTAATCAAAGCTTTAGGGATCCCTAACCGACAAAACAAACTTTTCAGAAAATCAATCACGACCCGGGCATCATTCTTTGGCAACGCCTTTGCCTCCGCCCATGTGGACAAATAATCCACCGCAACCAATATGTATTCACCTTTATGAGATGGTGGAAATGGACCCATAAAGTCTATGCCCCATATGTCAAACACCTCACAAACTTGGATGCTTTGTTGAGGCATTTCATTTCTTTTGGAGATGTTGCCTGTACGTTGGCATGCATCACAAGTCTGACAAAGTGTTTGTGCATCCTTAAATATGGTGGTCCAATAGAACCCCGCATCAAATACCTTCTTCGCTGTAACAGACGGTCCATAGTGCCCACCTATTGGTCCATGGTGGCACTCATCCAAAATTCTTCTCGTTTCAGCCCCATAAACACATCTACGAATCATCTCATCAGCACAAACCCGAAACATATATGCGTCCTCCTAGAAGTAATACTTCAAGTCTGAGAAAAACTTGCTTTCCTGCTGATGAGTCATTCCTTTCCTCATAACACCTGCAACTAAATAATTAGCAAAATCCGCATACCAAGGTGCTTCTTCCTCATTCTCCGCATCGTCACCTACCCGCAAAAGAAATTCCTCGGGAAAGGAATCATCAATGTCAGTATTGCCTGGCTTGATTAGGTTTGGATTTTCCAACCTTGACAAGTGATCGGCGGTAAGGTTCTTGGCCCCCTTTTTATCTTTTATCTCAATGTCAAATTCTTGCAATAAAAGAATCCAACGAATGAGACATGGTTTAGCATCCTGTTTAGTAAACAAATACTTAAGAGCCGAGTGGTTGGTGAACACGACAGTCTTAGATAACACAAGATAAGACATAAACTTATCAAAAGCAAACACAACAACAATGAGCTCTTTCTCAGTAGTGGTATAATTTTGTTGAGCCCCGTTAAGTATTTTACTAGCAAAATAGATAGGCCTAAAGTGACTTCCTTCCCGCTGTCCGAACACTGCAGCTAAGGTGAAATCACTCGTATCACACATTAACTCAAAAGGTTGTGACTGGGTGAAACCATAATGGGTGCATTAGTCAAACGATCTTTCAAAGTCTCAAATGCCTTAACACATTCTCCATCAAACACAAAAGGCACATCTATCTCAAGCAATTTTTTCATGGGTCTAGTGATCTTAGAAAAGTCTTTGATAAACTGTGACACCCGGCAATTTAGGTTAACTTTTAAAATTAACCGAAACTCTAATTACGTTATTTAGATATGATTTAGGCTAAATACTTGTAACTAATTGTATATTTATGTGAATATACGCCTACGTAATTGTTTTATATTACGCTTACGTGATTTGCTGATATTACGCGAAACAACCGGACGGAGTCCGACAAACTATACGACGTTGGTGAAAACCTTTCTATAAATAACTTAAATCTATTTTTAGAAGTTATTTATCATATATTATTATTTTTATATAATAATACACGAAAAACCTAGACGTTTTAATTAAAATGTGACAAACGCAGTAAAAACGCGCGAATCGAATCCAGTAACCAAACTAAAGTCAATAAATATTTTGACAACTAAAAATAAGTATTTTAATAATACTTTAATGAGAAATAATCCAAATTTATATCGTTAATTTAAACGACGAAAGAAAACGTTACGCGATTTAACAATTTAATGAAATAACGAGTAAACGACCAAAATACGCAAACACAGTCTGGAATTTAATTAAATCACACAAGAAATCAGATGGGGGCCCATGGGGGACCAGCCACCTCTCTCTCCACCTCTAAAAATTCATGCAAAAATGAATCATTGTGATTCTCTTACAAGACCACTAACATTTCATGCATTTACTCATTTCACTCTTTCACACACTCACACCTTTTCTCCACCTTCTCTCTACAACTCTCTCTCTCTCTCACTAAAAATCTGAGATAAACTCAGCCCTCAAACCACCATCTTCACCACCATAAACTACCACAAGGCCACCACTAACCACCACCACAATACATCACCATTTTTCAAGATTCTTGCAAGGAATTAAAGCTCAAGACTTCCTCAATCCATCTCTGCATTTCTTCTTCAAAACCCAATTGTAAGAACACTTAAACACTCTTATTTTACTTGATTAACATGTATCTAAAGTTCACTCAACAAGTTGTGTAAGGAACCATGCTCAAAAACCATTTTTATTAACTTGAAATTTATCAAAAGTGAGATATACTTTCTGTCCAGAAAGTTTGGTCCACTTCCACGATTTTTATAAAAATCATTTCTTCATGAAATCGGACATTTTTATAGTCTAAAATCAAGTTCAAGATGTTAGCTTTCAAAATCCGCAAACCTCATATCTTTTTGAGCTCGAATAATATTTTAAATAATTTATATAAAAACACATATACAATCTGCTCTGAAAAGTCAGAAACTTTGTTCATATGGTTTTGACCATATCTTGAGCTACACAACTCTAAATGACTTGAAACCACCGCCAAAATCTTAAGAATTTTGTTAGCTACAAAAGTTGTACTGATATCTCTTTCTTGAAAAGTTGTAGATTTTTCCCAAAAACTCAATCTTCATGCATGTGTCCAGATTGGTCAACTGTTGGACCTCAGAGGACACATGCAATTTTGATAAATACTTAGGCTACCTTAAAATTCATAGAAAATTTACTGGAAGTGGTTAACATGTAGAGGAATAACTGGAAATTTTCTTGGGAGTTAAATCGGAATTTACAATTTATTAAAAATTCGACAAACAAGTGTATTTTCTGGAAAATGAGATAGTGGACTGATTTTGGTAACACTTTAAAAACCGACACTTGCAGGCTTGCTATAAATGGACAAACTAACTTTTTATGGTCCATAAACACATATAAGGTTCGGGTAAAAGTTTTCGGGTCAAGTTTGACCAAGTCAATAAAAACGGGGCTCGATTTCTAAAAACCGACAAACTTACTATTTTGGAAAATGGTAACAAAAATAGGTTTGGGTAACTTAGTTGGTAACTTTGACTAGGTTTGACCACCTTTGACCAGTTTGACCACCTTTGACCAGTTTGACCAACTTTGACTAGGTTTGACCACCTTTGACCAGTTTGACCAACTTTGACTAGGTTTGACCACCTTTGACCAGTTTGACCAACTTTGACCACCTTTGACCAGTTTGACCAACTTTGACTAGGTTTGACCACCTTTGACCAGTTTGACCAACTTTGACCAGGTTTGACCACCTTTGACCAGTTTGACCAACTTTGACTAGGTTTGACCACCTTTGACCAGTTTGACCAACTTTGACTAGCTTGACCAGCTTTGACCAACGAGTTAACCAACTTTGACCTTTGAGGTTTTTAAGAACTAAATAATTTGTTAGCAACATACGATATATAATGTACAACGTAACAAACTTAATAATAATGTCTAAACGGATTATTAATACAAACTTTCACCAACGGGTCGTACTTATTTTTGATAAACATAATTGAACAAACATACTTGGACATACTAGTTGAGTGAACTAGCAAATAGGTGGACATTAACCCTCCACTTACATAGATGGTCTTTTGAGACATCTACTTACCTACAACCTTATACGTTTAGGGCGTTAGAAGGCTGCACTTGGACACGCTTACTTGCTTGCTATTAGATATATTGCTTGGTACTTGCTAACTCAGGTGAGTTTTATAGCCCCACTTTTTACTGCTTTTTACTTTGGGTGAGAATACATGCTCTGTTTTTAAACTGTTTTACATATGAACACAAGTAACGAAAACTCTTATACTGATTGCATGAGTAACTAAACCAAACTACGATGGCCCCTAACAAATATCATAGTACGTTAATACTAAGCGCGAACATTATGGATAGATCTATCGGGACCTGACAATCCGCCATCCGGGTTAGTCGCTCTAACCACTATACGGATGCATAATATTTCGTACAGCCGAGTGTACTGGTTACACACTCACTGGGGGTAAACAACTACGGTTAAGCTTCGGACTATGAGCTCATGGTAATAGTATACTATGATTTACTTTGGCATTCGTGCTACTTTGATAACTATGAAATCTTGTGGTTCATACTATGATTTTAACTGCGTAAACCTATGAACTCACCAACTTTATGTTGACCTTTTAGCATGTATTTCTCAGGTTCACAGATGCAGTAGGACTACCCACAGGAAACAAGGCAGTAGGATGCTTTTGGAAAGCATTAGCTCGAGTCGCATGTTTTTCACAAACAACAAGAGATTAGATTGCATTACGATAATTTGTATCAACATTTACGTATTAGAAATCTCTACACTTTTAATGCGAACTCCAAAGTTTTGATATAACCCTTGTAATCGTTTTATTTAAGAAATGTAACTATTTTCAAACGTCTCATATAGAGGTCGTTTGTTGTAATCTTTGTGTGATGATAATTGATTCGGTCGGCACCCCCGGGACACCTCATACTTCCGCTGCCACGTGTTTTGGGGGTGCGACATAAACCTACGATAAAAACCGGCATGACCCAAGAAACTTCTAACCCCTTTAACATTTGCGGGTGGAGGTAACTTGGCAATGACATCAATCTTTGCCTTGTCAACCTCAATCCCCACACTTTATACTTTGTGTCCCAAAACAATACCCTCCTTAACCATAAAGTGGCACTTTTCCCAATTAAGAACTAAATGTGCCTTCTCACATCTTTCAAGAATCTTGTCTAAGTTAGATAAGCATGATTTGAATGAATTCCCAAAAACAGAAAAATCATCCATGAAAACCTCCATGGAAGTCTCAATCATGTCCTGAAAGATAGCGATCTTACACCTTTGAAAGGTGGCTGGGGCATTATAAAGCCCGAAAGGCATTCTCCTATATGCATAAGTGCCAAATGGACAAGTAAAGGTTGTTTTCTCTTGATCTTTAGGGTCTATAGGTATTTGGAAGTATCCCAAAAACCCGTCAAGAAAACAAAAGAACTCGTTTCCGGCTAGTCTCTCTAACATTTGGTCAATGAAAGGTAAAGGGAAATGGTCTTTCCTGGTAGCATCATTGATTCTCCTATAGTCAATACAAACACGCCACCCCGTGACAGTCCTAGTGAGAACCAATTCATTTCGGTCATTCATCACAACAGTCATTCCCCTCTTTTTGGGCACGCAATGGACTGGGCTAACCCAAGGGCTATCAGAAATGGAGTAAATTATACCTGCATCAAGAAATTTGACTACCTTCTTCTTAACGACATCCTTCATATTTGGGTTAAGCCTCCGTGGTCTTTGAACAACGGGTTTTGCCTCATCTAAAAAATTTATTTTGTGTTTACAAAATGATGGGCTTATCCTAGGTATGTTGGATGTACGCCAAGCAAAGGCGCCCTTGTGAGCTTTCAACACATCAAGTAACATGCATTTTTCAGAATTAACAAGTTTAGAGGAAATTACAACCAGTAATAGATTTTCCTCCTCCAGAAATGCGTACTCCAAATGACTTGGGAGTGGTTTCAACTCCAAGTCTCTCGGTGATCCTCCAATGAAGTCTTGATCCTCAACCGATCATCACCCTTAAGCTCTTCAAAGCTCTCATCCACTGGTTGCTCTTCCACATCATCATCATCAGCTTCCACGGCTGCAAGGAACTCCTCCTCAATCATCCGTTCCTCTACTGACTCCACAAGCTCAGCTAGTTCAGCTTTCAATCTGAGTAATTTCTGCAATTCCTCATCCATTGCTTCATCTATAACATCAATACTGAAACAACTATCGTCAGTAGAATAAGGATACTTCATGGCTTTATCAACTATGAAAGCAATCCTCTCCTGGCCAACTCCTAAGGTCAACTGCTTATTTTTAACATGAATAATTGCATCAGCGGTATGTAAAAAGGGACGTCCTAGAATGAGTGGGACTTTACTATCTTCCTCCATTTCGAGGATCACAAAGTCAATAGGAAAAGTAAATTGACCTACCTCTATCAACATATTTTCCGCAATCCCTACCGGACATTGGAATGATCTATCGGCCAGTCTTATACTCATTCGTGTGGGCTTAAGGGATCCTAAAGAAAACTTCGCATAAACGGAGTAAGGCATTAAGTTTTTACTAGCCCCTAAATTGGTTGAGGCATCACAAGTCATAAACTTCCCTAAAGTACATGAAATAATAAAACTCCCCGGATCACCTAATTTGGGTGGAATCTGATTCTGAACGATACCAGAGCACTCATCATTTAGAAATATAGTCGATGCCTCCAATAGCTTATCCTTGTTGCTCACCAAGTCTTTGAAGAACTTGGCATGGTTCGGCATCCCGACTAAAACATCAACCAAGGGCACATTGATCCAAATGCCCTTGATCATATCAACAAACTTCTCGTACTGGGCCGCTATCTTCTCCTTCCTCAAACGTTGAGGATAGGGGATCTTCGGTTTATAAGCCTTCACCACTAGTTGTGTGACCGGAGGAGTAGGTGAAACCGGAAGAGATGTGGGTTTCGCGGCCTCCTCTTCTTCTTCTTCAACCTCCAGCTCATCAGTATCCTGCAAAACAGGGTTAGAAACCTTGGCCTTTTTGGACGAAAGAGGTGGTAGCTCTTTCCCGCTATGAGTGGTAATGGCATTTGCATGCTCATTTCGGGCTGGTGGTGGCTGATATGGCTTTGGGCCACTGCTAGAAGATGTTTGTCTCGGGTTCTGTTGGGTGTTACTCGGTAGACTACCGGCTGGTCTACTACTTTGTCCCTCGGACTACCAATCCATTTTCCTTTCCAAATCTTGAATTGAAGCCAGTTGATTTTTCCGACTTTGCTCCATACTTAACCTAAGATTTGTCATTTGGGTTTTCAACCTTTCAGTACAAGTATCCTGCTTAGAGATAAATTCTTTCATCATCTTCTCCATCAGTGACTTTGTGGCTTCTTGTGGCTGAACTGGTGGTGGTGGCACATGGTGTCTTTGGTATTTGTTATGATAATTCTGACCCTGTCGAGAAAATCTGTTGCCTTGATAATTACCCTGATTTCGATTCGGATAAGCACCTCACTGATAATTATTTACGCTTTGATAATTACTTTGCTGCATGTAGTTAACATCTTCATCCGCCATCATCATAGGTTGATCATCACTATTACAATCTTTAGTGGCATGATTTCCACCACAGTTACCACAGCCCTCTCGAAGCTCCTTTATCTCTCCCTTGAGAGTCTTGAATTGATTGTCAAACTTGGTAGACATAGCTTTAAGCTCTTTCATCATTTCAGAATTAGAATAACTACTACCACTACCTTCAGCACTTGCGACTATTTTTTGGGCGGGTTTACTCTTCTGATCTTTTGCCCAATTTAAACTTTGAAGAACCCGATCTTCTAGTACCTTCCATGCCTCATTTGTAGTTTTGTACATAAACATTCCTCCTACCGAAGCATCAAGAACAAGGGCCGATGGAATATCAAGACCATTGTAAAAGAGTTCAATGATTTCGGCCTTTGATAAACCATGGGCGTTACAATTTCTCAACAACTCTTTCATCCTTGACCACGCTTCCACTAAAGTCTCACCCTCGAGTTATTAAATGCCCATATCTCGTTCAACAACCTTTCCGCTAAAGCTGGGGGGAAATATCGGTTAACAAAAGCCTCCCTCATTTGGTTCCAAGTTTGGATGGTACCCGGTTCGAGCTCTTGGTACCAAATTTTTGCTTCCCCGCATAAAGACTTAGGGAAAGTCCGTAGTCTGACGGCTTCCTCCGTGTTTTCACCATAGTTAAAATATTCCCCTATTTCCAAGAAATCAGCAATATGCTTGTGCGGATCGGCCCGCACTCTTCCATCGAACTGAGTATCTCTGAGCATCTGCAAATGATTACCCTTTAATGAAAATTTATTATCGATTGGTGGCCTTCGAATTGCTGATGCCGGCGTAGGAGCAAAGGTCCTAGTCCTATTAAACATGGGTGTATCATTTTCGTCAGCCATTGGTTCTTCATTTTCCTCTTCCGAATGAAATTTCTCTTCGTACTTTGAGCCAAGCTCTTCTTCAAAAACTTCCTCAATGATTACAGTTTCAAAAGTATCTCCAGTTTCCGTTTTACAATCAATTGAATCCCTCGGTTTATTCTTTGATTTCTTCTTCCGTTGCTTTTTGGTGGTTTTCTCTGATCGAACAACGGACTTAGGAGTTTGTTACCCGAATTCCTAGTGTTCATCCAGTACCTGATCAAACCTACAAAAGCAAAGAAAATAAAACCGTAAAACACACCAGCGTAATACAATTGAACTTTAAAAGTAACTTCGTAAAAATTTCCGGAAAGGATCAATTAACTATTACACACTGAAATAAAATTCTTAAATTAAACACAGTCCCCGGCAGCGGCGCCAAAAACTTGATGTGTAAAATCTAGTTATAAAATAAACTAAGAAATACTGGTCGTTAACTATTACAAACTGAGGTAAGTATACCCAATCGTGTATAGAATAGCTATAGTAAGTCCAAGTTCGTTTCACAGGGACTATGTATTTAAGAATTATAATTTAAATGCAATTAATTTAAACAAGTAATTTAATGGGGGTTTTGTGTGACCGAATTGTCACTTTGCTAAACAACTAAATTAATTAAACTAAGTGGACTCGGGAAGAGTTAAATTTATTTGTTTAACTTTCAGATAATAAAAATGACACTTGCTTGGATTATTTTAATAATGACTTTAGGGTGTATAGTTTAAACTAGTTTATTTGCGTATTAAATGTAAGTCTTATTAAGCTAGGATTAGTGTCCACTTTTCCTACACCTTAACTCCAATTTACTATTACAATTCAATTTAGTGAAAGACATTCGCCAAAATCACTAACTTACACATTTTAGTTTAATCGTCTAATTTATTCCTTATCTGCATCCGCAATCAAAGTTTAATCATTCGTAGACAAAGAATTGATAATGAATATCTAAATGACAAACATTCGCAATAATCACTTATTCATTCACCAAAGAAATTAGAACTATTAATTAAACCGAAATACGTAAGGTTCTCGATTAAACACAATTTAGTTCAATATAAACATCAAATGATTACACCCCTAATCATTAGTTAATTCATATAAGCAAGTGTTAGGGTATTTAGCTACTCATATTCAAGCAATAACAATCTCAATAAATAATTGAAATCGAAGAAAACATGATTTAAATAGATAAATGATGCAAACCGGATTGATTACAATGATTGTTAAATGTTGTCGTACACGATTATCTTAGAACAAAGAAAGATCTTCAAAAATGATGAAAACCCTCAGGAAGAGTCAAATTGATTTGTTTAACTTTCAGATAATAAAAATGACACTTGCTTGGATTATTTTACTAATGACTTCAGGGTGTATAGTTTAAACTAGTTTATTTGCGTATTGAATGTAAGTCTTATTAAGCTAGGATTAGTGTCCACTTTTCCTACACCTTAACTCCAATTTACTAATTACAATTCAATTTAGTGAAAGACATTCGCCAAAATCACTAACTTACACATTTTAGTTTAATCGTCTAATGTATTCCTTATCTGCATCCGCAATCAAAGTTCAATCATTCGTAGACAAACAATTGATAATGAATATCTAAATGACAAACATTCGCTATAATCACTTATTCATTCACTAAATAAATTAGAACTATTAAATAAACCTAAATATGTAAGGTTCTCGATTAAACGCAATTTAGTTCAATATAAATATCAAATGATTACACCCCTAATCATTAGCTAATTCATCCAAGCAAGTGTTAGGTATTTAGCTACTCATATTCAAGAAATAACAATCACAACAAATAATTGAAATCGAAGAAAACATGATTTAAATAGATAAATGATGCAAACCGGATTGATTACAATGATTGTTGAATGTTGATCGTAACCGATTATCTTAGAACAAAGAAAGATCTTCAAAACTATAGAAAACCCTCCAAAAACCTTACAATATTTGTAATAAGTTGAACAAAGTCGTCTGGAAAAACCTCTAGCCGAATTCCAGCAAAAATCTCTCTTTTTAGGGTTTAAAAACGCGTTTTATAGTTTCCTGGAAAAATGATCCATACGGCGTATGGATTGAAAAAAAGCCCGGCCAACTCCGCTTTACATTGGGCCTCCACCGCCTCATCCATACGGCGTATGGATGAGATTTTCAGACTTCTTTAACTTTTCCTTCTTTTAATCTTTTGGCTTCCCTCGTTTCTTCAAAAATGCATCATTTAACTTATTTATTGACTGTTTTTCCGTTCTTTTCTACAAAAAGCTTCATTTCCACATATTGTTTCTTTTTCTACTTGGGCCATTCTTTGCGCAGCCCAAACTCCTTAATTTAGCCCGTATTTTTTTTACTTCGACCCAATAATAATTAGCCCAATCTTCTTTGGTCCAACTCTTACACTCTAATAAATCTTCAACCCAATTTATTTTCGCGCAATCCTTTTAAATTATCAAACTAAATTATTTGCATAACTTTCTTCATTTCTTGTACATTTTCTTTGTCCCAGCTCATTAGTATACCTATTTGCAAATATTAACAAAATCAGTATCTATTATCAAATAATTGCAATATAAATATATAAAATAATCCAAGAATATTATAAACTAAATATAACATTATTTAATGTTATCACGGCGGATGATCGACTCAGGATCGGGTGTGAAAATGAGTGGTTCAGTTCTGGATGATCTGGTCGAACGTCGTTGTGTGTTATGGGAAGGAATTTTCGGTTGGAACAAGGAAAAGAAAGCTACGGGTATTTACAGGTGATACTTAATAGAAAAGTTCATCTAGATGCCTAAGATTCTTACGGTTGATTCCCTAGTAGCGGCGCCAAAACCTGATCGCGCCCCAGCGGTCGGTTCAGGGATCGCTCTGTGTCTTTGCGGAACTTCCCATCGGGGCAGGCGATCGGAGGGTGGTTTTAAATTTATAAAGCTGGGGACCTAAGTTTTACTATAGGTAAGGGTAGTTAGTGATAAGTAATGACTCAGGGTCGTTCTTAAGATCAACCGTATTGTGAAACCAAACAATCAAGACGATCGATTCGATTTAGTAGGGTTTGTAAACAAGGGATTTGATTTTTGGTTTTTAATTACTTAGGTCCTAAATTAAACAAGATAAGCAGCGAAATAAAGTAATAGGTGATAATTAGTATGGAGAGGAGTGATTGTTATGATTTCATTAGCCTTAAGGGGAGATGATGTTTGGATTGATGATTTGAAAACGTTCTTTCTTAGTATTTGTGTTCTACTTGTTTCAGACACTTTAAGTTGTAAACACTAGCACCCTACTATCTGATTTCTCAGACAGTATGTCACTAGTACTAGGCTATCATGATTCTCATCAGATCAGGCTGCTCTACCCCCAACACTGTCTGTGAAGACAAGTGACCCTTCTTGAAATTAACTCCTGGGTGCATGAATAAGGTAACAGACCGATATTTAATTTCTGACCCTTCTTAACACCATAAAGCATTCTAATTCAAGTAGAGCAATTAAGACCTAATTCAGAAAGCGTCTGTTAACTTTTCATCGATGGTTTTTTAGGTTCAGTGCTGGTAGATGACCCAGTTCTGCTCAGAATGTATACACCGATGGTCGTTCCATAGCTTTGGTGTACGGGAACCGTTCTAGCAGGATGGTTCTAACACTAAAGGAGGTACTAGGACGTTTTACGGCATTCCATGCCTTGCGCACTAATGCAAGTTAGAGTGTATAGACCGACTGCCATTCCGTAGCTTCCATACGTTTGTACTACACCAGAAGTGGTTCCAGCACTATACTAAGTAATAGGACATTTTACGGTGTTCCACACGTATTGCACATTCAGGTCACTCTGAAACCGTTTTAACTAAGTTTGTATTAAAGTCTACCCATCTATGATATAAATTAGCCCTCAATATTACCCAACAAATCCCTGATTAATTCACGTTGTACTATACATTAGTTTGACGGTATTCCCAAAGCTTCGAAATCAGACCATGCATAGATAGCACAGATAATTAATTACTCTCAGAACAAGGTTCGCGACTCCTTGTCTTTCAGAGTTTTAACCACGTTTATTGGAGGAAAGGCGATAGTTTTGAAAACAGTTTATAATAACAGATGAAAAGTTAAACAGAACATAGTTTTCAATTATATATTAAATTAACATCATCCCCCATTATAACGGCTAACTACATCACAACAAACACACAAGCTAACTACTCACTAATCATGGTAATGAATCCTAAATCTAGCATAATAACAATAGCATGCATTATAACTAATAAGGAAAGAGATAACCGTGATAAATATTGCAATACGCCTGTGACACCCCGCAAATTCAAACGCAATTACGAATGTTAAACACTTGCATTATTAGGCTAATTCCCTACTTGAGTGAATTCATAATACATTTTAGAGGTAAGTCTAGTAAAGCCCAACTAGTTAATACGCGTAGTATTACTTATTCGTAATTACGTATAAAATGATTGGAGCAAACGCGACAAAATATACGACTGTTGGTGAACAAAAATTAATTAATAATATGAGATTATTAGTTAACATTAACGTCTATTAAATATTATTTGATAATATTTAACAAGTATTTCGTAAACTGAAACAACTCGAAACCTATATGTAAAACTGAAATAAAATAAAGTTATAGATTTTATAATCCACCTAAATTAATTTCATAAAACATTTCGACTAGAAGTATATTCGATAACACATTTAATAATCTACCGTTTAAAGCATTTTAATATTTAACGATCGGGTAAACGAACACGGGTAAAATACCACAATTTGGGACTAAAATTCCTCCCTTTTTGGCTCTAAAATCAGCCAACACACCCCACCCCAACCCCACTTTCCTTTCATTTTCATCATCACATCTTCTTCCCTCTCTCTCTCTCTCTCCCAAAACCATCACCACCAACACAAAAACCACCATCACAAAACCACTAAAAACTACCATCAAATCTCCATAAAACACCTAGCTTCTTTAGAGAAAAACGATCACGGAGTCGAGCTCTACCTCCCTATCTTCTCGGATTTTCATGGTGACAACTTTGTAAGAACCCGACAATCTCGTAAATTCTTAGATTCGAAGTTTTCTTTGATATTTCATGTTTATAATGATTAATATACCATGTATTAGTGTTATATCAACTTATTATGCCCAAAAATCCCTTGAAAAACGCTTTAAGAATCGAAATCCACACAAAAATCGTGAACAACTCGTTCTGCGGATCGAGATCAATTTTCGCGAGTCGAGATTTGGACTTGCGGGTCGACTTGACTTGCGGGTCGACTTGACTTGCGGATCGACTTGACTTGCTGGTCGACTTGACTTGCGGATCGACTTGACTTGCGAGTCGACTTGACTTGTGGATCCACTTGACTTGCAGATCCACTTGCGAGTTGACTTTTTGACTGCGAGTTGACTTTTTGAAAAACTGCATTTTTGATCCTAAACGATGAATTTTGTCACATTCGGACATATATACATACATATATATATGTGTACTTTCGGATAAAATAACAGAAAATTTAAGGATATTTTCACGCTAATCATTAAACATCTTCAAGAATCAAACCTTTATGATATAACTCGCACATGAAACACATATACTTTGGAAAGTATACAACACGAAAAATATAATAATAATACTTTAAATTATTATTATGAAAACTCACCAACGATCCGTACACGTTTTTCAAAACATAAACGTATAAACAAACATGTGGACATAACTTGGTTGTATGAACACTAGCATGGATGGTCGACTTAGACATCCACATACTTATTAAATCTCGTACGTTTAGGGCGTTAGGAGATTTCGGACTATACTTGGGCTTTAGGCTTTGCTAGTCCTCGCACTTTACTTAACTCAACAGGTGAGTTCACAGCCCCTACTTTTACTGCTTTACTACTTTTGAACAGGGGTGGAAAACATAGTCAACTCTTTTGCTACGGGTGCAAACTTTTATGCAACTGATTTGATGTAAACTATATAAACTGTTTATGACTGCGGTCAAACTGTTACAACTTTGTTTATGAAATGGTACTTCATACGAAAACTAAATTGGAACTAGCTAGAGAACGACCAGCTACACATTTTCGTTAACTATCTTTTATGAAACAGCATTTTTATAAACATACACAGAAAGTCCCTACAACTTGGGCAAACACAAAGAAAGTCCCTACGACTTGGGCAAACATACAGAAAGTCCCTACGACTTGGGAAAACATACAGAAAGTCCCTACAACTTGGGCAAATGTACAGAAAGTCCCTACGACTTGGGCAAGGTTCCATCCTACGTCTTGGGTGAAGGCTCTACTTCTTGGATGCCAGTCCTACTTCTTGGACACACTTGAAAAGTCCCTACGACTTGGGCACATAGAAAGTCCCTACTACTTGGGCGGTTACTGATGGGTCCTACTTCTTGGACCAACGTTTCAGTCCCTACTTCTTGGGCAAACATTGAAAGGTCCTACGTCTTGGACAAACTTTTAGAAACTGCACTTTTGGGCGACATCCCAACAACACTTTACGTCTAACGAATATTACTTAAACTGTTATGGCAAAACATTACAAACATATTGGTGGATCAAACTTTATACATAAACATAAAACCTGTGACTTCACTCAACCTCGTTGTTGACTTTTACTATGTTTTTCAGGGAATTAGCAGCATACGTAAGGACCGCTTGCACACATGGATCATAGGCGACCCTCAAAGCTTTAGGATGCCAACTTTTGACAATGGGATTTCTTTAGTATAACTAAAACTGTTTTAGTCATATTTCTGAAATCTAGTTTTGTAAAACAGTAATTACTTTATACGATTCGGTGAATCGTCAACTTTTGTAAATTATTAACTTTGGCATCTTAATATATATGTTCTATTGTAATCATATGCTCTGATACGTATGCATGTACAATGTTGGCGTCATTACCCCCATACTTAACTAAATGCTTCCGCTAAACAAAATCAACGAATTTGGGGGTGTGACAACGCCCCTCCGTTAGTCCCGTTAAATATTGACGAGAAGCTAACTACTAACTAACTACTAAACAAAGAGAGAAAATGTGTATGAGTGATGGATTGATTTGTTGAATGGTGGAATGGTTGATGGTGTGACATGAGGAGGATTGATCCCCTATTTATAGGCTAAGGCTTCCAAAACTTACTTCCTTAACATGACACCCGCGTCTCTCGATTTGCACTGAAATACCACCCCTAGCTTAGAAGATCGGCACCAAAAGGGTAGTATTGGACACCAAAGGGGTAGTATCCGGCACCAAAAGTGTAGTATTCGGCACCAAAAGGGTAGTATTCGACACCAAAAGGGGAGTATCCGGCACCGTAGAGGGGGTATACCACCCCTAAAGGGGGGTATACGGCCCAAAAAGGTGGGTATACGGTCCTAGAGGGGCGTATACGGCCCCTGTGGGGTGGTGTACTCACTGATCGAGGTCTTGTGCGCTGAATCGTAAGTCTTGGTCACCTAGTCGTACTTCATTTGGCCACAACTTCTTCATTCTTGGTCCGTTTTCAGCGTTCTTTATATCCACGCGATCGTAATTACCTGAAGATCACAATTAGATAATAAAAGAATAATTTCAAGGTAATATGCTTAAAAGTGCTCGTAGAATGTGACTGTATCATTTATGCTCTATTTTGTACGTTATTTAACTATTTTGATTGATTTTTAAAGCAACGTCTTATTTTTAGCCTTGATGGTGATTTAAGATGAAAAAGTATTAATATCAAGTGTTTTCATCAAGTTTGGTGCTAAAAAGGTGGGAATTATGTACGCAAAAACGGGACTTTTTACGTTCAATCACACGGCGAGTTGAGCTGCGAGATGAGATTTGAACTTGCAAAGGCAATACTAGTAGCGAGTGGAGATGAGCTGGGCTTGGGCCTGGACTGCGAGTTGAGTCAACTCGCAAGCCCACTGGCTGCAAGTTGAAACGATATATATATATATATATGTTTTCATATCCTGAAAAACATAACTTTTGGGCATTCGATTCCAACTTCTGCGAATTCAACAATCCAGAGAAAAACCTTTAAGTTTTCTAACAGCTAGGCTTTGATGATTGATCATTTAAGCAAAGTATATTAGTTAATATAAGCGCGAACTTATTCGTTATAATAGTAAGATAATGTGTATTGAGGAATTCCGCACCTTAATACTATAGATAACGAAGTTATTGATCCTGGAACTAGGGACTTAAATCCACGTCGGATATATTCATTGCTCGGTGACTCAGGTGAGTCTCATAGCCCAACTTTTATTGTTTTACTGATTTAAAACTTGGGGTGAGATACAACACTACTTGTTTTCGTGATCACAGTTATTCGGTTACTTAAATTTAATTATTAACTCGGTTTACCATATTTGGTTATCATTGTCGGTATTGATTTTTGTTCGGTTATTGCATGAGTGTTTTAATTTGGGAAATTCCTCATCATTGCATGGTTTGTTAACTTAATAAGGCTAATAAGGCGCAATTATTAAAAGATAGATCTATCATGGGAGTGACATCCCCGTCCGGGTTGCTAGTTACAACCACGTCCAAACGGGCATTGTAGTAATTGTTATGGGTGTTGACACTGTTCGGGAGGCACAAATCGGGTTAGGCCTCAAACCATGGCTCATTGCAATATCAGTGTCGGTATATTTTATTCGGAAACCTTAATTGGTTTAATCATTGTTCGGTAACCCTAATGGGTTAATCATTTTTCGGTATTAAATCATCGGATAACATTGTGTATCATAACATGCTTTATGATATACCTGTGAGATTCACTAGCTTTATAGCTAACCTTTTAGTGTTGTCTTCTCAGGTGATCAGCAAAAGTAGGATGGCCTACAGGATACGCTAACTAGTACGAGTCGCATGCATCTATATGAACATGAAGATTTTCTAGCATTATCTTTTGTATAATGGTTATGTATTAAAATCTTTAGAATATTTAGCGAACTCGCTATTATTGTAAACTTATAACTTTAAACTATGTAATACTTTTTTAAAATGTATAAACGTCTCATGTAGAGTTGTTTGTTTGTAATCTTGGTGTTTTGATATTTGATTAGTCACACCCAAATCGTCACTTCCACAAATCATGAAATTGGGGGTGTGACAGATTGGTATCAGAGCCTAAGGTTATAGCGAACTAGGTTGCATTTAGTGGGCCTAGACTATGACCATTAGGCAGTATTTCTCATTAGGTAAAACTAGTTCAGGAATTACATCATACGAGTTTAATTTAACATAGCGTAGCTAACTATGTACAATTAAATAAAGATGGTGTAAGATCTGAAAGGGGTTATATTGAACATGAATGCACTAGTTAACTCTGACCACGAGAGAACTGGGACTCATATTTGCTTTGTGCTAGACACAACTAGGCGGATATATATGTATACAAGGTATATACATATAATAATTAGGCTATTATATATTATATATATATGATTGGGCCTCGGATACTCGGTAACACAATCAGTGTTCGGATACACCATAGGACTTACCGATAGTAAGTTAATCGAGTCAGGAAAAATAGTATTGGGATGTACCCTAGCTTTAGAAGGTCATCTATTTGAGACAGACTTACCTCGGTAAGGTTAGAAAATTTTGTCATTCACTCGTCGTCATGCTTAACGTTCGGAATCGGTATTCCTCTAAGCACTAAAATCTTTTCCTATCATTCCTAACAAATTTCCTCGAACTGAAACGGCAAACCCCATAATGGATGACCCTGCGTCGGATAACGAACAAATTCTAAATATCTGTCCAGATGTGATATTCCCGGCACTTTTGTAAACTCTAACTCTTGTAATCTTTTGAACATGGGTGTTAAATGATTACAATCCTATCATCTTTTATTGTCAATTGACGTATCATACATCTATGCATTGTTCAGTATTCATACAATTGTGACAATCATTTTCTTCGATTCAAACTCTGACATGTCCCTTATCTTCATTGAAGGAACATGCCTCCACGATGTCAAACGTACAGTCAAGCTGAAGTTGACCAGTCGCTCAAACGTACAGTCAAGCTGAAACTCCGAACAACCTCCACCTACCAAATTATGTTCCTATAAGGATTTTCTCAACTGCAAACCCTTGAACTTCAAGGGCACTGAAGAAGCCATCGGCCTACTTCAATGGATTGAGAACATGGAATTAATCTTCCACATCTACAACTACCCAGATGACTGTAAGGTCAAGTACTATATCTGCACATTGATGGAAGGTACACTCACCTGGTTGAACACTCATGCCCAGACTGTGGGTATTGATGTTGCTTACAAACTACCATGGGATGATCTAAAAAAGATGATGACTGAAGAATATTGTCCTACAGAGGAAATACAATAACTAGAAACAGAGTTTTGGAATCACTCAATCAACGGCAATGACATAGCTGGATACACTACTCGCTTTCATCAACTAGCCCTCTTGTGTCCAACCATGGTCAATCCTGAATATAAAAGGGTCGAAGGGTATATCTTGGGACTCCCCACAAGCATCAAAGGAATGGTGACTGCTTCCAAACCGGGAACTAGTCAAGGTGCCATTCGTATGGCTCACAGCCTTATGGAATAGGTGGTCCATGAAGGGAAGGACAACAAACGAAAAGCTGATGGAAACCCTGATAACCAAGGCTAAACCAACAAAAAGCACGTGACTACTGTTGGTACATCTAGTTGTGTCTGTCAGTTGGTCTCAGTCTGTAATTGTGTCATTATTGTAATTACGCATTGTATAGATAAGATATTGTTTAATTACAAGTTTTGTAATCTTGTGGCACAAGGATTATGTCGCAGATTCACTCTTTGCGACATAAGCATTGTGTCGCAGAACCCGTCCATACGACACAAGCATTGTGTCGCATAATTAGTCTATACGACACAAGGGTTGTGTCGCAGAAAGCTTAAATTGGACTATAAATAGAAACTCGTCAGTTTCTGTTGAGAGGTGACTCAACACACACATAACTCACTGTCTAGAGAGAAAAAGTCATAGATAGGGTTATTTTGCTTCTTGTGTGTTTTGTCAAAGTGTATGTTTACTTGTTGATAATATATATACACATACATCTTTGAGTTTGTGGTGATATCTAGCTTCAATCTTGCATAACTTGTTGTGTTTAACTTCCGCATTTACATACAAGCAAGCTACTCGTGTTGGTCCGAATAGTTGGAACCTACAATTGGTATCAGAGCCACATACTCTTGAGTTGTGGTTGCGAGTTAGTTTTTGCAAGATTTTAGTCCAAAAAGTGATATTTTTATTTTGTGTGTTCTTGGTGTTCTTGGTAAAAAAAGGGCATATTTGAGCTTATTTTGGTGTTTGATTCCTAAGTGTTTGTGTTTGTCAAACCTTGGAATTTGTTTTAAGACAAAAGTTGGTAATCTTTTGCTTAAAAAATTAGTATTGTAACTGCAGCAAAGCATGGGGTATTAGTTTATTATTTGTGTTGAAAGTTGAAATTTTTTTGTGGGCTCAAGGCTGTCTGCACGCGCGTCTTTGCGACACAAACATTGTGTCGTACCACTGTTCATACGACACAACTATACGACATTAACTTATCTACGACATAGTGTGCGACATAACGTGCGACATAAGCCTACGACACAATCCTCTTTGACCTTAACTGGTCTGCGACACAAGCTGCGACATAACATACGACATTACTGTTGTGTCGCATTTTTGTCTTCTGTCTGATTAAGTTCTGCGACACTTCTCTTGTGTCGTATTGACCTTCTGCGACACAACCACTGTGTCGCATTTTCCCAGACTTAGACAAAATTTCAGCTTGTTTGTGGAATATTTTCTAACTTTTATTGCAGATTTTCAACATGTCTCTTCAAAGTGTTGATGCAGTTCTACAACATAATGCTACAATCGGTAGTGCAAATAAACCTCCTTACTTTGCGCCAGGAATGGAATACCGAGCTTGGAAACAACGATTTATATCTTTTGTGTTATTCACTGATCCTGTCATGGAATTGGCTCTTCTTGAAAGATATGAAGCTCCGGTTGCTCTTGGAGAACACATGGGCATTCCTCCACCCAAACCTATTCGTTCTTACACTCCCGAAGAACGAAAAGCATGGGAAATTGAACGAAAAACTCACTCTGCTATTACTATGTCACTTCCAACTGACGTCTTGGATATGTTTCCTCAAACAATCGCGTATGATCTTTGGATGGCTATTGAGAAGAGATTTGGTGGTAATTCAGAGTTCATCGAGAGCAAACTGGAATTAGTCAAAACTCAGTTTGATTACTTCTATATCCAGAAGAATGAGACTGTCAGAGACATGCTGTGCAGATTTACACGTACTGTAAATGAATTGCAAGCTGGAGGATATAATCTGAAGAATTCTGAAATTAACAAAAAGGCTTTAGCTGCCCTTCCTCCAAGTTGGGAAACGCGAGTCTTGTTGTTAGAAAATGATCCTAAGACAATGCAATTGTCCTTAGATGATCTTGTTGGAAAGCTTGAAGCTGGTGCCTTAGATATTCAAAAGAAGGAAACAAGATCCACTGCTCGTACATCAGAATCAAGTAATAGTGGAGTCGCCTTCATTTCATCTGAAGTTAATTCCCAGAGATCTTCTTCTTCTTACAGTAATCCTGCTGTAGGAACCTTTTCATCCCTCCCAACTTATACTACTTCTTCAAGTAAACCTTGTTCATCATCGTCAGTTCCTTCTTCAGCCACCACAGATGAGCATGCTGCAATGTTCACTGCTTTTCTGTCATCATACGAAGATTTTCTTTCTAAAAGGGTCAGTACTCTAGAACTGACTGATGAAGATTTCAATCAAGTTGATCCAGATGAGTTAGAAAGAATAGATATTAGATGGAATATGGCTATGCTTACTCGCAGAGCCAAGAACTATCTGAGAAGAACTGGAAAAAGATCTCTTGAAGACGCTTCTGACCGAACACCAATGGGATTCGATAAAAGCAAAATCAAATGCTATAAGTGTCAGAATCTTGGTCATTTTGCCAGAGAATGCGAGAAAGGACGACAGCCGGCCACTGGTTTCACAAAGCCATCTGTTACTCCAAAACAGATTGAGAACTCTACGGCTAAGGCTGCATTGTTGATTGAAGATGGTGATGCTTATGACTTTTCTGCTCATGAAACTCAAGAACAATGCTTCATGGCCATCAACAATGAGGTAAAATTTGCGTCATTTTCTTGTGATTCTTGTATAAGTTTAACTGGTAAAGTGAATGGGCTTATGGAACATAATAACAACCTGAAGTCTGATATCTTGAATTTGATAGAGGCAAACAAAGTTTTGAAAAATAATGAGAAACACTTTGAAAGTAACATTAATCAATTAATTGAAGATAAAAAGGAGCTGAAAGCTCTAATTTTTAGTAATCAAGATGAAATTGATAGTTACTTAAAAATGATTGCTCATTTAAAAAAGGAATTGGCTGCCTCCCAAGCCGAAGTTGTTGATTACAAACGAAAACTCAAGAATATCAATACTTCATCCATGGTCTTTACTGAAATCCTGCAGACGGGTAGGTCTAACACTAAAGATAAATCCGGTCTGGGTTATCATAATCAACCGCCTCCATCTTTAGATGTAAACTTGTGTAGACCGTGTAAGGATGAAATTAAAGATTTTGTGCCTACTATCTTAGTAGATACAAAGCCTGTTGAACAGACGGTTAATGAACCTGCTATCAAGCAAGTAGAGACACCCTTAGTTGAATCTGTTAGTTTACCTGTTCCTAAGTCTCCTGAAGTTTATCAAGCTAACATAGAGGTCAAACATGATAGAAAGAAAACTAAGTTGGTCAAGGCTAAACCAGTGAAGCCTTTCGAACCTGTTAAGCTTACCTCATCAGGATTTGTCCAGTTAACCTCCTTCGGTAGTTTTCAGTCTGCTCCCTCAAAATCTACTGAAAAGAGGGTCGAAGTCGGAGATATTCCTTGTAAGTGTGTGTCTCAATGTGAAAAGAACTACTCTAAGCCTGATAACCACTTTATTACTTCTAAGACAAACGATAATTCTTCACAAAGTAGTACTAAGACTAAGGCTGAACTTAAAAGGAATGATTCTAAGAATACTGGTTATAAATCAATCAAGAATTCTGTCAAATTCTCTGTTTCACATTCTGAGACATTCACTTCAAAGATGTCTATATCACCTAAATTCTTAGGGAGAGACGACCAAACCTTTAAGGAGAGACGATCATGTTTCTACTGCAAGAAACAAGGTCACTTGATTAATCAATGTCCGTTGCTTTCGAGGAAAATGTTATCAAAAGGTGTTTCCAAAAATTCAACTGTAAAATCATTTTCAAAGAAAAGTACACTCGCTAAACCGTCTATCTCGAAAGTTAATACTGCTAGGCCCTGTAAACCACCGGTTAAACAGCCTAACATTGTTAATAAGCGACCCCATATTGGTCCAGTGAATGTTTGGAGACCAAAAGAGTCATCAAATGACCCATCATCAAGTAATACTGCATCAGGAAATACTTCTGATCTCCTGAAAAACAAAGTTTTAACTGATGTAGTTATTATTGATGAGGTCTCTGGAGTACCCAAGTCTGTAAAGGCCTGGGTCTCCATTTCTAACTAACTTTCTCCTCATGTTGTGCTGTAGCAGTCAGATCATGTACAAAGCAGTAAATGGTATGTGGATAGTGGCTGCTCACGGCACATGACAGGTGACATGTCTCTTTTGTCAAACGTTAAACCATATCGTGGAGGACATGTTGCTTTTGCTGGAGATACAGGTGGTAACATCACGGGACAAGGCACTCTTACAAATGGAAAAGTAAGCTTTGATAAAGTAAACTATGTCGAGGAACTGCAACACAATCTGATCAGTGTTTCTCAAGTGTGCGACAAGAAGTTTACTACAGCATTTACAGATGTTGAATGTTTGATTTTGAAACCGGGATTTGTTATTCCCGAGGAATGGGTGCTACTGAGAGCACCCCGTGTACGCAATTCGTACATTTTGGATATGCAAACAGTTACTACCAAGGAGCATACTTGTTTGCTATCAAAAGCATCTTCTAAAGATTCACTGCTTTGGCACAGACGCATGGGACATATTCATTTTCGCAGAATGAATTATCTTGTCAATAATGATCTTGTGTTAGGTGTGCCTAAAAGATCATTTGTAATAAATGATGAATGCATTTCCTGTCTTAAAGGGAAACAACACAAGAAGTTCCATAAGTCTAAGCAGGTGAACTCTATTGAATCTCCTTTGGAATTGCTTCACATGGATTTGTTTGGTCCTGTGAACAAGAAAAGTATAGGAGGGAAGTCATATTGTCTGGTCGTTACTGATGATTACTCAAGGTTCTCTTGGGTATATTTCTTGGCTGGAAAGGATGAAACAGCCGATACTTTAACCTACTTGTTCGATCGTCTGGAAAATCTGTGTAACCTGAAAATCAAGAAACTTCGCAGCGATAATGGAACAGAATTCAAGAACAGAACCTTGGAAATGTATTGTCTTCGAAAAGGAATCTTCCATCAATTCAGTGCCGCTCGTACTCCTCAGCAAAATGGTATCGCTGAAAGAAAGAATAGGACAATCATTGAGACAGCAAGAACTATGTTTTCTGACTCGCATCTGCCTACTACATTTTGGGCCGAAGCTGTTAACACTGCCTGCTATGTGTTAAATCGGGTCTCCATGGTCAAGAAGCGAAACAAAACTTGTTATGAATTGCTGAACAATCGCAAACCAAACTTGAAGTTTCTTGAGCCTTTTGGGTGTCCTTGTTCTATCTTAATTACCAAGGACTCCGTAGGGAAATTTGATGAAAAGGCGGTCGATGGTCTATTTTTGGGATATTCTGTGAACTCGCCAAACAAAAGAGTTTTCAACAAGTCTACTGGGAGAATTGAGGAACATTTTGAAGTAAGGTTCATGAAGTATACTGATTCTCCAAAGGGCAAGGGACCGGAATCCTTGTTTGAGTATGACAAGTTGGTAGATTCTTTTAATCTTCCCAAATTTAGTGAAGAAGATCAGGTGGTATCTTTACTTCATGGTTTAGATCTTTCTTCTGAAGTATCTACTTCAACTTCTAGAGCTGTACCACCTGAAAATATTGTCTATGATGATATTCCCTCCGACGCTGATCAGATGGCTACTGAATCAAATCCTGTAACTGTAACTGATATCATCTTACCGGTTGACCATGAAAGTTGTGCTACTGATCACTCAGTTGCTTTTGAACATTCAGAAGCCGCTCCTTCTAATCTGGATTCGATCATTGTGCCTGATCCGATTCCTCAACTTCGAATTCATTCTTCCCACCCCACTGATAACATCATTGGTGGACTTCAACAAGGTGTTCTAACTAGAGGTCAGGTAGCTGCCAATGAGATTCGTGAGGAATCTTCTACTGCCTCTCCTGCCTTCTTGGATGAAAATATGGAAGAATGCTTCCTATCTCAGCTTGAACCAAAGAAGATAGACGAAGCGTTGAAAGATCCATACTGGATTGAGGCTATGCAGGAAGAGTTAAATCAATTCAAAAAGCTTGATGTCTGGAGATTGGTTCCTTTACCCAAAGATGTCGATCCAATTGGCACTCGCTGGGTATACCGTGTGAAAAAGGATGACAGAGGCGTAGTTATTCGAAATAAGGCACGGTTGGTAGTTCAAGGTTTTACTCAAATCGAGGGTTTGGACTATGATGATGTGTTTGCTCCAGTTGCAAGACTGGAATCTATTCGCATCTTTCTGGCTTTTGCAACATTTAAAGGTTTTCGGGTTTATCAACTCGATGTCAAGAGCGCATTTCTGTATGGAGAGGTTCTGAAGGATGTGTATGTCAAACAACCTCCAGGTTTTGAAGATCCTATTCATCCTGATTATGTTTGCAAGTTAGGCAAAGCTTTATATGGTCTTCATCAAGCTCCCAGAGCTTGGTATGCGAGGTTGGCAAATCATCTAACGAAAAATGGCTTTTCTCGAGGCCACATCGACAGCACTCTCTTCATTAAAAGGGATGGAAAAGATTTGCTGCTGGTACAGGTTTATGTGGACGACATTATATTTGGTTCAACTAATGATTCTTTGTGCAGGGATTTCGAAAAAATTATGAAGTCCGAGTTTGAGATGAGTGCCATGGGAGAACTCAAATTCTTTCTGGGTGTACAGGTTGAGCAGTCTGATAAAGGACTCTACATTCATCAGTCCAAATATGTCAATGACATGTTGATTCGGTATGAGCTCCATGACTGTAAACCATATGGTACTCCTATTGAAACTGATCACAAACTCGGGCCTGCTGAACACGAAGAAGACTGCAAGGAGCGAGATTATCGTTCTATGATAGGATCGTTGATGTATCTTACTGCATCAAGACCAGATATTGTGTTTGCTGTGTCTATCTGTTCCAGGTATCAAGCGAAGCCCAAAGTTTCTCACATGAAGGCTGTAAAGAGAATATTTGGTTACCTTAAATATAGGCCATCACTTGGTCTATGGTACTCAAACGAGAAAGACTTCTCTCTCTCAGCCTATTCTGATTCTGATTATGGCGGCTGCAATTCGGATAAGAAGTCAACTACAGGAGGTTGCCAATATCTTGGCTCCAGATTGGTGTCTTGGCAGTGTAAAAAGCAAACAACTGTTTCCACCTCAACAGCGGAAGCTGAATACATTGCTGCTGCAAGTTGTTGCTCCCAAATTCTGTGGATTCAACACCAACTGCGTGATTATGGGTTACTTCTTACCTTGACTCCTATTCATATTGATAACACTGCTGCTATATCTATTATTCGCAATCCTGTTCAACACTCTAAGACCAAACACATAGAGATTAGGTTTCACTTCATAAGAGATTGCTATGAGAAACACTTGATAGACCTTACTCACATAGATACCCTCATGCAAAAGGCCGATCTTTTCACCAAAGCATTTTCGCGTGCTCGTTTCAACGAACTTGTAGATATGATAGGGATGATTCCCCTTGATCTCAAGAAATGATTTGTGACTAGTTTTATGTACAGAGTTGTTTAAAAAAAAAAAAAAAAAAAAAAAAAAAATTTCGCAACAGCCACTCTTTATACTTTGTAGTATCAAAGAAATGCTAGGTTGCTACATTTTAAAATAGACGTTGAAGTTGTGTCTGTAAACAACTTGGGATATGATAGTACATTGAATGACATGCAATGAATATGGAAACTTTAAGATCTATCCTGGATGTGTCAGTAGATTTATTTGACATATCAAAATCAGTTTTTATAAACATTATCTTCATCATACGATGTATTAGTAGGCATGTTATACAAATCTCTTTGAGAATTATTAAGAAGTTTAAATGATACTTGTCCATTTCAAGTGGTCCAACACCATTAGATGTATGACACAAGTCTTAATATCTTACTTAGACTAGATATGTTTTCGTGAAAGAAGTTTATTCGATATCATCTGGGGGTATATATTGACAGTTTCCTCTGTTATACGTAAGTATAGACCTGGCTTCTGTTGATATATATTTTAAAATTAAGCAAACGCAAGTCAAAGTACTTGAAAAGTCTTTAAAAATCAAGATACCTTACAAGGTCGCCCAAAAGGGTTTGACCAAGTTCGGTTTTGCTTAAACCTGAATCAAGTTATGTCGCTCTGTTGTACGCACGTACAGACCTGTCACCGCTGTCTTGATTCTTAAATTTGATTTTCTAATATTCTCTCTGTAAATGGAAACATGGTCTATGTCTCAAGTTAAGATGTATATCTATGGTAGTGTCCACAGCGAAATGAACAGTCCAATAATAATTAAATTATCTCCTAGATGTGAGTATAACACGTTTAAGTGGACAAATATACTAATAATCGTCTTGAAATAATTTTTATAAAAAGTGTTTCTAGTACGTCAAGAAAATTTAAAGCGGACAAATATACTGATGATCGAAATAACTCTTACTATTCCTAATTATTGCATGTTGTGTCAATATGATCCCTAACCAGAATTATCATAACTCCGTCACCAAAAAGAATATTGTGCTTGTAGATATTTTTGTTAAACTTTATTTTTATAGTTGTATTTTCCTTTATCTTATCTTTATTTTGTTTGTCACAAATCGTTTTTCTTGCGAAAATTCTTTAGTCTCAATCAAAATCGAATTCTAAATCCAATTATATGTCGCTAAAATCTGCTCTGTCTTCTGTGCGACACAAGCATTGTGTCGTATTACACTTATACGACACAAGAATTGTGTCGTACATTGTGTCGTATCTCGTCTGTACGACATAACCATTGTGTCGTATCTTATGTCGCATGCGAGTTTGGGGTTAACTATTCCCAACATACGACATAACTAATTACGCTTTCATAATTACCCACGACACAATTCATACGACACACAGACGATTTTGCGACACAACTGCGACTTTGCGACACAGTCGTTTTCTTTGTCGATTCTGTTGATTCGAAGCTATTTCCAGAGATTTATTGCTCGATTCCCACTCGTCTCATCCTTACGCTTCCTTTGGTATGATCCCTCGTATTTTCTTTGCCTTTCATGCTTATAATTAGGTTGTGGACATTACGGGTTGAGGGTTACGTTTATTTTCCCAAATTAGTTAGGGTTTAGGGGTTATTAGGGTTAGCAAACTTGTAATTACTGATCCCCTATTGTATGTGAACCCTAGGGTATGCTTAAATTTTGAAAACCCCAAATTTTTGGTCATAATTATTTCTGGGTTGGGTTGGTGTTCATCTTTGCGACACAACATACGACACAACTACTGTGTCGCAAAACAGTTTTATGTCGTATCGATTCCCTCCGTTTATGTCGTATTGTGTACGACACAACATACGACATAAGATTTATGTCGTATCATTTTATACGACACAACCCTACGACACAACTGTTGTGTCGCATCTGAGATTAATTTCTCAAAAAATGCTAAATGCAAGGGAAACTCTGTCCGCGTGACACGTGTCCTGCGACACAAGCCCTGTGTCGTAGTCTACCTCTACGACACAAGCACTGTGTCGTATCTCTGTTCTGCGACACAACTACTGTGTCGCAAAACATTTGTAAAATTAAAACGTGATTATTTTTTTTGTACTAACGCTAACGCAGCTCGAGCTTTTGGTTGTATTACTGTTTTTACAGTCATGGCTGATCAACCTGCTGTTCCAGTTCCTGAGATCGATGTGACGAAATACTTTTGGGAACCGCGTCACAACATAGTGGCTTTCCTGAACACTGCTGTCGAGACATCGCGTCCATATCGACCGATGATATCTTTTCTACGCCGGTCTCGAATCCACAAAGCCATTACTGCTGACACGCGAATTTTGAGAGATCACATTACTGAGTTTTGGGACAACGCCGTGGTCAACAAAGAGGAACAGGATACTCGTATTATTTCAAAGGTTCGAGGTCACGAGGTCATCTTTTCTGAGCAGCTGATTCGGGATTTCTTCGAATTTGGAGACAACCCTGATATGTTCACTCAGTTTTCTGCTGCGGCCATTGCTCAAGGGATGCAATCTATTGATTATCAGGACATCCCCGTGGACCAGTACAAGAAAACCTATATGACCAAGGTTTGGCGGTATCTGGCCCACATCGTGATTGTCTGTCTTTCCAGCCGCAGGGCAGGTCTCGAGGGTATGAGTTACGCAACGGTCTCCACTTTTCTTGCGTTAATCTACAACAAGCCCTTCAACTTCTCTGGTTACATCTTCAGGGGTTTTGTCACCAACGCACTGGATACCCGTGAAAAGTGGGCCCTGTATCCTCGATTCACTCAGCTTCTGCTGAATCATCTTCTTCCTGGTCTTCCAGTGGCTACTGTTCATACCTTCAAGCAGACGCCGATGAACACCAAGATCTACACAATCTGTACCTCTTTTGCTAAGCAGGGTCAGGCACCGGAAAGGGAGGTTGCCTTATTCGGTCATATCATTGATCAGGCTTATGTTGGTCCACCTGGCGAACAGTTTAACGATCCAGCTCCCAGGCCTACTGTTCCACCAACCCCAGTTCCACCTCCGGCCCAACAACCACCACCAGTTCAACCACCTGCAGCTCCACAACAGTCTGTTTTGCCAGACCCTCTGGATCAGGAGTTTGTCGATCTCGATCGTGAGATCGACGCATATCAGCCACCTTCTCCACCTCCTGAATCTTCTAGCCGAGGTAAACGACCTCGTGATTCTTCTGAGGCTGATATTTTGGCTCCTCCGGTTCGCCGCTCTCGCACTTCAACCTCTACATCTTCTGAGCTCCCGAGAACCGAATCTCCTATCACCCCTCACCCGGCGGTTATTCAAGAGCTCCTGCGCAGGCTTGATAAAATGCAGCATGACATGGAAGCTCAACTCACGGTGTTTGAAGCTCAAGATGCCAGAATCTCAATCCTGGAAAAGGAGAATGCTGAGCTGAAGTCCAAGATTCTACTGCTGGAAACCCAAGCTATTGCTTCGGGGGAGTCAAGCCAACCGGCTTTAGAATCAACACCTAGGGTTTCCGCCGAGGGCGATGATAATGTAAATACCGAAAATGTAAATGATTCTGTTATCAATGAAACTCCTATTTTAGATTACATTCTTGAGTTACCAGGGCAACCGAAACCGTTAGCTGTAGATTACACCTATTGCAATTTGACACACTTTCAAGCTGCGGTTTATGAGGATGGGGTTGTGCCTGAAGAGCCTTTTGATTTCGAGGCTGCAAATAATGATGATGATATTGAGGTTGAGCAGGAAGGGCTTGACCCAAATGAAGAATATGTTGATCAGCCCTCTCACCCACAAGAAGGTATTGTTGTATCTGATTCTTCGGATGATGAGTCAGAGCCTGCATTCAACTATGTACCAGGATCCACCTCTGGATCTTCTTCTCAGGCTAACTCTGCTCCTGAATCGTCTGAACCTGTCGGACTCTCTCAAGATCTACCAGTTCCCACAGGATTCCCAAGGACAAATTACAATGACATCTTCCCACAGGATACGTTCGAACATGTTCCTGTTGACAGGGAAATGTCCATCAGGGATAACTGGTTTATCAAAGGTAAAAATATCGAACCTGTTCCGGTTACCTGCAAGAAATACAAGGTAGGCGGTGATTATACCGGCCTTATTAAAAGTTGGAAGGTGAACAAGGGAAGGTTCATGATCAAGAGACGTGACGGTATCCAGTACTTTCGTCGATCTCTGAAGAAATTGAGTACGTTGCCAAAGCACGATCTTGTTCGTCTTACTCGTCTTCAGTTGATCAATCCTCATAAAGACGGAATAGCTGAAGTTATTCAGAAGGTCATGCGAGCTGAGATTCGATCAAAGAAATATCATTATGTCAGACCTGTGCTGGGTACTCGTTTTACTTTCAAGAAAAAGCTTGACCCAAAGACAAATCAGCCAATCGTCAGAAATCACTATCCTCCTGCTAATTGTCTTCGTGAAGTCTCGCTAGAATCTGTTCCCCTTAATTTGCTGAAACGATTTCATTACTGGGAACTGAATGCTCACACCGGCGAAGCCGTTCTTGTCCATGTGCCTGATTCTGTGCCTCAAACTGGGTCTACTTCTCTGTGGGGTTTACCTAAAGCAGAATTCAGGATATTTGACCCGATGAGCTTAATAAATTTGTCAAAGGATGACATGAAGAAACTATTCGACAATCGTATTCGCTACAATCCTGACAACGAGTTCAACACAATTCTGGCGAAGCGATTTCAGAAAATCGTCGATATATGTTTCTCTTTTGGTGTGCATGCTGGTGGAAACTTTCCACCCGGATGGGTTTAAAGACTGAAGCTAATTGAAGAAATTCTTTGAAGACCAAGCTGAAGACACGGGGGAGTTTGTTGGTACATCTAGTTGTGTCTGTCAGTTGGTCTCAGTCTGTAATTGTGTCATTATTGTAATTACGCATTGTATAGATAAGATATTGTTTAATTACAAGTTTTGTAATCTTGTGGCACAAGGATTATGTCGCAGATTCACTCTTTGCGACATAAGCATTGTGTCGCAGAACCCGTCCATACGACACAAGCATTGTGTCGCATAATTAGTCTATACGACACAAGGGTTGTGTCGCAGAAAGCTTAAATTGGACTATAAATAGAAACTCGTCAGTTTCTGTTGAGAGGTGACTCAACACACACATAACTCACTGTCTAGAGAGAAAAAGTCATAGATAGGGTTATTTTGCTTCTTGTGTGTTTTGTCAAAGTGTATGTTTACTTGTTGATAATATATATACACATACATCTTTGAGTTTGTGGTGATATCTAGCTTCAATCTTGCATAACTTGTTGTGTTTAACTTCCGCATTTACATACAAGCAAGCTACTCGTGTTGGTCCGAATAGTTGGAACCTACAACTACCAAGTTCAGCGCTTCTGGATCTGAAAATAAGATGTAGGACCCCTGTAATCGGACCTAATCGAATCCTTACTCAATCAAACGTGCGGAATACAATTGATTGAATATATAAACGTTAATCAAATAAGCAAAGTAATTCAATACTCAAAACTAATCAGATTATATTAAGAATATCACTTACAATAAGCTCTCTGATTACACAATTTCGTCAACCTTGACAAATGAGCCGAAATAACCTATTTATACCAAAGACCTAACCTGGTCTATGCGACACAAGATGTGTCGCCAAGCCGACTCATGCGACACAAGCTGTGTCGCCAAGGTAACTATTGCGACACAAAGACCTTGTGTCGCCAAAACACCAAAATGTAATTAAAACAAAAGTTATTAACTAACTTAATTACATATCAAACACATAACAGACTTAGACCAACTGACAGACACACTAAGATGCACCAACAAACTCCCCCGTGTCTTCAGCTTGGTCTTTAAAATTTCTTCAATTATGCCCAGCCTGTTGGAAACCTGCCTCCAGCATGAATCCCATGCGTAACACACACAGTCACGACCTTCTGAAATTGTCTAGCAAGAATCGAATTCACCACATTTCTTACGTTGAAGCGAATTGGATTATCAAACAATTTCCTCAAATCATTCTGTGACAAGTTGATTAAGCTCATAGGATCAAAAACTTTAAATTGAGCTTTCTTAAGACCATACAGTGAAGTTCTCTCCGGATGTTCAGATTCTGGAACAAACACAAAAATAGCTTCACCTGTATGTGGATCAAGTTCCCAATAATGAAATCTTCTTAGAAAATCATAAGGAACAGACTCCAACGGGATCTCAGTTAAACAATCAGCTGGTGGATAACGCATTTTACAAATCGGCTGCTTTGTAACTGGATCTAGTTTCTTCTTAAAAATGAATCTCTTACAAGCGTCGGTTTGATAAAGTTGTATCTCTTGCTATTCACTTCACGACGCAGAACCGTTTGTATAAAATCAGCTCTAGAATCCCTGGTTGGATTTATTAGATCTAATTGAGCAAGACGGTTTATTTCTCCTTTTGGCAACGTACTCAGTTTCTTAAATGAGCTTTTAAAATACTGAATACCATCACTTCTTTTAATCATCAGAATATTTCTACAAGTTTTCCAGCTTTTAATGATTCCTGTATAATTCCCACGTACTTTATATGACTTGCAAGTTACAGGAATAAATTCATACGGAACAAAGCTTATCACCGGTCGCTCAAGAGTTGAAGTAGAAGCAGTATCAGAAGCCTCTGAAGTTTCTGGAACAGTTGTCTGAGTTCCAGCTGGCTCTGCTTCATCTTCCGAAGAATCTGTCTCGATTGTAGGAGCATCATTATAAAATTCATCATTGTTTAATTCCTCCTCCTCAATCTCAACATCATCATTATTTTCAAATTCAGGACTAGACACCTGACTTTCCCCATTAACCATTCGCTGAAATAACGATAAATTCACATTCGAATAATCTACAGCTAATGGTCTTGGCTGACCTGGAATATCATCAACAGAGAAATAATCCAAACGAAGAAATTCATTTCCATCAAAAACATTTACATTTTCATTTACATTTTCTGTCTGTGTTCCGGTAGAAGCCCTGGATGTTGTTTCTATGGCACGCAGGCCTGACTCCCCCGAAACGACAGCTAGGGATTCTAATTCTAAGACCCTAGTATTCAAAGCAGGAACCAAAGCTGCTTGTTCTTCTAACGCTTTAATTTGCGCAGCTTGACCCTCCAAAACTGATGCCTGAGACTGAATCAGTGTAGCTTGAGTATCCATTGTCTTCTGCATCTCATCCATTCTTTTCAACAAATCTTCAATAACAGAAGGCAAAGGTTGAATGGGAACCTCAACACGGGGAATGTCAACCCGTGGCCTTGAAGACGACTCGGAAGGACGACGAATAGTCGTAGGTGGAACCCAGTCTTCATCATCCAAATCAGTACTTCTGGGTCGTTTGCCCAGATTTTGACGAACGGAACTCGAACCAGCACGAATACGACGTTGTATTCGTTTGTACCGACGAGGATCAAAACGTTGAATATTTTTCAACGCATTTTCAGAGGGGATATCCCTTGGAGAAGTTGGAGGAGTAGAGCCTCCATCTGAATCACTAACCGGGTCATCAAGATTAGGCTGAGCAGCCTGGTTCCCAGTCTGGAAATCTTCGATTTCCTGTAACAGGTCATCAACCTGTATAGTAGCATCATGGAGGTGTAATTCCTCCTCCTGAATACCCTGCCCAGGTGCAGGCAAAACATCCAAAAAATCGTCATTTGGTGGAGCAACATAAGCTTCGTTGATGATATGCCCAAACAACGGAAAGATAGAATTAGCGTTCCCGCCTGACGCACAAACCGTCCAAATACGAACGTTCATTGGAGTTGGACGCAAACGTTCGCGAGGATGTTGAGGAAGACCAGGAAGCTGATTATCCAGAAACAGCTGAATAAAACGGGGATAGAGATTCCAACGCTTATCCCCAGCATGAAGATTATCCAACATAGCCCGAAAGATATACCCAGAAAAATTAAAGGGCTTGTTATAGATCAAAGCCAACATAGCAGAAGCCGTAGAATGACTAAATCCATCAAAGCCCGCCTTACGTGGAGAAAGGCAAACAATAATGATATGCATTAAGTACCTCCAGACTTTAGGCAAATTTGCCTTGCGATATTGGTCATTTGGGACGCCTGGATAGCCAATACGTGTCATAGCCCCGGCAATAAAGGCATTGCTATAAAGTGTAGGCATCTCTGTAGTATCTCCGAAATGAAAGAATTCCCGAATGACTTGCTCGGAGATAATAAGTTGACGATCACCAACGGTATAAATAATCCTGGTAAAAGGTAGGTCAGAGTTGATGACCGCGTTTTCCCAAAAATGAGCCACCTGATCCTTGTAGATAGTAGTTGTGGCGGTAATGGCTGTGTGAATACGAGACCGGCGCAAAAATGCGACCATTGGCCTGTATGGAGCAGCAGTGTCCTTTGAGTCATCTAAAAATGCCACAATATTGTGACGTGGCTCCCAGAGAATATCACCATCTGCCATTGCTGTGCAATCATAGAGAAATAAAACTCACAAACAGTTAGCAGTAGCATATGAATTGGAAACAAAAGCAGCAATCTGATAATAATTGCGACATAGAGAATTATGTCGCAGACCTATTGCGACATAATAATAATATGTCGCTAAGTTAAGTAAATCGATTGCTAACAAACATAGCGACATAGGATTTCTGTCGCTTTCAGGTAATGCGACAGACAGGGTTGTGTCGCAATATGCAAGTTATTCGAATTTAATCGAGTTTGTGCGACATAAGGGTTATGTCGCATGAAACAGGCGACATAAAAATTTATGTCGCATTACAGAATGCAAAATTACATCAATAATACACAAAAATATCAAATTTGCACAAAATAAGGTTTTAATTAATAATTGGGAACAAATACATAGTCATGATTACAAATTATCCCAAGTCTAAACCCTAAACCCTAAACCTTAAACCTAGATATTATCCTCGGATAATATAACTACAAAAAATAGCCAAAATCCAAGACAAGGTTAAGCGAAAATCCAAGACAATGAAGGGATTCCACCAGACCACAAAAAAATAAAGATAATCGATCAAGCAGGAATGCTATCACGACACCTAAGTACACAGAAACTTCCACGACTGGAAGGTAAGCCTCGAAGTCGCGGAAGTGCAGGACAGGATATCCTTTGGGCAGAAGCAATGAATACAGTAGTGTGACACACCATTGTCCTGAATGAAATCACCTGCCATGGCTATAATCGGACAAAAGGTAAGGGGCTACTCAATACAATTAAGTGACATAAGATATGTCGCATAAACATGTGGCGACATAAGAGTTATGTCGCAAAAGCAAGCGACATAAAAATGTCAAGTTTGCGACATAAACCTTATGTCGCAGAATCAAGCGACACACAGTATGTCAAGGGAACAGTTGGCGACATAACTTTTATGTCGCAGAATCAAGCGACATAAACTGGATTTTAGAAATTGTGCGACATAAAAGTTATGTCGCAAGTTATGTCGCTATTATGAACAACGAACAGCTACCCAGAAACCCTAATGTGAAAATTGGGGGTTTTGTAAATAAGGTATACCCTAGGGTACGCCAACATACCAGAAGCACTAAACCAGTCATAGTGACACAAAATAGTGAGGGTTTCGTGTCATAGTAGCCTAAACCCAAACACCCTTTGAAAACCGTAAAAAATAATAACGATTAGAGCATATATACACTGTAAAGGAAGTTAGAACTAGTACCTAACGATCAAGTATAAGGAAACGAACGAGAAGCAGTAGATGGATTGCTCGAAACAAGAAGAAATCGACGAGAATCAGAATCAAAGTACGTCGCAGAAGTTGTGTCGCAGGGGATTATTTTATGTCGCAGGATTTGATTTTGTGTCGCATAAAGTGTAAACTAAGAAAGCGACTGGAGTGAGGTATTTATACCTCAGTCCTACCATGCGACATAAAATGGCGACATAAGTTATGTCGCAGAACATGACTTGTGTCGCAGTGCCCAGAGAAGGAATTTCAAGTTTTGTAACTCGTTTGAAGAGTAACTAGTTGGACTTGTTAGTAACAAAGTACAATATTAAAAATAAAATAACTTAACTATTTAACCTTAAATGTAGAGTAATTTTCTTTTTGTTGACGTAGTTATTTTGTCTGCTAAGGAATCATATTAGGATAACATGCAAGTATTAGAAAATAGCAAGTGTTATCTCGATTATCAGTATATAACCTCTTTAAGTTTACGTAGCATATTTAAAGCACTTTTGATAAAAATTATTTCAAGATGATTACTGGTATTGTTTGACCACCTAAACATGTTACATCTACGGGGATAAACAAATTTTTATTGTTAGTATGAATAAGTATCTGTGGTCCCCACTATAGACATATCCCATTAATTTCGACAAGAACATATCTTCCAAGATAGAGAAAAAATATATAAAAATCATTTTTAAGAATCAAGACAGCGGTGACAGGTCTGTACAAACGTACAACAAAGCAACATAACTTGATTCAGGTGTAAGCAAAACCAGACTTGGTCAAACCATTGTGGCGACCTTGTGAGGTATCCTATAATGTAAGACTTTTTCAAGTGCGATTGACTTGCGTTTGCTTAACTTTTAAGTATATATAACATGAGACCAGGTCTGTACTTACGTACAACAGAGGAAACAAGAAATATATACCCCCAAAGTATTTTATATTATTTAACCAAAATGGAAGCATGCCAAGCGATATTAAGGATTTAAGACACTTAGTCATACATCACAGAATGTGGACCACATGATAAATAGACATGTTATTAGAATTACTTTTTAATTGTTCAACTCCCAGTGTGACATGCCTACCAGTACATCATATGATGAAGCTAGTGTTTATAAAAACTGCAATAAGTATGCTAGATAAACCTACTGATACATCAAACATAAACCTTAGAATTTTCATTTTATGCATGCATCCTAATGTACTATCATTTTCCTAGTTGTTTACAGACACAACTGAACGTCTTTTTACAAATATTGCAACTTCGCATTTCTTTAATACTATAGAGTATAAAGAGTGGCTGTTGCGTTAAAAATTTATTATTATTATTATTATTATTATTTTTTTTTTAATACAAATCCAAGTCCAAAAGTTACTTCTTTAGTTGAAAGAAGCGCAAACCGATCATGTTGATCAGTTCATCAAATCGGGCACGAGAGAATGCCTTAGTAAAGAGATCAGCATTCTGTTTGAGGGTATCTATGTGGACGAGGTCTATCAAGTGTTTCTCATAGCAATCTCGTATAAAGTGGAATCTAAGTTCTATGTGCTTAGTTCTAGAGTGTTGTACGGGATTGCGTGTAATGGAAATAGCGGCAGTATTATCAATATGTAAAGGAGTTAGAGTAAGAAGTAACCCATAGTCTCGCAATTGATGCTGAATCCACAGAATCTGAGAACAGCAACTGGCTGCAGCTACATATTCAGCCTCTGCAGTGGAAGTAGCCACCGTTGTCTGCTTCTTACATTGCCATGAAACCAAGCGAGATCCAAGAAACTGGCATCCACCAGTTGTTGACTTCTTATCTATACTACAACCGCCATGATCCGAATCTGAATAAGCAGTTAGTTCAAACGATTTTTCATTTGAGTACCATAGACCAAGTGTTGGCCTATGCTTGAGGTACCCAAAAATTCGTTTAACAGCCTTCATATGAGAAACCTTTGGCCTAGCTTGATATCTTGAGCAGATGGACACTGCGAATACGATGTCTGGCCTGGATGCTGTAAGATACATAAGAGAACCAATCATGGAGCGATAGTCCTTTTCTTTACAGTCCTCGTCATCAATGGCCGGTCCAATGTTATGGTTAATTTCAATGGGAGTTCCGTAGGTCTTACAGTTAAGCAAATCATATCTGGTTAACATATCAGTTACATATTTTGACTGATGAATGTAAATACCATTAGCAGACTGCTCAACTTGAACACCTAGAAAGAACGTGAGTTCCCCCATTGCACTCATCTCAAATTCTGTCTTCATAAGATGCTCAAAGTCTTTACACATAGAATCTTTGGTGGATCCGAAAATGATGTCATCGACGTAAACTTGTACCAGCAGTAAGTCTTCACCATCTCTTTTTGTGAATAATGTACTATCAATACTGCCTCGTTCGAATCCATTTTTAACAAGATGAGTAGAAAGCCTCTCATACCACAATCTTGGTGCCTGATGCAATCCATATAATGCCTTATTGAGTTTACAGACATATTCTGGATGCAACGGATCTTCAAAGCCAGGAGGCTGCTTGACATATACATCAGTATCGACTTGTCCATATAAGAAGGCGCTCTTGATGTCAAGTTGATAAACAATAAATCTTTTGAAGGACGCAAAGGCCAAGAAAATCCGAATTGACTCCAATCGAGCAACAGGAGCAAAAACCTCATCGTAGTCTAATCCCTCAACTTGATGAAAACCTTGCACCACAAGTCTTGCCTTGTTTCGAATAACCACTCCGCGATCATCTTTCTTAATCCGATATACCCAACGAGTGCCAGTTGGATGAGCACCCTTAGGTAATGGTACTAATTCCCAAACATGCAGCTTATGGAATTGCTGCAACTCTTCCTGCATAGCCTCAACCCAGTGGGGATCTTTTAAAGCTTCATCTATTCGTTTAGGCTCCACTTGAGATAAGAAACATGATTGAATCTCAATCGACAGACATGCAAGAGATGCGGACTCAGATGAGTCCGAAGGTGAAAGAGAATATGTATCAGTAACAACTTGATGTCGCGTCTGAATCCCCTTATCTAAAGAACCAATTATATTGTCTACTGGATGGTCCTTATGAATACGCGAACTTGGAATCTTGTCAGGCACAATGACAGAATCCAAATTTGTTAAATCAGCTTCCTGTGCTGATTCAAACTCCCTTGAATTCTCAAAATGTTCATCTTCATCATCAGACTCAGGATTACCAGAAGAAGTTTCTTGGTTTCCTGTGGATGATTCAGGGATATCAACATTTGCTTGAGAATTTGATTGAGAAGGTTGTGGAGTATTAGAAACATTTGGTGTCGTTGCTTTTAATGGCGTTGAAGAAGTTGAAGATAAATCGAGACCATGAAGCAAAGTAACCATTTGATCCATTTCATCATCTTCTGTAGACAGATTAAACGAATCAAAAATAGCTTCATAATTGAACAAATGTGCTGGTCCCTTTCCATCCGGATTTTCAGTATAACGAAAACATGTTACTTCATAATGTTCTTCCATACGCTTAGTTGCCAAATTGTACACTCGTTTGTTAGGAGAGTTATTTGAAAAACCCAAAAACAATCCTTCACTAGACTTTGCACCAAACTTAGCAACCTTCTCTTTTGTGTACAAAATTGTGCAAGGACAACCAAATGGTTCAAGAAACTGTAATGAAGGTTTCCTGTTATTAAGCAGTTCATACGATGTTTTATTGTGCTTTTTAACCACAGAAACCCGATTAAGAATATAGCAAGCAGTATTAACTGCTTCAGCCCAAAATGTAATAGGCAGTTTAGAATCTGCCAGCATTGTACGAGCTGCTTCAATGAGTGTCCTATTTTTACGCTCAGCGACTCCATTCTGTTGAGGAGTCCGTGCTGCACTGAATTGATGCTCAATGCCTTTCCGTAAACAGTACAACTCAATTGTAGAATTCTTAAATTCGGTACCATTGTCTGATCGCAGTTTCTTGATGGACAGATTGCATAGGTTCTCGAGCTTATCAAATAAATAAGTAAGAATTTCAGGAACTTCATCTTTAGTAGATAAGAAATACACCCATGAGAAACGAGAGTAATCGTCAGTAACTACTAAACAGTATTTAGAACCTCCTATGCTCTTCTTACTTACAGGTCCAAATAGATCCATATGCAATAGCTCCAAAGGTTTTGACACCGAGTTAATCACCTTTGACTTATGGGATTTCTTGTGCTGTTTTCCTTTTTGACAGGAAACGCAAAGATCATTGATTCCAAAAGATTGCTTTGGAATTCCACGCACAAGATCATGCTTCACTAAATAATTCATCTTTCTGAAATGCAAGTGACCCATACGTCTGTGCCATAAAAGTGATTCTCTTTCAGGAGCTTTTGAAAGTAGACACGTATGATGAGTTGTTTCAACAGTCTTCATATCAAGAATATACGTGTCCTTTTGCCTAGGTGCTCGAAGCAGCACCCATTCATCAGGAATAACAAATCCTGGCTTCAAAATGCAACATTCAGTTTTAGTGAATGCTGTAGTGTACTCTTTGTCGCACACTTGTGATACACTGAGCAGATTATGAGTAAGCTGCTCCACAAAATTGACCTTCTCAAAACTCACTTGCCCATTAGTGAGTGTACCTTGTCCGGTAATGACTCCTCCTTTATCTCCGGCAAAAGCAACATATCCTCCATTATAAGTTTTTACTTCAGAAAGCAAGGATAAGTCGCCTGTCATATGTCGCGAGCAACCGCTGTCTATATACCATCTACTATTCTGAACTTGTTCAGATTGCTGCGACATCAAAGATAAAGAAATTAATGAGTAAGGGGAACCCAAGCCTTAACAGACTTGGGTAACCCGGTGGTATCATCCACAATGATTACATCAGTCAAAATTTTATTTTTTAACACATCGAAATCACTGGCTGATGAATCATTATTAGATGAAGAGTCAGAACGGGACTCTTTGGGCTTCCAAACCTTTTTAGGTTTGGGAACTTGCTCAATATTGTAAGAAGTACTTGGTAGAACTGCTGAACCTCTCATTGAATTTTTTGAGAAACTTTTTGCTTTAGAGGTTCGTGCATCTCCCCTTCTAGCATACTTCTTAGCAAGTAATGGGCACAAATCAATCAAATGACCTTGTTTCTTGCAATAGAAACAAGATCATTTCTCAATTTTAGTATGAGATCGAAGAGTCAACCTTGGAACTCGGTTAGCATTTGGATGTGCAGAACAAGTACACTTATGTGTACACACATCGGATGAACCTTGGGTTGAAATAGAAGATTTTTTATGAAAATTTGAATTATTTGATTTAAAAACCTTCTTTTTAGATTCAGGTAACTTCTTGCCATTCATTTTGTAAATTTCATCATACCCTTCACTAGTAAAGATATGATGATCATTTGTTACCGTTTTCCTTTTTAAATAACCGTATTCTTCATCGGTTATATCCTCAATCTCAATTTCCTCCTTTAAACTGGCTGAAGGAATTGATTTAGCCTCAACTTTTTCAGGCTTTGTGATAACAGCAGACTTGACTGACTTTGACTCTGATATCTTAACAGATACACTTGGTTTGGGCTGAAATGGTTCAGCCTTAACATCAAGAGGTTTGACTAAGTCAACCTTTTGAACCTTTAAATGATCAGGTTCACTAGTGGATGCCTTAACTGGCTCAGGCATACTAGTTATAGGTTTTTGTGACTTAGGTGCGACCTCAGGCTTACTTATTTTAACATTAACAGGTTTTGTGTCCTTTTGAAAAACATTAGGCACAAAATCTTTAATGACTTCCTGTTCAGGCATAGGCAGATAATCTTTTGGAGGTGGGACATGGTGATAACCAAGTCCTGCCTTGCTTTTCGTATCTGTCCTTTGTTTCTGAAGGATTTCATCAAAGACGAGAGAGGATGTAGAAAAATTTGAGATTTTTCGATTCAAATTAAGAACTACAGCCTGTGAATCAGCAAGTTCCTTTTTAACATGAGTTAACATATCTACATAACTCCCTATTTCATCTTGCTGCTCAAAAATTTTGGCTTTAAGTTCTTTCTTTTCTTCAAAAATAGCCTTTAATTTCTTTTCAGATGCCTTATAACTTTCTTTCAACATTTCATTATCTTCCTTTAATTGTGAAATTGTAGTATTAAGGCGCTCATTATCCTCTCTACACCTGTTGAATTGGTTAGTAAGTTTAATACAAGAAACACAAGATAAAGGTTCATCATCTACCTCATGAACCTCAGCCATTAGAGCAGTATTCTCATCATCATCAGCTCCATCAGACCAGCTGTTATCCCATGGAGTTTCTGTCAGCATGAACGCAGCTGACACCATGGCTTTCTCTTCTGCCTTTGTTGGTGAAGGCTTGGTGAGACCTGAAGATGGTGCCTTGTTTTTCTCACATTCACGGGCGAAGTGTCCATAATTCTGACACTTATAACAGCGCACCTTCCCTTTATTAAACCCAATACCTTTCTCACCTGGATTATTTACAGAAGTTCTACCAGTTTTCTGTAAAAAATTCTTCACCCTCCTAGTCAGCATAGCCATATTCCATTTTAAATCTAATCTTTCCAATTCTTCTTGGTCAATTTGACCAAAATCTTCATCGGAAAAATCTCCAGCACAGGCTAAAAATGCTGAAAAGGTAGAGGCATAATCTTCACCAGAAGAAAATCCTGAATTCTGAAAATGAGACCCAGTTGAATTTCCAGAATTCTGAACATAATTAGAACCAGATAGATTACAAGAAGATACATTTCCACTAGCATTACTAGCGACAAATGCAGTGACAGAAGGTCTGCTTGAAGATACTGGAACATCAACTCCATAAAGTTTTGGATTTTGGAGATGCGATGTAGCCTTAGTCTCTTTCCTTTGCATTTCAAGAAGCTCAGCCTCAATATGTCCAATAAGATCTTCAAGCTCCATATCCATGATGTCTTCATCTTTTTCCATCAAAAGAACCCTAGTGTGCCATTTCTTAGGTAGAGAGTCTAATAATCTTTTGTTGACATCACTACGCTCAAGAGTAACACCCCCATCAATCAACTCGGTGACCAATTGGGAAAATCTACTACACAGATCTTCCAGAGATTCATCCTGAAGCATGTCAAAAACCTCATACTGCTTCTTGATTAAATCTATCCTTTTCTTTCTGTATTGGACGCTACCACCGCATTTCTTTTCGAAAGCTTTCCAAAGATCGTAAGCAATCTTATGATGTTTAAACTGTCTCATAATGGGTTGAGGTAAAGCCATAGTAATTGCAGCATGAGTCTTTCTCTCCATATCAAAAGCTTTTCTTTCCTCTGGAGTCATTGATTTAATCGATTTCTCAGGAGCTTGACCATTGTAGACTCCTGATTTTAGAGGACGCTCATATCTCTCTTCTAAGTAAATCATCATCTCAGGATCATTTAATCCAACATAAGACTCAAAGCGTTGGCGCCAATCAGAATAGGTCATGCCTGGCATAAACATAGGTGGTTTATTTCCAGAACCAACTTCATTGTTTTGCTTTAGTATAGCTCCTACAGATTGAATGGAGTGTGTTGAAGAAGACATTGTGAATTACCTGCAAAATTGATAAATAACACAAAAGAAAAAGAAAACAGATTGTTATGCGACACAAATTTATGTCGCAAACGATTTAAGCGACACAAAGGATATGTCGCAATCTATATGTCGCAAAAGATTTAAGCGACACAGAGGATATGTCGCAGATGATATGTCGCAAAGTTAAGTTAGCGACGGATGAAAACCAAGTTTTATGTCGCAATATATAGCGACGGAAGAAAGCCAAGTCTTATGTCGCAAAAGGTAGCGACGGAAGAAAAACAAGTCTTATGTCGCAAAAGGTAGCGACGGAAGAAAAACAAGTCTTATGTCGCAATCTAGTGTCGCCTAATCAAAGACGTATGTCGCAATAACCCTAGTCGCGACACAAAATATATGTCGCAGCTTATGTCGCATAAACGGCTGACCAGCGACCAAAAAAACCTAAAATCGAAAGTTTTCGATAACCACACGAAAATTTACGACTGATGGACGAAAAAAATAATCCTAAAATCTTCCAGAAATAGAAAGAATCAGCTTGTGAACACCTTTCAATGAAGATTTCAAATCAATAGAATCACAATTATTCGAGAAACGTATCAAGAACGGATTCAATAATGCCAAATCGTGTGATTTAGGCTCTGATACCACTTGTAGGACCCCTGTAATCGGACCTAATCGAATCCTTACTCAATCAAACGTGCGGAATACAATTGATTGAATATACAAACGTTAATCAAATAAGCAAAGTAATTCAATACTCAAAACTAATCAGATTATATTAAGAATATCACTTACAATAAGCTCTCTGATTACACAATTTCGTCAACCTTGACAAATGAGCCGAAATAACCTATTTATACCAAAGACCTAACCTGGTCTATGCGACACAAGATGTGTCGCCAAGCCGACTCATGCGACACAAGCTGTGTCGCCAAGGTAACTATTGCGACACAAAGACCTTGTGTCGCCAAAACACCAAAATGTAATTAAAACAAAAGTTATTAACTAACTTAATTACATATCAAACACATAACAGACTTAGACCAACTGACAGACACACTAAGATGCACCAACACAAGAAGGAGTACACTGGAACTAAACCCTCCTTCTCAAAATGCAAATGCCACCATGTCGGGCCTTGTGGCACCCCCATTACAAGTGCAATCATTATGGTCATCTTGCTAAAGACTGCCGAGTAAAAGCTTGTTACGAGTGTGGCACCGTAGGACACTACCGAAATGACTGTCCTAAGCTAAAAAATAACAACACCGCTAAAGGAAGGTTCTTCGTGCTGAATGCTAGGAACACTCAACTAGACACCGATATAGGTACGTAACTTGTCAAGTAACAAACATCACTTCCGTATTACATATTACATAAATTCCAACATGCTGCGTAATGTCTGTCCTATTTCTTTGACGGTAGAATAAAATCGGTTTAGCAAACGATAGTCAGTCGAGTCTGGCAGTGTAATACGTAATTGCACTTTAAATTCAAAGGCTAGAATTTCATTCTATTTATCTCACATCTCTTGAGATCGATAATTCGGATATTATTATTGATATATATCGGCAAATCGGTATTTTTATCGGAATCATTCATTCGGAGGAAACTAATTGTTTTCCTAATCACGGATAAATTGGTAGTAGTGTGTGCTTTAGTATTAGGTTAGTTAGGATGGTATATAATTCGGTTTAGGTATCGGAAACCTATATTTGTTAATATAGAACGGTTATACATTATATCAGAATATTGTTCTAATGGACATCTCAAATAGTCATATGGGCACATCCTACATAACGGCTTAAAAATCTTTCATACGGTATCGGTAGAGTTTGGTTCGGGATAATAGATTGATAGTTACATTAGAACTCTAGGAATACAGTAGAACCCATCAAGTTTGGTGGATTATAAACAATTCATGGTAATACTTGTTAATGCGGACTGACCATGTCACGTAGACATAACGGTCGGGTAGAAGTCGGAATTCTCTCTCATTTCTTTAGTGACCGGTAGGCTTAAGCCTAGCAAGGGGAGAGAACTCGGATGTCTTAGAATTAGACATATCACATAGACAACTTTAGTAAAACTCGGACTTAGGTTTCTCCTAACAAGGGGTGAATGTGTGACACCCGTCAAATTAGGACTAGTGATTAGTACCTAATCTTCTCTAATACATGTAATTAGTTCTATCTTAGGCTAATTAATGTATCAATTAATGTATATTGTTGAATATATATATATGCGATTTGATTAAATCGTACTTATTTTAAACCGAATGGAATTCGGTTCAATTAATACGGACGTTGGTAAACAAAATTATTAAATAATATAACATTATTTAATAACACTATTATATCCAAAATATTATTTTGATAATTTTTCGAATCTAATTCGTATCGTATAAATAGCGTTTACGTGACTAAAATAAAGGAACGCACAAATAATTGGAACAAAACTAAGTTATATTTTATAACTCAATTGTAAGGTATTTGATAAAATACTTCAACAAAAATATCAAATAATTATTCGTATTTTAAAACGTGCATAAAGATATTTAAACATTTAAACGACCGGGGAAACAAACACCGCACGGAGCGCAAATTAAGGGATAAGTTTGCAGACACCCACACCCTTGTGGGGGGCCTTATAGAGCCGGCCCAAGCACCCCCCCCCCCCCCAAATGGGGCCTTGCTTGTTTGAACACATCACCACCAAACCCACTTCCACCTTTCCCCATTATCATCATCTCCACTCTCTCTCTACCTCATTCTCTCTCTCGATTTCTCTCTCTAAAAACCCCAAGAAAATCACCAAAAACCACCATCAATCCTCACTAAATCACCTCACCCATTTGGAGAAAAAGGATCACGAGAACAAGAGCTACGCAAACATCTTTTCAGATTTCGCTAGCGACGATTTGTAAGAATCCTGACACTTTCAAAAATTCTTAGATTATGTTTATTTTTCATGCTTGTTCTTTAACTAGCTTAGATATGTCCAAAGAAAGTGTTAAAACTTGTTTTCGAAACATATGTCAGAAATTGCGGTTTTGGTTATTTTTGAGAAAATGACACCTTGAGTTCTCCCGATACACACAGATAAATTTTACAAACATTATGTCGCACCCCCAAAACACGTGACAGCGGAAGTATGAGGTGTCATGGGGGCTACGACCAAATTAAATATCATCACACAAAGATTACAACAAACGACCTCTACATGAGACGTTTGAAAAATAGTTACATTGCCATCATAAAATATATACAACTGTTACCCAAAAACATTGGAGTTCGCAAAAATAGTCTAGAGATTTCTAATACATAGTCGTTGATACAAAATATCGTAATGCAATTAAATCTCTTGTTTGAAAATATGCGACTCGAGCTATGCTTTCCAAAAGCATCCTACTGTCTTGTTTCATGTGGGTAGTCCTACTGCATCTGTAAACCTGAGAATACATACTAAAAGGGTCAACATAAAATTGGTGAGTTCATAGGTTTGTTCTGTAAAGTATTCATGTGAACACCATGTTTTCTATTTGTAAAATAAGTTCTTTATCATAATGATCTTGTATAAGTAAGTTCTGTAAAATAGAATTCTGAATTCTGTATAACTAGAGTTCTGTAAAAAATAGAGTTTCTGAGTAAATCAAGTTCTGCATGGATCCAATTCTGTATATTATTGCCATGAGCTCATGTATTCGAAGGTTAACAAATTATGCTGCCTCTATGTGTCGAATCCGGGACACATCCTGATTCAAATAATTATGCGCCCGTGGGTTGGCTGGAGCGACCAACTCGAATGAGGATTGTCAATCCCAATAGTACTATTCATAATTATTCGCGCTTTATGAAATTAACGAACCATGAAATTGAGGTCTTATTGGTGGGTTAGTTCTGCTACTCATGCAATAAGTATATGTTATGTTTCTGTATAAGTTTCTGTTTTTGTTTCTAGCAATCATAAGTAAAAACTGTAAAAGTTTCTGCTTCTGTTTAAGTGATAATCTGTAAAAGCATGTGTATGTATTCTCACCCCAAAACAATTCAAAAACAAGTAAAAGGGGGCTACGAAACTCACCTGAGTTTAGCAAGCAGCTAGCAAATAATCAAATAAGCAAGCAATGAGTATATCCAACGTGCAACCTTCTAATGTCCTAAACGTATAAGGTTGTATGTAAGTAGATGTCTTAAAGACCATCTATGTAAGTGGAGGGTTAATGTCCACTTAAGTCAATAATGTAGGTGGAGGGTTAATGTCCACTTAAGTTTAGTTCACTCAACTAGTATGTCCAAGTATGTTTGTTCAAATATGTTTATCTAAAACAAGTACGACCCGTTGGTGAAAGTTTTAATAATAATTCATTTAGACATTATTATTAAGTTCGTTTCATTGTACATTATATATCGTGTGTTGCTTACAAATTATTTAGTTCGCAAAAACCTCAAACTCTAACACCCGCTATTTTGGCCTAAGGGTAATTCGGTAATTTCCCTTACTTAGATATTATTAATTGTTATATTATAAATATTGTGTTTTATATGTTTTGATTTATAACTTAGGAAATTTGGCTAAAGGATAAATTGTGACTAGGTAATTAGTTACCGTTTTAAATAGTTATAGTTCACGGTAAAATAAAATAGTTTTCCTGCAATGCAACTGATATTTACGTTCCAGACAATAGAATTAAAATGGGTTTAATATTTACACTGTGATATAGAAATGAGTTGGATATAACGCGACCCTTATACTCTTCCCCTGTAACTTCTTCACTTATGATATCATACATACATATACTTTAAGAAATTCTCAAACATTTCAATCAATCAAGGTTGTGATTTTGTTGTTGAAAATCAAATTGTCATCACCATCTTCTTCATACTATCAATTAGTAAGTGTTTTGATGCTTTATTCATATATATAAGCTTGATTGAAATTAAGTTAGGTTAATGTGTAATCTGCTATGAATCTAGTGTTTGAAGTTGTTGTTGATGATTGGTTGATGTTATATGACATAGTTGTAGCTTTAGAATGATTAAAACCTGAGTTTGAAGCTGTATTGGAGTAAATTTCGTAGTTAGGGCTCGTGCAGGATTTGCAGGTTGCTGAGTTCTGGGTTTAACCTTCATAGCCGATCGGCTATACTGTCTGAGCCGATCGGGTATATAACTTCTAGCCGATCGGGTAAATCTAGCAATACGGTTGAAATGAACAAAACATAAACAGAAACTGGCGTTTGAACGAAGGTCTCGATAACTAGTAATGTTAGCCGATCGGGTCAATATGAGCCGATCGGGTCAATATGAGCCGATCGGGTAAAACCTTTTAGCCGATCAGCTAAGGCTATGTAGCCGATCGGGTACGAGTTTATACAGGGTCAAAAAAAATCAGTTTTGAAATTGTTGTACTTTGGTGTGTATATGTGACTATTAATATTTAGTAAATTATAATCGTTGATATTAAGAGATATGTGTTCGAGATAAGTTGTATTGTGTTAAGTAAGCTACTAACTTATTATTTTGTGGTAATTCCAGATACACCGAAGACTCGGTGACATAGAACACTGAGTGGAGATTGAAGTGGACAGGTGAATAGACATTGAACTTCAGTGTGGTTTAGTTGTGACATAATTGTTACAATGGAATAAACATAGTTAATTATTGATTGTTATTATTGATATATATATATATATATATATATATAATTGTGATGTATTGCTTTTGAGCATCTTGATGACTTGGAGGTCAACAATTTGTTGGACTGGTTGCTACAGGTTAGTCAATGTGAGATTTGTGATCATGTGTTGAGAATGGAACACATATTGACTAAAGGTAGCAACCAGTTATCGGTAAATCACTGTATTAGCCTGCAGTGATTATAAGTGTCGCTTGGTGGGCCACCGCGGACTGAGGGCACCACAAGGACCACCGATCCTCTTGATGATGTATAGTCTATGTGTTATTTGTTGTTAATCAATATTGTTAGGCTAAGTGTAACTGTTGTAACAGGTTTATTCACTTAGCTTTGTGCTAATCCCGTTAATTACTCCTTGTAGGTCTTGTGATGATTTTGGGTTGGGCAAGGAGTAGATTGAAGAATGTTTGACTTGGATCACTCTGATATTATTTTGATAACTTAAACATGTTTTATTATATAATGCCCATAATACGTTTGATAGTTCATAAACTCTAGTAGCTTGTACATATAACTTATGTAATATTTTGAGATGACATTATGTCATCTATGTTTATAATATGAATGGGATATTTACGCTTCCAATTTTTTTAAAAAAAAATTATGGTGTGTTACACAAACCGTAGGTCAAAGTTGGTCAACTCATTGGTCAAAGCTGGTCAAACCTAGTCAAAGTTGGTCAAAGCTAGTTAAAGTTGGTCAAACCTAGTCAAAGTTGGTCAAAGTTACCAACTAAGTCACCCAAACCGATTTTTGTTTCCATATTCCAAAAATAGTAAGTTTGTCAGTTTTTAGAAATCAAGCCCATGTTTTTGTTGACATGGTCAAACCTACTCGGTTTGACCCGAAACTTTTACCCAAACCTTAGATATGTTTAATGTTGAGACATAGTTTGTGACAACAGATATAACTTGTAATATGACTAGTATAATTGTTATCAGGTTGATACATTGGTTTAGATTTGTAAATGAATATTTGTTATTAATAGTAGACGAAATTTTGTATTTAACAAATACGTTTTCTGTGAGTTGAGATCTCAAGTCGCAAGGCATTGCGATGCGAGATGAGATCTGAATACGCAAAGTAATAGGTATAGCGAATCGAAGCCAATATGGGCTTGGGCTGCGAGTTGAGTTGGACTCGCAGGCCCATGACCTGCGAGGTGAACTTAGTATTTATATTCGATTTGGTTTGACCTAAAAAGAACTTTTTTTGCCATTCGTTTTATGTAACCTGCAAATTCAATATCCAGAGAAAAACTTAAACCTAAAGGCTAGGCTTTGACGTTTTATCGTTTAAAGCTAAGTATTAGTTAACCTAAACGCGAACTTATTCGTTATAGTAAGATAACATGTATTGAGGAATTCCACACCTTAATACTATAGATAATGAAGTTATCGATCCTAGAACTAGGGACTTACAATTGGTATCAGAGCTTTCGGGCTAAATACGAGTAAGGTTGAAGTTTTCGGGTTAATCGCGTGTGATTTAGGGTTGTTTTGACATGCATTAGTGTGTAAAATCACTCTCTAGACGTTTTTAGGATTGTTTACAGTCGAAATCTACTGATTTTGACGTAAAAAATACTTAAAATTTTCGTTTTCGGGTTTTTCAGCCGTTTTGCGAACTCAGTTTAGGGTTTCAGTGGTGTCCGCGAACCGAGTTGAACTTGCTAACCGAACTGAGTTCTGCGAGTCGAACCAAGATCTCTTGCGAACCGAGATCACTTGCGAATTGACATCATTGCGATCCGAACTGAGACTTGCGAACCGAGTTTTGCGAGACGAGTTGAGATTGCGAGTTGAATTGAGTTTCTGCGAGTCGAGTTTTTCTAAATTCGCAAATACAGTTTGACTTTTAAACTTCACGATGTCTGACCTTAGCAAAATGATTGAGATGGAACACGAGATTGGAAAATCTAATGTTCCACCTAAATTGTTAAGAGTTGAGGATTGTTATAGCTGGAGGGATAGGTTTGAATCTTACTGTAGATTCCATGATCTATCTATCTGGATGTGTATCAAGAATGGATACACGGCACCTACACAAACTGTTGAGAATGCTATTGTGGTTCTCACTTATCAACAGATGAGTGAAGCACAAAAGAAGGAATTTGAGATTGAAAACAAGGCTCATTCTTTAATCAAGATGAGTCTTCCTAAGGAACTTAATCATCAACTGAAGTCCTTCCAAACTGCTAGAACGTTGTGGACAGCTCTTGAGAAGAGGTGTGAAGGTAGTCCACAAGTTAAAGCAGGCAAGAGGAATCTCCTGAAAAAGCAGTTTACTGTGTTCAAAGCTTTGAAAGGAGAAGATCTTGATGCTTATACCACAAGGTACTACCATTTGCTAAGTGAGCTAGATGACCATGAGATTGTAACTACTGAGACTGAGAAAACCGACAAGTTTATTGAGGGTTTACCGTCTAAGTGGTAAATGCATGGCATAATGCTTAAAGACAATGATGAGAGGTATGCAACTATGACCTTAGAGCAGTCTATTGATAAGCTCAGAGGTTATGATTTTACCAAGAAGACTAGAGATACTGATTCTGATCAGGCTCAGGATCCGGGACTATATCACAGAAAATCTACTATCTCTACTGCTTCCTCGAGCTCGACCACTGCTTTGTTTGTTGGTAATGCTGATGGAAAGGGTGAAATGATTATTGATGAGTTGTGTCTCGTTACATCATCTGGTAGTGAAGCAAAGAGAAAACCAACTGAGAAGTTACCTTAGGAGCATCAAAAGATGCCTATGAGTGTAAAATCTGCTGAACAGCAATTATATGTTCTTGCTTCCTTTGTAGCTTCGTATGAAAACTACATTCAGGGTAAAATCAATGATCCAGTTATGTTTGATGAAGATTATGATCAGATAGACCCTGAGTATCTTGAAGAAATAGAACTTCAGGATCAACTTGCTATGTTGTCAAGAAGAGTACATAATTTCTTGAAGAAAACTGGTAGAAAGGTAGTTGGCAATCGATCAGGGTTTGATAAGACCAAGATCAAGTGTTTTAACTGTCAGGGTTATGGACACTTTGCTCGAGAATGCCAAAGACCTAAGGTAGAAGTTGGCAATGGAAAACAAGGTTCGGGAAGCACTCTCGCTTCCAAAGCTTTGGTTGTGAAACAGTTGGATGGCTCTTATGAATGGAAAGCTCAGTCTGAGGAAGCTTTCATGGTCGAGATTATGAGTCTACATCCTACATGCCTACTGATGCAGAGTGTGATGTAAAGGTGCCTGAGGTTGAAGTTAAAGCAAGTGATGAAGACGTGTTGTATATGGATTCAACTGAAAATATGAATCCTGAAGACTTTGTAGCACGCATGGCTGAAATTGAAACAGACAAGAAAAGGGTATGTATTGATATTCTTACTCTAGCTGATGTCTGTTACTTAGTTACTGATTTGCAGTCACAGGTTAGTGTTTTAACTGTAGCAAACAAAAACCTGTCTTCTCAAGTTAGCATATTGACTGAATCTAATAAGATTGTTAGATCTGAACTTGAACTAGCTAAGTTTGATGTGCATAGGTTAAGTGACGATAAATAGGAACTAAAAGATAAAATTAAGTCTGATGCTTCTGATAGGATTGCACTTTGAGATACCATTAATGAAAAAGCTGTTATCATAGATGGTCTTTATATGAATCTAAAAGACTTAAATCAGACAATTGCTAATAAGGAGAAAGAGTTAGCTGATTCTAATTTGAAGCTAGTTGAGCAAAACCGAAAGATAGAAAATTACAGAACCACTGAGATGGATAAGATGCTTGATGCTCAACGAAGTGTAAAGGATAAGTCAGGATTAGGTTACAATGAGACACCTCCTCCTTTCAATTCAAATTACACTAGGCTTCCAGAAGATACTAAGATGACTGAAGTATGTTCTGTAGAACCAGTAACTAAACCTGAACAGTCAGAGGCACAGAAGAATGTTGTTAAAAATCCTTCATCTGATGATAGTAAGAAAGTTCCTCACACCAAAGTTATACCGGGTGGAGTAATTAATGATACTAAGATTGATGAAGTGATTAATAAAGAACATGTTATTGATCCTTTAGTGCCTAAGATGCCGACTACGGATGCAAAAGTTACAGAAACAGATGTCTTGCTTCAAATGTCACCAAAAAGGACATGTGGCTTCTTGTTGTCCAAATAAGAAGTTGGAAGCATCACATAAGTTAGTGAATACTGAAAAGACACCGACCACTTCTAGTTCAATTATAGACAGGATAGGCTCCAAACTGGGATTAGGTAGCAAACCTGTAAACATTCTGAAAAGAGATGGTAATCATAGTGTCTCTCCACCTAAATCTAAAAGGCCTTATACTCTGAACGAAAATACTTTCAATAAGCCAAGAGATACGACACCTTCGAGGTTTAGGACCCCCAGTAGAAACCATAGTCAGTTTGAAAATGGTTCTACTTCAAGTGCACAAGGAACTAAGTTTGTGCCTAGGAGGTTTTCTACTCACTCTCCTCAGAGGCCTAAGACTACAGATCATCAACAATCTCAAACTCCTATGAAAGTTACCAGGACTGCTGATGGGAATAGTTATGGTTACTTTAAGGAGGTTCAGACTGTAAATGGTCAGGGACAAACCAAGACCGTAATGGCTTGGGTCCCTCTTGAAAACTAATTGTGTACAATTTGTTATGTGTAAGAGCAGACTGTGAACAAGGATAGCTGGTGATATGTAGATAGTGGATGCTCAAGGCACATGACAGGAGAATGAAGTCTACTGAAGGACTTCAAAGAAGGTTTCAAGCAAAAAGTTAATTTTCCAGGAGACAAAGGAGGAGTAATTACCGGGAAAGGAAAAGTTTCAAATGGAACTTTGACTCTAGAGGATGTGAATTATGTTGAAGAACTAACTCATAACCTAGTGAGTGTTTCCCAAATCTACGATAAAGGTCATCCAGTTCATTTTAATGAAAAGGAGGCTTTAATTCTGAAGCCAGGCTTCACAATTCCTGAAGAATGGATATTGATGAGGGCACCAAGGAAGAAGGACATCTATGCTATAAACATGGGTGTTTCTAACTCTTCAATGGTGTCGACATGCTTAATATCCAAGGCTTATGAAGCAGACGCACTTTTATGGCATAGGAGAATGGCACATCTGAATTTTTGAAAAATGAACTACATAACCAAGAATGGATTAGTTCTAGGTGTACCACATAAACGTTTCGAGTCTGAGGACAAGTGTGTTCCTTGCCTAAAAGAAAAGCAGCACAAGACATCACACAGGTCTAAGACTGGAAACTCAATTTCCTCGCCATTTGAATTGCTACACATGGACCTCTTTGGCCCTATAAGCAAAAGAAGTCTAGGTGGCAAGTGGTATTGTTTAGTTATCATAGATGATTACTCTAGATTCTCATGGGTATTCTTTTTGGGATCTAAGAATGAAACTCCTTGAATTTTAATGGAGTTCTTAGATCTAGTAGAGAATGTCTATAAAACGTGAGTAAAGCGTATTCGTAGTGATAACGGAATGGAATTCAAGAACTCAATGTTGAATATCTATTGCTTAAGCAAAGGGATACAACATCAATTCAGTGCACCGTATGAACCTCAACAGAACGGTGTTGCTGAAAGGAAAAATCGAACATTGATTGAAGCTGCTAGAACAATGCTTGTAGATTCAAAGCTTCCGGTCATCTTTTGGGCAGAAGCGGTGAATACAGCATGTCATGTTCTAAATAGGGTTCTTACGATCAAAAAGCGTAACAAGACTTGTTACGAATTATTGAACAATAAGAAACCTAATCTGAAGGGATTTGAACCCTTTGGAGTTGCATGTACGATATTGAAAACATGAAATCAAGCTACATTTGGCAAAAAGGCTGACGAATGATTTTTCCTAGGTTATGTGCCCAATTCGCCTAATAAAAGAGTTTTCAATAAAGTCACGGGACGACTGGAAATAGTTTATAACATTGAAGATACTAGTTATGTACCTGTTGTACCTAAGGGATTAGATTGGCAATTTGACTATTCAAATATCTTTCAGTCATTTAAAGTTCCCATAAGTGACTTTGTCAGTGATTCAGAGATATCTGAGCACTTATTATATGAAGATTCGGATAATTGTTCTTCTCCAATATCGAGTGTTACGAAATCTGGAATCAGGACAAATGATGACTCAAATGAAGCTTCTTCAAGTGGGTCACAACAATCTTCAAAGGATACATATCAAGAAACAGAAGATACTGAGGATGATCTTCATACAAAGTTTGATGATGTACTTACTCCTTTGAAACATTTAAGGTTATCTTCAGCTGGTTCAGAAGATATACCTTCATCAGAAGAGATTGGTACTAACTTAGGAGATGAGTTAATAGTTGACCCTATACCGGTTACTAGAACGAGTAAGAATCATCCCGTTGAAAACATCATCGGTGATATTAATACTCATGTTCAAACTAGGACTCAATCTAAAGCTAGTATAACTGAAGATTTAGAAAGCTTTTATACTGCTATGAAAGAGACAGGGATTCCTAATCAATATCTATATTCATGCTTTATCTCACAAGTTGAGCCTAAAAATGTGCAAATGGCACTAAAAGAAATCTCGTGGGTCGAAGCTATGCAAGAAGAACTGTTACAGTTCTCAAAACTACAAGTATGGGAGTTGGTTGACCTTCCAAAGGGAGAGTATCCAATTGGAACTAGATGGGTATTTAAGTGTAAGAGAGATGATCGGGGAGTCATTACTCGCAATAAAGCCCGTCTAGTGGTTCAAGGGTTTAATAAACAAGAGGGTATAGATTACAACGAAGTGTTTGCACCAGTTGCTAGGCTTGAAGCAATTAGAGTATTCTTAGCATTTGCCTCATTCAAAGAGATAAAAGTTTATCAGCTGGATGTTAAGAGTGCCTTCTTGTATGGCAAAGTAGAAGAATTGGTGTATGTTTCACAACCGCCAGGGTTCGCTGATCCTGACTATCCAGATAAAGTATATCCCTTAAATAAGGCTCTATATGGATGACATCAAGAACCTAGGGCATGGTATGGAACACTATCAACGTATCTTCTTGATAATGGATTTATAAGAGGATCAATTGATAGTACACTTTTTGTAAAATGGAAGAAGAAACACTTTCTTCTTGTTCTAGTATATGTTGATGACATTATCTTTGGGTCATCTGACGAAAAGATGTGTCAAGAATTTGAACAAGTAATGTGGAAAAAGTTCGAGATGTCTGCAATGGGAGAGTTGAATTTCTTCTTAGGATTACAAGTTGATCAAAAGAAGGATGGATTCTTTATTCATCAATCTAAATATACTGCTGAATTATTAGAGCGATTTAAGATGGATGAAAGTAAAATCTATCATACTCCTATTCCAGTAAATCATGGACTTGGTCCTGATACATCGAGTGATCAAGATGTGGATCCTACTCTTTATAGGGCCATGATCGGATCACTAATGTATCTAACTGCCTCTAGGCCTGACATTATGTTTGCTGTTTGTATATGCGCAAGATATCAGGCTAATCCGAAAGAGTCACATATGCAAGCTGTGAAACGGATCTTTCGTTACCTCAAAGGAAAACCGAAGCTGGGACTTTGGTATCCGACTGATGGAGACTTAGATCTCATAGCTTATACTGCTTCGGATTATGGAGGATGCAATTAGAATAGGAAATCTACAACCGGAGGATGTCAATTCTTAGGAGGTAGATTAGTATCATGGCAGTGCAAGAAGCAAAGCTCGATAGCCATTTCTACATGTAAAGCTGAGTATGTTGCAGCTGGCATCTGTTTCTCTCAAGTTCTTTGGATCCAACAACAACTGCGGAATTACAGGTTAAATATAACCAATACTCCTATGATGATTGATAATGAATCAACAATGTCGATCACCAACAATCCAGTGAAGCACAGTAAAACTAAGCACATTGATATTCGACATCATTTTATTAGAGACTGTGCTGAGAAAAATTTGATAAAGTTAGTTAAGGTTCCGTCATTGGATAACTTAGCAGACTTATACACGAAGGCGTTCGACAGAGCTCGATTTGAAACGTTGGTTCAACTTAATGGAATGAGAAATCCAGAGTGATTAGTCTTCCAAGGGTATAATTTTTGTAATAGTAATTAGTACTTTTATGTGTTTATTATAAAAGGGGGGGGGGGGCGTATGGCATTCATTTGCTTGTTACTTAAGGGGAATCGCCTCTAATAAAAGAAAAACTGAAGTTCTTTTAGAAAAGATTTAACTTTTGGCTGTAAAAACTTGGGAAATGATAGTACATTAGGAGAATGAGCTTAAGAATAATAAACCTAAGTGCTAAGATTGATGTGTTAGTAGATTTCTATAAGTTTCATTAGAAATGCATACTTAACTAGGAGTTTACTTATATTTATCTGATTATACACCTATATCCACTGATAATAACTCGTGTCCTTTATATAAGTGATAAGAATAACTAATGTCTATTCAGATTCATTATATGATATAATGGTAGGCAAATTATTCTTAGATTTCTGAGCAATTAAGAAATTCTAATTTTGCGTGTCATATCTTTTGTGAACTGTTACATAATGTATGACATATGTCTTAATTGATGAATGATGGTACTGCCATACACTATTATCATGCATTTCTCTACAAATGACAAATAGTTGCAAATATGGCTATTAGTGAAACTAACAGATAACTCTGTTGTACGTGAGTACAGACCTGTTGCCTTTAGTTTTGCCAATAGTCTCAAACTTATTTTAATTATAATAAGGGATCCTCTGTTGTACGTGAGTACAGATCTGGAACCACTAGTATCTTTAAAGGATGTTTGATATTTGTCAAAAATTTAACTCAAGTGTATGTTATATGTTTCAAAGAGATTCATTATTTAGTAACCTCTACCTTGAAATTAAAAGATGCAGTGTTATGTGTTTTACTTGAGTTTTCAGTATATTATATAACGGAACACTTTAGATATTGTTCAGATTGATAATAATAAAGTTTGCTCAAAAATCTATGTCTAATTTGTTTATGTGGATCATAATACCGGTAATCGTCTTGAACTGTCTATGATATTGGAATGTTCACTTTTGTGAATAATTAGTTCCTAATAAATAAAAAGGTTATTTTTCAATTTACAGTTATGTCTTGTGGATAAAGGTAAATAAGATATAATTTTATAAACATAAGTCTATTACTGGTTAATTTATAATTTTATTGTACTTACATGAATTTCATGAGGTATGCATACTAACAATCGTCTTGTTCTTATTAAAATCTAATCTAAATGGCTTATTCTTACTAATATGATCCCTAAGCAGTTAAAATTTTAAGCATTTTAATTTTGAATTTGTTTGCTTTCATAGGATGTTAGTACTCTTAAGTTTTTTTTCTTATGTTGTATTTATGTTTAATGATTAATAGAAGTTTTATTTTAAAAAATAAAATAAAAATGTGTTACCCTATGGAAGTAAATTATAATGTATGTGTATTATATGTTGAATAAACGTAATATTACAAATGAAATTAATATATAGGTTACGTGGAATGTTAATCGAAAGTCTTCCGACTCACATGTAGTTGAGCAGTGTGTCCTAATTTTTTATCGGTGGTTAACTTTTCTATTATAACTTATATATATCTTTTAAGACTTGTCTATATACTTAAGACCATAAGCTATATAAGTAAATAATTTTAGCTCGAGATTTTTCTTTATACAAGATTAACTGTATCACGGGTTTAGTCGGTTAATATATGTAAGAAGATTATCATTGGGAAAAATTATGCGAAAACATTTTCTTTAAAATGTTTAGACTACATAGTTACAAAGTTAACTATATATGTGTGAATGGGTTTTAATTTATACTTAGAATTTAATTCGCATTTTTTATTCTGCGAGTTTGACTAGTCAACTCTGCGGATCGAGATACAAATTGCGAATCGAGTAAAACATATAGAAGGGTGGTCAAACGAGTCCAATAAACCACCGAACCCACATTCACTTGCGAACTCAATTTATTCCCGCGAATCGACCAGTTACGAAACAAGACGAAATTTTATTTTCGTTTGATTTTGATTTCAGGAGTACGGGAACGAGCTTTTTGATCCGTAGCTTTTATACACTTTCGAATTGTGATTATTTTGAGGTATAAACAAACGGATTTCACCGTGTAATTTGCTTGAAATTGAAGTTTTTATAAACTTAGGATTTTGATTTGAATTTTGCACAATTTATGTCGATTCAAGGTGTTATTTAACTAGAATCCTGAGGGTTAATGTTAATCGAACCTTAATAAATGTAAATCAATCGATAGATCGCATTAAAATTATAAGATTAATCGATTTTAGTTTCAACCCGCAACATCAGTTGATGTTGCGAGTTGAACCCAGATTCAATTCGCAGATTCAAATTAGCGAGTTGAGTTAGATTTAGACTCGCAGATCTATCTTTGCGAATTAAAAACTTATTTGTTGATTTTTTGACCATGCGAGTCGACTATATTCGTTGACTTGTTGATCATGCGAGTCGACTATGTTCGTTGACTTGTTGACCTGCGGACTGAGTTGATTAGCGGATCGACTTGCGAGTCGTAACTACGGATTGACTTGGTTAGCGAGTTGAATATTTTGCGAGTTCAGTTGCGAGTTGACATTGGTCTTTGCGAGTTCAAATAAAACTTTAAAAATAAAATGTCACTTGTAACAAAACTTGCAATTTACACTTTTGATGTAATAAGTTATATAATTTTAATTTATTGATTTTAAAAAGTTTTACTAAAATATGTTTTGATGTAAGAATTTTATATTGATACGTAATAACATATACTATATTAATATATACGACATGAGACACAAATGTAACAAGTTATATATATATATATATATATATATATATAATTTAGAACTAAGATGTTTGATGAATTTTGATTCATAATACATTATAGTTTAAAATTTAGTTAACGTTGTTAATGTGCATTAATTATTTTGGTCATTTGTATTTTATACAGATATGGCTCATCCGTTTGATAAAGGTCACAACATCCTTGTTGATCTAGATCTCAGTGCACGAGGAGCTAGCAAGGTAGCTCAGGTGCTTACATTTTTTGCACGTTCACGCATTAGTTATGCGATTACAGAGTCTCCACTGAGCCACTGATCTCTCAGACGATACTGAATGATTTTTGGATGGATATTCAGTATGATCAGACTGTCAACCCACCAGTGATACCCACAATGGTCAATCAGAGACCAGTTGTCTTCTCTGCATCTAACCTTCATCAGATTTTACGACTGGGGACAGTAGACCAAGAGGATGGTCCGACTGAGTACCCTATGGATTTTGTTGAGGGTGCGTTAGGTCGTATGGGATATACGGGTGAGAGAAGAGGACGTCAATTCCTCAAGGCCCTAGTTATTGGGCAATGGAGATTCTTGTGGCATGTTATAGTCACGATTTTTGGATCGAAGAAGGGCGGTTTTGACGAGTTAAGCCCTGCTCTGGTATCGGCCGTGCTGTCACTGGTTTATAATAAACCATACAGTTTTTGTGATTATATTTTTGGAGAACTAGTACGCCAGATATCGGGTACTGTGAGATCTCATTTTTTTATCTACCCAAAGTTCTGCATGCTGATCATCCGTCGTCGGATTGCTGATCTAGTTATCCCTGAGCTGCACTTACATGTTGATTCAATAGTGCTTAGAGGGTACAATGCCATGTTTCAGCAGACCATACGATGTGAGGGGTTTGTGAAGCCAGAGGAATGTGAGCTCTTTGGTTTTTCTGATCGATCCGTTATATGTGACACCACCGAACCATGGTTGGCTAGATGTTGGTCCTGCTGCTGCTGTACCTGAGCCTGCTGCTGATGTGGTTCTTCCAGAGTTCAGTCTCGAGTTTTTGGATCTCGTTGGGAGAGCAAAACTCCTCCATCATCATCTGTTTCAAAGTCTCCCAGGTCATGGAGTAAGCAGCTGGGCGTCCAATAATCTGGACCTGAGCGTTCCACCAGGTTAACACTTTGTCAGCTAGAGTACAGGTGGCATATTTCACCACGTTGTTGGTAGCGCAGTTGCTAATGTCGAGGACCGATTCCATTTTCTCGATCCAGTGAATTAGGCCAATGGCCCCTTCAGTCCCGGTGAAGGTGCTTGGTTTGCAGGCCTGGAAAGTTTTGTATGAACACCCCTGTTGGGTATTCGTCGGGGTTTCACTGTTGACCGGGGTGGCTCCACTGTTGTTTGCCACATTTTTCACGGTTGCGGCTGGCCTCGTACTGAGCAATAGCTTCAGCCACGCGGCGTTCAATGATTTGTTCGGTTGTTTCGACGATAGGAGGTGTAGGCGCTCGGCGACTATTTCGGGTATTTCTTCGTTTAGGCGGCATGATGACGTTCTGCGATGAAGGAGTGCAGAAGTCAATGCCAATGAAAAGGATGTGAAGAGTAAAGTTTTACATGTTCTTAGTTATAGAACATTAAAAATGATTGACAAGGTCCCCATCACGTATCTTGCGACTATGAAATGCCCATATGTACTTAGTATAATATAATCACGTTGGCTAGGCGTTATTATATGATGCTAAATACATACTTCTTTTCATCAACCACTTAATACGATCAGGTTCTCATGAGATCAGAGTGAGTTTGAACGAATCAAATGTAGTACGGTTCAAACAATGGATTTTCTCGTATCGATGAGTCGTAGTGATAGTTAGACGTATGCAAATGTGTGTATGCACGTGAGTTCTAGCCAAGGCTATAGTCTAGGTCACTAAGGTCTCTAAGTCACCTAAGAAATCTAGTTCGCTATAACCAATGGCTATGATACCAATCTGTAACACCCCCAAATTTCGGTTGTTTTAATTAGCGGAAGCATTTAGTTAAGTATGGGGAGTGCCACAATATACTGAACATGCATATGTATCAGAGCATATGATTACAACAGAACAAATATATTAAGATGCCAAAGTATTAGTTACAAAGTTTACGATTTCTCGAACCGTACAAATTAAAAGTATTAAGTTTACAAAAGTAGATTTCGTAAATATGACTAAACAGTTTCAGTTATATAAAAGAAATTCAATTGTCAAAAGTTGGCATCCTATTCTTCGTGGGTCGCCTAAATTCCAACGTGCAGGCGGTTCTTACATGCGCAGCTAATTCCCTGAAAAACATAGTAAAAGTCAACAACGAGGTTGAGTGAATTCACAGGTTTCATGTTGCAAATACAGTTTGTTTAACCAAATACATTCGTAAACAGTTGTTGAATATCAAATATGTTCACAAGTAGTATTGCCATAATAGTTGAATAAACATTTTGTGGAATGCTATATGTTCACAAGTAGTTTTGGAACAACCGGGACAACAGGTTGATGCAGAGGTTGCTGCACAGGTTGTGCAGGAGGTGCTAGTACAGCATGATGATGCTACTGATCCTGTTTTGTAGGCTATTGAGCATTATCTTGCTCCTGCTGAGGTATATTTGATCATAAAAGTATAATATAATTGTATATTGATAATAATATAGATATTTAGGTGTTTAGGCCGTATATTTGATCATAAAATATAACTATGATTATACACAGGAAGCTGAGACTGTAGACCCAGAGGTTGTAAGACCTGAGGGTGAGCAAGGACATCATGATAGATCTGAGATTTTACCTCCGAAGGTAATGTATCAGATTACATATATATCGAACTTGTATGATAGAGCTTTTATGTTAATCATAAATGTTTAATATATTTGCTATTCAGGATAATGTTGTTGGTACTTCTGGTGTAAAAGATGGTGAGATTGAATCAGATTCTTCTACAGATTCTGATGATGTGAGACCCATTTCACCTCCAGCTGGACAAATTTTTTATGGTTCAAAGTTGATGACTGATTCGGCTGTGAAAGAAAAGCGTAAAGCTAAAGAAGTTGATCCTGACTTCAGTATTCTTGATGAAGGTCCTGAGGTGGCTGAGACCCCTCTGGTTAGTCAACGCAGAAAGCGTTAGAGGACCTTGACCATTCGAGATGGCTGAGACAAGGACAGAGTTACCGACACAAGAATCGGTTTCTCAGGTTATCAAGGAGGGGGTTGTGGAATTAGTGTGTTCATCACAGTTTCCTACTACCAAGGCAAGCTGCTTTGCAGCTGGCCTTCTCACGACAGCCTTATCTCAAGCCATTCCACCACTTTCTCGTGATTCTCATATTTCTTCGTTGACACCACCTGGACCATCGATGATTTCAGTGACTCCTATGACTGATGCTGAAAGGATTACATGCTTAGAGTCTAGAGTGAAGGAGTTAGAGAAAGTGACGGGATCGGTTCCATGGTTGTTAGCTAAAAATCTTTCTTTAGCACAACAGTTACTTACTATTAGTGAATCTTATCAGACATTGATGAAGGTTCATAACACACTGCTTGATGACTGTACTGCCCAGAGACTAAAGCTTGACAATTTGGAGGAACTCATTTTGAGTCTGCATAAAGAACAATCAGCTCAGGGGGAGATTAGGGTATATAGAGCAGCGTGCAAAGAAGATGAGTTGAAGCTGAATAGGAGACACGACAGAGACGATGATCCTAGTGCATCTAACGATAGTGAGCCGACTGGTCCTTTAAAGACTGGTGAGCATACTACTGTTCAGGGGGAGTCTGCTGCTGGTGCAAGTAGTAGTGGTGTTGGTACAAGTACAGATACAGCGGTACCGGTTGATACAGAAGCTGGTAAGATAGCTTAGTATTAGATTAGTACTGTTTAATATTTGTAAATATTTGCACTAAAACAATTGTAACTGAATAATTGTAACCTAATAGTTTTGGTAATATATTCGGCTTGAGATTATTATTACAAGTTAAATATATTAGAAATTATTTAAGTTATTTGATTCTAAAAAGTTAAATAAATTAGTGATCGAAAGTCTTCCGACTCATTGAGAAGTCGTGCGGCATTTTCTGATTTATTTCAGCGGTCAAAATTTATTTGAACTTAGACATTTTAGTTTTGAGAGTTTTTATAACTAACAAATTATAAATGTGATTGTTTTTACTAGACAAATGATATATAATATAAAGATATAATTGAAAAGTTAAGTTCTTTGAAAATAACAGTTCAATTAAGTCTTGGAAATTATATAAGTTAGTTAATTGTAAACTTAAATGTTTGGTGATTATTCACAATATATTAGAGTTTAAATTTAATTAATGTTTGTTAAGTGTTTGATAAAAGACTTAAGAAATCTTAGATTGATCCAGGGTAATCAATAAAAGATTTACAAGTTATTAATTGCGTTTATGGTTTAATTACACAAAAAGGATTAATAAAGAAATTCTTAGATTGATTCAGGGAAATCAATGAAGAAATATAGATTGTTAATAATTATTTTTGTGTATGTTTTTCTAGGGATTGAGATGCTTAATCTATCAGATTCAGAAGACGATATTCTGGATGAGATAGATGAAGATATTAATTATGATTTGGAAGAAGGAGAATTTCAACCACCTGATGATTAGACTACTGTTCCAGAGATTGAGCAAGACATTGGTGTACATCCAGATGTTAATGTTGATGAACACCATGTGAGCCCTTCTAGGGCAAAAGTAATTATTGAAAATGATGAAAACGGTTATCAATGTAGATGAAGAAATTGATGATTCAACTGATTCAGATGAAGAAGATCTTCCTGATAAGCATAAAGATAATCCTATGTTCAAGACCTTGCTAAAGAAAAAGAAAGAAAAGATTGGAATATCAGAAGTTGATATTACTGGTAAGCGTATCAAGAAGAGGGATTATAGGATGGTATTTTGATGCTGATCTAAAACTATTTGCTATTAAGAGATTTGATGGAGTTCAATACTTTGAACGAAAGCCTGCAGTGTTTAGTTCTCTACCAAAGTATTAGATTCGTGATTTGGCTAGATTACCATTGAAGAATCCGAGTGATGATTTTGTTGGTAATTATGTACAACATATTATCAGGACGGAGGTTCGATCAAGAAAATTTCAAAAGATTAAGCCAAGAAACGGAAAAATGATAAAGTTTCAATAACGAAGTGAAAGAACTGGTAGGAGAAAAAGGAAGAAGATTTATCCATCTGTTAGATGTGTACAGCAAGTTCCGTTGAATACAATGCCACAAGATATTCTTGGAAATATGAAAAGTTGGCATGTAGATTTAGAAACTGGAGAAGCTGTTATGGTTGAAGCTGATGATGAGGTTGAGGGTGGAGAACGTGAAATTTTCAGAGTTTATGACCATCGACATCTAATGAATTTGTCGAGGAAGGATCTGTTAAAGTTGAATGAGAACATAATCTTTACGAAAGAAGCATGGGGTGATTTAGCGAGAGATTATCAGATGATGGTAAAGACTTGTATTAAGATGAAAATTTATGTAGGTAGTAAGATTTACAAATAAAGACCAAAGATAATTTGAAGACATAGATGTTAGAGCTATTGTCAAGGGGAGTCTGTTGAGACATAGTTTGTGACAACAGATCTAGCTTTTAATATGACTAATATAATTGTTATCAGGTTGATACATTGGTTTAGATTTGTAAATGAATATTTGTTATTAATAGTAGATGAAATTTTGTATTTAACAAATACATTTTCTGCGAGTCGAGATCTCAAGTCGCAAGGCATTGCGATGTGAGATGAGATCTGAATACGCAAAGTAATAGGTATAGCGAATCGAAGCCAAGCTGGGCTTGGGCTGCGAGTTGAGTTGGACTCGTAGGCCCATGACCTGCGAGGTGAACTCAGTAATTATATTCGATTTGGTTTGACCTAAAAAGAACTTTTTTTGCCATTCATTTTACGTAACCTGCGAATTCAATATCCAGAGAAAAACTTAAACCTAAAGGCTAGGCTTTGAAGTTTTATCATTTAAAGCTAAGTATTAATTAACCTAAACGCGAACTTATTCGTTATAGAAAGATACATGTATTGAGGAATTGTAGTTGGAATCGTAGTTGGTGGATGGATGATGACATTGAAATCGTAGTTGGTGGATGGATGATGATATTGAAATCCCTAATGACATCGGAGAAATTTCACCCATGGATCTTTCTCCATACACTCAAGAACCTACACACTTCACTGTACCTGTGTTAGCTGCTCGTGTGCACCGTCATGAATGCAGGCTACATGACATGGAAATCGAACAACGTAATATTCACTCTAACTAGATGAAAAAAGCTCAAGGCAGTATCGCACAGTTGTACATAGGTCAGGCACACATCTATGAAACTTTGACCCAAACTCATGACCAAATGGAAGATACCACGCTAACCATGGAGATCGTTCATAACTGATAACACGCAAAAATCAAGTTTGTGTGTGCTATTATCTCACCTTTTTAGCCCAATTATGGATGAAAACATTTGAAATATAATTTTTTTACTAAATTTCACAATGATGGCAAAAATATAGACGGTGCTTCAAGAATCAACCAAAAAGGTTTAAAAAACAAGTAAAATAGAGCACAAACAATCATAAGCATTCTCGTTCACGCTTTTTAGCACTTTTTGAGTTCTACTTAGAATTATGACCTCTAACTTATGTTATTTTCTTCGTTAAGAAATTATGAACGCGTGGATATAAAGAACGCTCAGAATGGATAAGCGGCGAAGAAGTTATGCCCAAACGAAGAATCAAGGCAACCGAAGACCACAGATACGGGAGAGCCAAGCCGTATACGGGAAAGCACAAGCCGTATACGGCCTAGCCATGACCGTATACGGCCTGGCATGACCGTATACAGCCTGTGCCCTCCCGTATACGGCCTATACCCTCCCGTATATGGCCTGTCTCTCCCATATCGCCCCAAGTCTCTCCCATATCGTCCAATTCTGTGACACCCGGTCAAAAAGGGCCAAAATTAGCCCCTAATTTACACCTAAATCATTCGTACTCAATACGCGATTAAACAAAAATTTTCGAATATTATATATATAAATATATATATATAACATTAAAATGATTATTTAATAATCACATACCATCAAATCTGAAAGAACATGCAATCTCAAATACGGACGTTGGTGCAAAGCATTTTTAAATAATGTATTATTAATGAGAATAATAATTATTTACTCGATTGAGAACTTAAACGCATTTTGTACACTAAAAACTATCCGTCAAATCAAAGAGAAACAAAGATATAATTTTATATCTCATTAAAAGTATTTTTATAAAATACTTCGATTAAAAATCTATACGATTTCATATTTAAAATTTTATCATTTGAAAACATTACACTACTTTACGATCGGGTACACGAATACGGATTCCCTAAACCAATTATTGGAGTCGGTTATATCAACCAACTCCAATAATTCATTTACACACACACAGACATATCGATCTATCTCTTCTCCTCTGCTCTCTCTCGTTCTCTTCCAAAAACAACAACATCAATAACATTAACAACAAGATTCAACATCACTATCATCATCATAATCATCTTCTTTTTCACCTTGGATCATCATCATCATCGTGAACATCATCACCATCACTCACGGCTCCAATTTTTACTCGTAAGAAATCTTTCACTTTTCTTTTAAATTCGAGTTTAATATACTTATATCATCATGTAATGTTGTTCCATTGAGTAGATTATTTCCAAAAATCGAATCTATACTCGTTTTCTCAACTGATTTCGCGAAAAGACCTGTAATTGGTCCCTCAGTCGAACGGCTGGAAATCATCAGCCGAACGACTGGTTTTCAGGGTAGCTTCTCGATGAAAAAAATTTATTATAACGGTTTGGGCTAAAAGTCACACGGTCACTCGAAAACGGCCCAATGATCAAGGCTATGTACTATAGCCTAGGGGGTTTTAGGCCTTTCGGGGTCGTCTAGGGGTCGAAAATGGCATATTTCAATTTTCGGACCTCGTACCAAATTTCGTAACTTATGAAATAAAATATAACGAATATAAGGATAATTGTAAACAATATGATACATCCATGAACGCGTTATATAAATAGAAAAACACACGTTATATATCTTTAGAATATAATTTCAATCCGTCACCAATGGGCCGTACATTTTATAAACTTTAATCGGAAGTACAAATGTAATCACTTGGACATAATCAAAATGGATAAACATTAAAACGGAGAACTATTAGATAATCAAATGCTCATTAGAATCTCGCGTGTTTAGGACACTAGGAGATTTGGGGATTATCTATTCCACGTCGGACATATTCATTGCTCGGATAGACTCAGGTAAGTCTCACAGCCCCACTTTTACTGTTTGTAAACTTGGGGTGAGATACAATGCTTACTTGTTTTCGTGATCACTGTTATTCGGTTAGTTAATTTAATTATTAACTCTGTTAAACATGTTGGTTATCATTGTCGGTCTTGATTTTCATTGTTCGGGTATTGCATGAGTGTTTTAATACGGGAAAGTCCTCATCATTGCATGGTTCGTTAACTTAATAAGGCGCGATTACTAAAAGATAGATCTATCATGGGAGTGACGTCCCCGTCCGGGTTGCTAGCTACAACCATGTACAAACGCGCATTTTAGTAATTGTTATGGGTGTTGACACCGTTCGGGAGGCACAAATCGGGTTAGGCCTCGAACCATGGCTTAATGCAATACAAATGTCATTGTCGGTAACCTTAATTGGTTAATCATAGTTCGGTAACCTTAATGGTTTAATCATTGTTCGGAAACCTTAATTGGTTTATCATTGTTCGGTTATATTATTTAATCTTTATAGGTATTAAATCGTCGGATAATCATGTTGATCACATCAATGTTTATGTTAAACCTGTGAGATTCACCAGCTTTATAGCTGACCTTTTAGTGTTGTATTCTCAGGTGATCAGTAATAGTAGGATGGCCCTCAGGATAAGCTATCTACTTACGAGTCGCATGCATCTATTTGCACATGAAGATTTTCTTGCATTATGTTTTGTATTAATGGTTATGTATTAAAATCTTCAAAATCAAATGTGAACTCGCTGTTATTGTAAACTTATAACTTATGATTTAAAACTTTGTACTACTTTTGTAATATATTTATAAACGTCTCATGTAGAGTCGTTTGCTTGTAACCTCTGTGTTTGATTATTGATTAGTCACACCCAAAAACAATCGCTTCCGCAAAGCATGAAATTGGGGGTGTGGCAAATTCTCACCCGAAATAAGGTTGGACGCCCCGTATTCGATGTCTTGCACGTACAAGGAAGGATTTTTTATACGATTGAGAAATTTGGTTGAGATTTTGAAGGTGAAAATACGGTTGAGGAGTACGGTTGAGCAACTAGTATATATATGGGACTAGATTACCTCATTTCAATACACTTCTCATACACTCCACACTTCAACAACTCACTTCCTCACTACTCTCTCTCTCTAGATTTAGGTTTTTATTTTTAGTTTTAATTTCTCTCTCTAGTCTCTCTCTCTAGTTTCCCTCTCTAGAAACTAGTGGGAAGATTAGGGGGAGAATCCATAGCTTTTAGAGTAGCTATGTAATTTAGTTCATAGAAGCTAGGATTTGTAATACTTGGGATATTATTTGGCGAAATACAAGTGTTATTCTGCTCGCAATTATTTACGGTTAATATCTATCCTTTCTTATATTACTTTGTCATAATGTTCTTGTTTGATGTTTGTGATTTATTAATGTTGGAAATGTTTATTGCCATGCTTTGTGAGTAGTTGCTTGTATGTTTGCCATGATTTACATAATTTTAATTAGGCATGATTAATGAAATTGTTAAACCTTGTATCTGTCTAAACTTATCATGCATCTAGACTTAGTTTACGGATCACCCTTTCCAGTCATTCATGTGACTATCACCTTAGTTGTAGGCCTAAGTTATGGTAGATAGTTATTTGTGTTATCGTACGAATCAACGTTTGTTACTCTTCTAAAGTATTGGGTATAGCGATGGAAACACCACTGGTGGAGTACGACCGTGGAAGCTCAGGAAAAGCCATCTGTACCAACATTGTGACCTACCTAGAAACCCTAGAATATGGTCTAGGAACCGTAAAGCTGTGGAAATGCTAAGTACACTGTATGTCTGCCTCTGGTTACACATCTGTGGAAATACATTAACCAAAGTACACCGTAGCTGTACCAAGGGTTAGTAAACATGTGGAAAAGCTATAGTACATGGTAAACTTACCTCAGGTTACGAACGCTGTGGAAATGCTTCAAGCACTGTACATCGTGGTTGTGCCTAAGGTTAGATGGCTATGAACAAGCTGGAGTACACGGTGAACATACCTCTGGTTACAAGAAACTGTGGAAAATGGTTAGAGTATTGTACACCGTAAGTACCTAGGTTTAGCAAGCTGTGGAAAACAATGCATTGTACACCGCTAGTGTACCTAGGGTGAATGACTGATCGCAAAGGAAAGTTCTAGATCATGACAGAAGTAATTATGCTGATAAAACCTAAGAGAATGAGTCTAGAGATGAAAGTTAATCCCAACAGTGGTTCAGGATTCTTAAAACCCCTAGACTCTACAAAACTGATAGTTTAGTGTAAAAAGTTAAATAATCAGTACACAACTAGAAAATAACATTTAGACTTAGGTGTTAAGAAAGGTCAGAATAACCTGAGGGCAGTCTGCTACCTTATTCTTGCACCCTTCATGGGTCACTAGTCCTAACCGGACAGTGTGGGGGGTTGAGCAGCCTGTTATGATCAGTATCATGATAGCCTAGGTACTCAGTGACATACTAATTTAGAATCTATCTAAAGAAGTAGGGTCCTATTGTTTACACCTATACTTTACTTGTTTGTTACCTAAATGTGTCCCATAATAAACAATATCCTAGTAATACACTATCCCCAAATCATGGTGAACCACGTCTCCGTCATCCTTAAGTGTTACATATATGCTAGCGTCCCTTTTATTTTATGCTTTAGTAGTTTAATTAAATAGAAAACCAAATACAAACTTATCCAACTATCCAATACCCAGCTTAATTACTAAGTTATCCGAACGAGCTCTACTTCAATTCTACCATCGTAAAGAATGACCCTGGATCATTCTTGCCACTTACAAGTATCAGGTACTCGTACCTAGTATCAGTACGTTGTTCGGAAGGTTTAGGTCCCGACAATTATAAATTTAAAACTACCACCGGTGCCGCTGCGAGCGTGAGGTCTGCAATAGCGATTCCTGGACCAACCGTTTGGAGCGCATCAAGTTTTTGGCACCGCTGCCGAGATCGGTAGTACGATTTGGAGCTTGTTTAGATACATTAGTTATTAAGAGATCCTTTTGACTAGGATTCACCATCCCTGTCAGAAGTTAATTTCTGCCCATAGATTAGCGTAGATTAACTTAGCTTAGCTTAGTTTAGATTAAAATTTACTTCTCACCTCAAATTTAATTCTTAAACCTTCTTCGGGTATCGTCTTTTCTAAAAACTTGTGAAATGGAAAATGTACAAAAACTAATAGATCAATTTCACAGTCTTGTTCAAGATAGATGTAGAGTCTTGTTCCAGATAGATGTAGAAGTGATTCCCAGCTAGATAACGAATGTCAAGGGTATAATAGTGTTTATTTGGATGACGTAGGGTACCTAGATCCTCAAATACAATATCAATATGATCCTCACGTTTTCCAAAGTCAATACCAACCTTACTATCCTAAACCATTTGAAGTCTATACATACTCATCTTACCTTATACCTGAATCACAACCGTACGAGAGTTCTTACTTGAGAGATACGTCTTTTCTCAGCAGTAATGCTATTTTCTCACCCTCTTCCAACTCACTTTAACAATTACTAAAAGAACAAGATGACATGCTTAGAAGAAGTTCTGATAAGCTGTCTAAATTACAAAAACAAGTAAGTAGTAAGAAAAATGAGGATCAAGATAGAATCAACTTTAGGCTACAGGAAGATGATAGGAACACACACACCACATCTACTTCACTCGACACAGACTTTCATTCTCATGAGTCTGGTTGCAAACTTTCTTCTAATCCTACACCTACCAAATCTTCTAAATCCTTACTTCCACCCATTCTGAACCTATCAACGTCCGAGACTGACGAAGAGTTCATTCTAGAGGAGCTCTCCGAGCCATTGCAACTCGAAACTACTGGCCAGGGTGACGAGTATGATCAGGTGGATGAAGAGATATAAATGGAGAATCCGGAGGTGGAGATTTATAAAGAAGACACAGCTTCAAAAGGTCTGGAGGAATATGCACCAACTCTGAGAAGTGATCTCATCCCAACTCAGACCAACGTGGTTGATACTATCCCACAAATAGTTGTGGTTTATGATATCCCACATATCTTTCTGGATGAATCACCCCTTGATCTAGTTGAACCTTTTATTGCCTTAGACAACTCAGTTACCCAAGTAGTTGTTGAGAATGTTGCTACAAGATTGGAGACGTCAATGGACTCTGTCCCACCTCCATGCCCAGAGTACAACATTATCATCAACCAAAAGACCATAGGAAGTAACGTGGGGTCTGCGTGAAGGTTGTGCTACAAACCATCTCTCTACTATATAATGAAGTATACATCATGGAGTGATAAAGACCTCTTTGACCAACCCATTCTGCCCATCCAAACTGAGAAAGTAGAAGAAGTTGAGAGATTTATTATACCCCAAGTAAAACAAATCACTCACTTCGACACACCTTCTCATTTGATTGGACATACCCTAGGAATGACCTGCTTTATCTATCTAGGTATGTGCCAATACTACCACTTGTGTCTACTGATGGATGCAAGTGAGCTAGGATTTTCTGAGAAATAGAGCTAGAGTCAGGCCCAAGACTCGGGCAAAAACAAGCGCTTCTCGGGAAGCAACCCGTGTTTAACGTAGTATGATTAGTAGTTAACTAACCCCAATAAGTAGAAAATGAAACCCTAAATAACATTTTTATGTTTCTTTCTATTTAAGTGAACAAAAAAAGGAATGATTTTTCAAATGACTTGGAACTTATCTTTCATATTCATTGAAGTCATGGTTTTTGAACTCTAAAGTCAATCTTTTGCTAAAAACCCGAAACTTTCCTTATCCCACTTGTTTGGACTTTATTGCTATATCTATTCACCATTATCTAAGATATCAAGTTCTAAACATCCTTTCATTCGCAAACATGGAACCGTGCTAGAAGTCTTGTTATCTAAGTGCCTTAGTCATCATACACACCACCCACATATTTCGAACATGATTTGTATGTGAATATGTGTATTATGCTCGAACTTATTTAAAATATATGCTTTGAAAATCTTTATACTTGGCTGCCTAATTTACTTGGTGTTGCTAGTATTTCCATATTTGTTATTTGAAATTATAGGCGACCAACGCTTTTATATGTGTAATTAGACTGCAAGACATAACTGGTTTGTTTTTCAAAAACCCTATCTTGTAAAAATCTTTTCAAAAACTAGTAAGTCTATGACTTAGAGAATAATCACATGTCTATTAGATCACATTTGTATGCTCTCTTGCTTGTACAAATGCCTAACAAAGACAAGGACTAGCGCCTATAGATGGAGAATCTTTAAGTATAATGGAAAAATGACAAGGGGAGCACTACTGTCCATTTGGAAACTTTGCAGCATTGCTCATGAAGGGAATTGATGTATCTTTGGGATACAAAAGATGATCACATTCTAGCTCTCTCAGAATTGTTCATCGAGCAGATAACCTTAACATTCACCATATATTCCCACATATTCCATAATCTAGCCATACCTTACCACATCCTTGGATGCTAGTTGAGCGCTCATGGAACCTGAAACCACCATCACCATAACCACATCACCCACCCATCCACCCGTCACACTTATCATTACCACCATTGGGGATGATGAATCATTGCAACGCTAGCAGTTTTTCTGGCTTATAAGTATTCATTGCTAAACCGTAAGAATATAAGCTGATCAAGGAATGGACATTAAGGTATTGAGGTAGGGATTAAAATGGAAGCTGGAGATCTCGTCTGACAAGAGCAACATTACATTCATTCCATCAGTTCGTCGGAGAAGATCTTGGGTGATAGAAGATTATGGTCATCGGATTCAGCACTTCAGATCATCATGTGCCATTAAAATACATCAGTGGCTCATGATGATTAGGATCCTTGTTCATTATCTCTATCCAACATTTGGTGTATCTTGGTTGATTCTGCCTGCATCCTGATGATGTTATCACTTTATTTTCTACAATCTATCCTTTTATTCTGAGTTCTTTTTGAGAGAAGTTGGTGAATTGTTGGAATGAAGAATACACCGCATGAGCTTGAGTACACTTCATGGAGTCTAAGCCAGCATACACTGGTGCCGAATCAGTCTACCTTTAAGATCCTCAGCTCACAACTGTATAGGTTAGTTTCCTCATTCTTATATTTGTTTTGTTATGATCGTATATGTTTTACTTTTACCGTTTAATAATATATACCATATCCTAAGCTTATCACTAAGTGTGGGATTCCAGCCCAAATACCAACACTTGAAAAACATTTTCCGATATGTTCAAACTCTAAGTGTGGGATTTTTCTTTCAGTAAAATCTCAACTCAAGAGAACATTAGGGACAATGTGTCACACCCCCAAATTAGGTTTGCGGAAGCGATTCGGGTCAGGGCGTGACTAATCAAATATCAAACACAAAGATATACAATGAACGACTCTATATGCGTCATTTTAACAAAATACATTAATACGAATTAAAGTTCACTTTAATTGTACTAAATACATTAGCTCGTGTTCTGATATGAGAGATTTAATTACATATTGTTTTAACAAAATATGATAATGCAATAAATCTCTGGCGTTTGCATGCTGACTCGAGCTAAGCTCAATCTTGAGTGTAGTCCTACTACTGCTGGGTACCTGAGAATACACGCTAAAAGGGTCAGCTAAAAGCTAGTGAGCTCACAGGTTTAATGATAAAGTGTAATGTATGAACCGCAAGATTTAAGTATAATGATTTGCAATTAAGCAAATAAGTAAATGATAAAAGATGTATATAACTACCATGAGCACATAGTCTGAGCTTAACTGAGGTGTCAGGATCACAATTAAGTGCCTAAGCGAGGGTGCCTCTATGCGTATGCCTAATCAACACACGTATGAACATATGATAATGCGTCCGTTTTGACCAGTCAGTGCTTGCTGACCCGGACGGGAATTGTCAGTCCCATATGGTACCATACACTAACATTTGCGCTACAAAGTATTACCAAACTATGCTAATGGGGACTTATGATGATTAGATGATTAACTCATGCAGAATATAGCAATATTTGATGCTTGCATTCACATGTAAAATAAAACGAGCATGTATTCTCACCCCTAGAGTAAAAACAGTAAAATAGGGGCTATGAGACTCACCTGAGTCTGATGTGTTAGCAAAGCAAGAAAATATGATGTTGTACCAAATGATGCGTCCACAGACTATAACCTGCCTGGCGTTCAAAACGCGCAAGGTTATATAAGTGAGTAGATGTCTCAGCAGACCTTCTATGCTAGTTGTCCATCAACTAGTTATGTCCAATGTTTGATTGTTTTGTTTGAGTTTTGAAAACATGTATTGCCCGTTGGTGATGGTTTGTAATGTACGAATGTAAGTTTTGTATAAGGTTTGATTATTGTAGGTGTTGAATACTTATTGTAGTAATTATTTTTCAAGCTTCTTTTATTGTATTCGAAAGTACATGTATACATTTATATCTGAACGTTGTGGTCAAATATTTTGTTTTCTGAAAGTCAACAGAAGTCAACTTGGTCAAATTGGTCAAACTAATCAAGCTGGTTAAATTAATCAACTGGTCAAGCTGGTCAAATCTGGTCAACTGGTCAAACCTGGTCTAATTGGTCAAACTGGTCAAATCTAGTTCGGTTTGACCTGAAACTTTTACAAAACCTTTATCATATTATAATACTCATAGAAAACGAGTTCCGAGATCATTGGTGACCCACAAGTTTGGTTTTCATATTTATTTCTAAAACAGTCCGTAAATGTGTTTTTCGATTTTTATCGGTTTACTTTGCCACTCATTCTTGACTATTCCTGGTCCGAATTTAGGTCCACAATTTTTAACAACTGGTCATCTATGTATCTAGTACTTAACATGATTTTCCATGATTTGTAGTGTTCATTAAGATAGTTAAATAATTTCGCGGAGGAACCGAACTCGGTTTTCGAACAACAGCAAACCAGTCTCAAAGATTAATTCGTAGCTAAAAATCCGTGGGTTTCTGGAAGGAGCCATATAAGAACTTTTTGTATATCTTTTCAATACGCAACTTAGAACTCGAGATATGATTTTTTTACTAAACTATGTTTTTGGAGACAGATTATGCATGTTTATGTTTAAGCTTGAAAAACGATTTTTAGCAAAGATTCCGGACATATTCAAGTTAGATGAACAATATAACATTAAAATCAGTAGCATACAAGTAAAATAAGTGAAGAGTTTTGATGATTCTCACAAAGAAATGATGATGAAGATGATGGAAGTTCTTGGAGCTTTATTTCCTTGAAGAATCTTGAAGAAAATGATGGAGGATGATGGTGGATTTTTGTGGTGGTTCTTGGTGGCTAATAGGTGGTTTGTGGTGGTGTGGAGGGTGGTTTATGGTGGTGGTTTTCTCCAGATTTTAGAGAGAGAGGGAGTATAGAGAGAGGCCAGAGAGAATTGTGTGAAAGAGTGAAAGTAGAAATGAGTGATTCTTGCATGTTTGATGAGTGGAAGTAAGAAAATTAGCATTTGCATGAAAATTGAGTGGGGATGGAGGGTGGTGGCTGACCTTGGGGGTCCCATTTGATTTTTGTGTGATTTGTTTCTTGTTTCCAAACTGTGTTTACGTATTTAGGTCGTTTACATTTCATTTACTTTAAAACGTTAAATCGCCTAACGTTATTTTGAGTCGTTTTAATTCAACGGTATGTTTGGGATTATTTTTCATTGAAGTATTGTTAAAATACTTTAAATTGAGTCGTCAAATAATAATTTAGGTCATGTTCGATTGTCGGGCATGTTTCGCATGCTTTCGTCGCGTTTATGCTACTTTATACGATATAATTAACATGTTAAATATTATCAACATAATATTTATGAGTTTTTGAGTTTATTAAATAATTTCATATTATTTAATATTTAGTTCACCAACGTCCGTATTTCTAATGTATCAGAATCTATCTGATAGTCAAATGTACGATTTAAACAAATCGCATATGTGTGTACACTTATAAACATATATCAATACACAAAATGATACACATAATCAGACCTAACATAACTAATTACCTGTATAAGTACAATGATTAGGCACTAATAACTAGCCCTAATTGGTCGGGTGTCACACAATGTTCCTCTAAGTGTGGGATAGCAGTATAGAATACCTTAGGTTAGATTCTTATTTCCAAAAGTAAACTCAAAAATTTTTTCTCAAAATTCATAAGTCTAACTTCGGCAGTGAATACGCCACTCATTCAGTTGGATTAATTTTCATAAAAACTAACTTTTGCTTAAAAATTTTCAAAATTTTGAATTAAAATGTCTTGAGATGAATCATTTTCATATATGAGTAAGGTATTTTGGAAAATATGATTAAATAAGTTAGGAATTTCTTGAGCTGAAATGATAATCTAAGAAGGGCATGGCATGGCTAGTGTTGCACCACGCACCGGTCGTTGAAATTTCTAATGGTGATGTGAGACAACAATGGGTTTTAAATTTATAAGGCTGGGGCCTACTATTATGCTAATCAAAGGGCTAGCGAAGGACAAGTATGACCTAGGATCGTTCTTCAAAGCGCGACAGATTGAAACTAGGGGATTTAGAAACTTTTATGTATTTAGCTAGGGATAAAAGAGTTGGTTTTGGTTTTGGGTTTTCTATCCTAAATTAAACTAAACTAACTAAAAAGTGGAGGTTATTTCGGGCGTTCAGCAATTAAAGTGATTGTCTACTATGAAGTGGTTTAGGAGTTGTTAAATATGGAGAGTTCTGATGGGGATAAGTTCGTAAGTTAAGGTAAGCTATTACTACAATCCTCCTATCGGGCTAACGCGGAATTGTCCACAATCAGGCAAATAGAATGTCACGTGGGTTGCACAATATATTAAAGCATACACCGAAAGTTCTCTCAAATGTATACCCATATTATCTGACAGTTAATCTCGAATCCTATTCCCCAATCTCGGTCGTCAGAGATTTCCGAATCATGGCATATTTTGTTGAATAAACAATCTTATGAACGAGGTTTACCCTCACCGGAATAGGTTGGACTAACTGGTCTAGGCGGCCGGACAATATGTCATCACTTATTCGTATGAATTATCAACATTACTCAGGTATGCAAGAAAACAGGGATGGCTTGTACTACAAAAGGAAACTTAAGTAATACGTTTGTTATTAGATTCATAATATAACTACCTTCGGTCGTTCTCGACTTCCATACATTTGTACTCCGCCGTAAGCGTTTCCAGAACTATATCAAAGAACAGTCGAATAGGGCCGTCATATTATTTCATGATAATTTATGCCGTTTGTATTTTACTATTATAATAATCCTAAGGCAACAATCAAACAAGAACATGCAATAAGATGACCAAAGCAACAGTTCAATATAAGCATACAAAGGTATTATTTAAGTCGAGGATATTCCGAAAGTTGTCTCAAAAATATCGTCTATATGAATTTAATCTTAATCTACCTCTATTCCCATATTCCGTGTCTCTTGGATCCTATTTTGGTCTAGAGAACACCGGCCATGAATGATTCAATCTAACATAGTATAACTAAGTGACCTATACCCTATGAGTTAGCTACGTTCATTTTTGGATAAGGTTTTAGTCACAACATGAGTTGGGCAGATAAACAATAAAGATTTAATATCTACATCTATTTGTAATATAAGCCATCCGCATTCTCATAACATACAACATAATTACATATTTAAAACTTCCTAAACGACTATCATAGCAGACAATTGAGTTATCTAATTAATCATGGAAATTCTTGCATGCATATTTAAATTTATAAAATTAAGAACAAACATATTTAAATATGGAAGATAGATTAAAACCTGGAAAGGTGTACAAATAACTCGTAGCTTAAATGCATCCCGGAGCACCTCCGTACAAATCTTCCTTAGTTAATTAATGAGCTATTATAATTAATTAAACTATTCCAAAGGAAGAACTACAACTAATTTTACAAGAATAAGAAAGATATAGAATGTAGAAAGTGTATGGTGTGTTGGAGTATTGGTGTGTGTTTCAAATGAACCCAAAGGCACCTATTTACACTTGAATTTTTGTGCACTTTAGCAACTAGGGGCACATGTTAGCAAAAGGTGGTAAAGTGGCTAGCACATGTACCCTAAAGCGTGAAAAGGTCTAGCACATGTACCCTAAAGTTGCGAAAAGGTCTAGCATGTGTACCAGGAGAGTACGAGCAAGGACAAAAAAGTGGCCGAGGGATGGGAGAAGTGCAGCTGGCACCGCCACCGTGGTGGCCGACGGAGATTACATGGTGGCCGGCGGCGGCTGCCATGCTCACACCCCGATTCGCCGTCTTTTGCTCATTTCTTGATTCGCGCGTATCTTCTTCGTTATGCATCCGTTTTCATCGATTCTTTTTGTGTTGGATTCATTTTTCAAAAACAAAGACTTTGATGAAAAGAAATATCTGAAAAGTTTCTCTGATCTTTAGATGTCTCGTGCGAATCATTTGAATCTTCCTGTGTACGTAGAATCTTCATTCTTCATCCGTTTATGTTTATTCTTCTTCTGTTGGATTCGTAATTTGAAAATGAATATCTTGGATAAGAGAAATCTTGGTGATGGGTACTTTGTCTCTAAATCTTGTTTCGGATGCCTTGAATCTTTAACCATGTGTGGAATCATCGTTTTTTATCCGTTTTGCTTGATTTTTCTCGTGTGTCTTCATTTTGATCTTCTTGACAAAGTTTTTTTGATTTGAGCATCATTTGAGGCCAAATGCCAAGCATTACTCTAGAATGAGAGAGATATCATTGGTAAAAACATGACTTCGTATCTTGTAGAACTTTGGAACCTGCAGGAAGGTGCAAAGATCTCAAACGGGGTTTTAACCTTTGATGTTTCCCCAAACTACTAGTTCTAACAAGCTCTCTTTTCAATCTTGATAACACGTAAAAAGTCATGTTTTTACATACGTTATCTTCCACATTTTAGGAACAAAGTTAACAAAAACACACCAAAAAGGAAATTATTCATTAAATTTTGTTAACTAAGTCAAAACATAGTCGATGTTTGTAAAATCACTAAAAATGGCATGAAAAACGTGAGAAACTGAGCAAAACTGCTCCACCACACCTTCGTTAACTCTTTTTAATGAACCATGAGCTACGCTCCACATTACGACCTCTAATTGGTGTCATTTTGTTCATTAGGAAATTATGAAACCGTGGACGCAAGAATTTCTTGAAACGGATAAACGACGAAGAAGATACGCCTGTCCGAATAAACTAATAACCGAAGGGCCAGTATACGGCTGTCCCAGACCGTATACGGCTGGACACCAGACCGTATACGGCCTGCACAGACCGTATACAGCCTGTGTCCAGCCGTATACGGCCCAGGATAGCCGTATACGGTTGGTGTTCACCCGTATTTGCTACAGGACAACCGTATTTGCCCTAGGACAACCATATTGGTGCATTTGGGCGATAAAACTCAGATTTTGATACGGTTGTGAGATACGGTTGTGCATTTGAGGTTCAGGATACGGTCTACGGATACGACTGTGCGTTGCCTATAGATACCAAGCTCAACTTCTCATTTCAACACACTTCATACACTTTACTTCTTCACAATTCGTTTTCTTACATTTTCATACACTTTTACTCTCTCTCTAGGTTAGCCTAGTTAGATAATTAGTTTTGGTTTCTCTCTCTAGAGATTTCTCTCTCTAGAGAGAGATAGATAGTTAGTTTCTTAGCAGTTAGAGAGAGAAGGAAGTTGGTATTGTAATCACGGTATAAAGGAGCATTCTTGGTGCAAGACTACGCATTTCTTTTCAGCTGTTACTCTGCTTAATTTACTGGTGATATCTATCTTTTCATACTTATACCATGTCCGAATTATTTATGCCTAATTGCATGATATATGTTATTGTTATTGCCATGCTTATTGAGTAGTGTGCTGTTGCGGTTATTGAAATGTAGATAATTAGGTGTAGGGATGATGTTGAATTAATCTTTAAAAACATATAATTGGGAATTGTTATATTTGGTATATCTAAACTTATCATGCATCTAGACTTAGCTATGGATCACCATTTCCAGTCCTTCGCGTGACTGCTACTTTAGGTTTAGAACTTGATCACCTCTAGCTACAGTAGGAAGTTATTTATATTATAGTATGAAGCCGTGTCTGTCACTATAATCCGGTTGAAATACTGGGCATATGCCCCGGAAATAGCCGTTTGTGCCTAGACTGTGGATTGCCTAGAAACCCTAGAATATGGTCTCGGAACCAATATAGCTGTGGAAGTGTTACAGTACACCGTATGCCTACCTCTGGTACTGAAGCTGTGGAAACACTTAGACATTGTAGACCGTTCCTGTACCTAGAGATAACAAAGCTATAGAAACATCATAGTACACCGCAAATCTATCCCTGGTTACGAAGGATCCGTGGAATTGTAAGAGTGATGTACACCGTAAACGGTACCTAGGGTAGCAACCTGTGGAAGGAGTATGCACTTTACACCGCTGGTGTTCCTAGGGATGAATGATTGAGTGCACAGGAGAGGCTAGATCATGACAGAAGTAATTGAACTAATCAAACGTACGGAATGAGTCTAGATATGAAAGTCAAGCCCAGCAGTGGTTCAGGATTCTTAAACCCTTAGACTCTACAAAAGAGTTTAGAATAACATGTTAATAATTTGAGCATATTTAGATAATGGCATTTGCATTTAGGTGTTAAGAATGGTAAGGATTACCATTATGGCTGTCTGTTATCTTATTCCTGCACCCTTCAACGGTCACTTGTCCAAAAGACAGTGTGGGGGGTTGAGCAGCCTGTCCTGATCAGAATCACAATAGCCGAGGTCTCGTGACATACTTATAACTAAATAAGTAGGGTAATAGTGTTTACACCAATAATACATTTTTCTGTTAACTAAAAATGTACCCAATTATCATTATAATAAACATCATCCCCACAACTGATTATTAATGTTTCAACAGCCGCAATTCACTATCTGTCTACCTAGCTACCGATTCTTCTCTATCTTTATTTTCCGATTTTATGTTAAATTAATTAGAAAACCAAAAACCACCAAAACCTACCTATCTACAAAACCCCCATCCTAATAGCAAACTTTATCTTTGGCCCAAATTTCATTTCAATTCGCTCCGATTGAAGAACGACCTTGAGTTATACCTACTGCTTACTCACCCTGTGTAGTATGTAGTACTTATAAGTTGAGCCCCAGCTCTCCATAAGTGTAGAACTCCCACCGATCGGCGCTCGGTACTGTCCGGTCAATCCCTTGACGATGGGGACGGGTTCTCCCCCCTCACAAGGAGAGAGCTTCAAAAACATGACTGTTCGGGCGCCATCAAGTTTTTGGCGTCGCTGCCGGGGATCATAGAGCATTACGATTCTGAAGCCGCCTTAGATAAAATAGCCTTTAGGGGATCATTTTTGCTTAGGTTTCACCAAACTTATCCGAAAGTTACTTTATTTAGAATAAATTAGTTTAGTTTAAAATAAATGAAAAATCCAAAAATATCCTTCTACGATTCGCCGCCTTCTTGCCCCATTTCTCCATCCGCCCACAAGACGGTGATTTTAGAACCTTAGGGAAATTCTTAGTTCTTGACTTAAGAACCCATGAATCTCAAAAGAAGATTTCAACTTCTGTTCCCAGCATTCCAAGCTATCAGGTCTTACCTGCACCTGAGATTTCATACCACTTAGAAAACTTCTCTAATTCCCTGATTTTGTCGATAATATTCTTAAAAATCATCAAACCTTTCATTCCTCATCCGATGAAGAACGAATCCCCACAAGGAAAGAGGATATTCATAAACATCTTCCAAAATCACCATTTATTGTGTTGCTGATAAGGAAATACCGAAAGATTCAGATGGTGATGAAATCCAATACGTTGGTAACTCTTTTGATCCGGATAGTAGATTGGATGTATGTAAAGCATTTGCCTTGCACTAAAATATATCTGATTTTTCTTACTGAGTTGAACAAAGGAAAGCCATCTTAAGGATAGACATACTCGTAGGTATTCTCCACCGTCTTCCGACCCAAAAGGAAGGTGGTTTCTTCACACAATATCGAGAGTAAGAGCAAAAGCTATTATCAGAAATAGATCTCCTCATGGATCTATTTGCTTGCACTGATTATCAACCGGTTTCACAAACCATGATTAATCGTTATGTGGTAGCTATGGCAAATGAGCTTGAGCTTCTAACTTCTAAAGATTCCGCGATCACTCTCGTCATTTCTGGAAAAAATCCAATTTTCGTCGACCCAGCCGCCTATATAATTACCAAGTTGCAAGAGATATTTCCTGGAGCTGACGACGACAAGATAGGAGCCGTTTTCTTTGCTGAAAGAAAAGATATCCATGTTAAACTTGCTTCATTGTTCGATCAATCCAAATTCCCTTTCACCGGTTCTCAAAGATCTCTAATCTGGGATGTCACCTTTGAAGTTCAGACTACAAATGGAGACCCCGATTCCAAAGAGGAACTTAGGTTTCAGAGAATTGTAGGAAATCTTCTTCATGACCTTAATAATATAGACCGCGGTATGCAAATGGGAATTTCAAGTAAAAAGAAAGTTTGAAGGGAATTTAATAAGTTTGTTAACAATCTTCTAGAATTAGGCCGGAAAGAACGTAGGATTCCTAGAGAATTCTAAATTTTTCACTAAACCCTGCCGAACTAGTTGATTATGTTATTAACATTTTAAACTGTGTTTTTATTCCTCACCACACTTTTCCTAAACCAAGGGCACCAACATTGCTTTCAAGCAATTGCCCTAGTTAATTTTTGATCAAAAGTCGAGCTACAGACTTAAAACAAGCGATTTTTGGAAGGCAACCCAAATTTTAATATTAGGTCTTTAAAATAATTTTATTAAGTCAAAAATAAGTTAGTTTCTTGATAAAAAGCCAAAAATCTCTAATCCTTGTTTCTGCAAAATTTGCGCAGTTTCTAAAACTTGACAATTTTAATAAAAATATTTCAGAAAGTTTTAAAAATTGTTTAGATTTTAAAAGTTGCAAGTTTTTAGACCAAAAATATTACTTCATTTTATCTAGTTAAGTTGTTTCCTTGGCGTCTATCCCAGGTTACGACGATCTGTGGAACTGTTAGAGTGCGGTACACCGTAAACGGTTCCTAGGGTAGCAAGTTGTGGAAGGAGTATGCACTGTACACCACTGGTGTTCCTAGGAACGAATGATTGATTGCAAAGGAGAGGCTAGATCATGACAGAAGTAGTTGAACTAATCAAACGTAAGGAATGTGTTTAGATATGAAAGTCAAGCCTAACAGTGGTTCAGGATTCTTAAACCCCTAGACTCTACAAAACTGATAGTTTAGAATAACATGTTAATAATTTGAGCATATTTAGATAATGGCATTTGCATTTAGGTGTTAAGAATGGTCAGGATTACCAGTATGGCAGTCTGTTACCTTATTCCTGCACCCTTCAAGGGTCATTTGTCCAAAAGACAGTGTGGGGGGTTGAGCAGCCTGTCCTGATCAGAATCACGATAGCCTAAGTCTTGTGACATACTTATAACTAAATAAGTAGGGTCCTAGTGTTTACACCCGTAATACATTTGTCTGTTAACTAAAAATGTCCCCAATTATCTTTATAATAAACATCATCCCCACAACTAATAATAAACATCTTTATTTTCCGATTTTATGTTAAATTAATTAGAAAACCAAAAACCACCAAAACCTACCTATCTACAAAACCCCCATCCTAATAGCAAACTTTATCTTTGGCCCAAATTTCATTTCAATTCGCTCCGATTGAAGAACGACCTTGAGTTATACCTACTGCTTACTCACCCTGTGTAGTATGTAGTACTTATAAGTTGAGCCCCAGCTCTCCATAAGTGTAGAACTCCCACCGATCGGCGCTCGGTACTGTCCGGTCAGTCCCTTGATGATGGGGACGGGTTCTCCCCCCTCACAAGGAGAGAGCTTCAAAAACCTGACTGTTCGGACGCCATCAAGTTTTTGGCGCCGCTGCTGGGGATCGTAGAGCGTTACGATTCTGAAGCCGCCTTAGATAAATTAGCCTTTAGGAGATCCTTTTCGCTTAGGTTTCACCAAACTTAGAATAAATTAGTTTAGTTTAAAATAAAAAGGAAAAATCCAAAAATATCCTTCTACGATTCGTCGCCTTCTTGCCCCATTTCTCCATCCGCCTACAAGACAAACGAAGAAATGACGGCCATGGACGATGCTGAGTTCTTCGACCACTTGGAACATGAGTTTGAATTCGACTTCTACTCATCAAAATCACCCGAAGAAACCTCCGCTAGCCTAGACGACGATTCTAGAACCTTAGGGAAATTCTTAGATCTTGACTTAGGAACCCATGAATCTCAACAGAAGATTTCAACTTCTGTTTCCCGGATTCCAAGCTATCAGGTCTTACCTGCACCTGAGATTTCATACCCCTTAGAAAACTTCTCTAGATTCCCTGATTTTGTAGATAATATTCTTGAAAACCCTCAAACCTTTCATTCCTCATCCGATGAAGAACGAATCCCCATAAGGAAAGAGGATATTCATGAACATCTTCCAAAATCACCAATTTTTATATACCCCTTTCCAGAACCTTCGTACACCATTTATGGTGTTGTTGATAAGGAAATACCGAAAGATTCAGATGGTGATGAAATCCAATACGTTGGTTACTCTTTTGATCCTGATAGTAGATTGGATGCATGTAAAGCATTTGCCTTACTCTAAAATATATCCGATTTTTCTTACTCAGTTGAACAAAGGAAAGCCATCTTAAGGAGAGACATACTCGTAGGTATTCTCCACTGTCTTCCGACCCAAAAGGAAGGTGGTTTCTTCACACAATATCGAGAGCAAGAGCGAAAGCTATTATCAGAAATAGATCTCATCATGGATCTATTTGCTTGCACCGATTATCAGCCGGTTTCACAAACCATAATTAATCGTTATGTTGCAGCTATGGTAAATGAGCTTGAGCTTCTAACTTCTAAAGATTCCGCGATCACTCTCGTCATTTCTGAAAAAATTCCATTTTTCGTCGACCCTGCTGCCTATATAATTACCAAGTTGCAAGAGATATTTCCTGGAGCTGACGACGAAAAGATAGGAGCCGTTTTCTTTGCTGAAAGAAAAGATATCCATGTTAAACTCGCTTCGTTGTTCGATCAATCCAGGAAAGATATTCCCTTTCACCGTTTCCCAAAGATCTCTAATCTGGGATGTCACCTTTGCAGTTAAGACTACAAATGGAGACCCGGATTCCAAAGAGGAACTTAGGTTTCAGATAATTGTAGAAAATCTTCTTCACGACCTTAATAATATAGACCGCGGTATGCGAATGGGAATTTCAAGTAAAAAGAAAGTTAGAAGAGAATTTAATAAGTTTGTTAACAATCTTCTAGAATTAGGCCGGAAAGAACGTAGGATTCTTAGCGTATTCGAACATTTTTCACTATACCCTGCCGACACCACCACCGTACCCATCACTACCATACCACCCACATCTTCCACTCACACCATACCCAGAGATATCCCTCATGCTCGTCGTACCAGGACTACACCTGCAGCTGAGCCGGTATTCTCTGTTCACACCACCACACCACATGAGCCGCATATCCCAGGTACCATTGGGCAGCCATCTTCCTATGCCATGACCCGTCCCAGACCTGCTGAGTCAGCCACATCAGATACATCTTCAGAGACAGACTCACCTCAGTCAGGGTATAGACAGGACATGCATGTTGATGATCAGGTACAGATAGACTACATGCCAGATATGACTACTGCTGCTTTCCCTACTTTTTCAGGATTCACCGGGATGCTTAACACCAACCCAGTGCCATCCTGTGAGCTTCCACTGTATTCGATGCATGGTGCATCTCTTGGATCATATGAGATAGCTGAGATGGGATTAGATGCCAACTTTCATTCGAACCCGATCCAGCCATCAGCATCAGGCAGACAACACAGTTCTTCAGCCTCAGTCTCCCGCAGAGCATCGAGTGGACAGCACTCTGCTTCACGAGCTGCACCCTACAGCTCCATGCCTCCTCCAGCTCACGGAGCACCATCCGACCAGGATCCTTCTCACCCTTGATCTTATCATCTCTTATTATTACTATTTGTGTTGGATGACTGTATAACATTATTATTACTAGATATTTGGGATGACTGTATTATTACTACTGCAGACTTATTATGGTTCCAACATGTGATCTGGTTGGACCTATCTATCTTATCAATATCGTTTATCTATCATTTACTTATGTTATGTTCTTCTTAGTTTACTTTTTAGGTTACTTGCGAATAAAAAAGAGTAGTGAATTGTGATGAAAGTTCCACAAGGAGAATCTGAAATGATGCGCAAATCACGCAAAGATCCTGACCCGAGCCTATTGAACTGTGACACCCGGCATTTTAGGCCATCATTATTTTGCTTAATTACATCACTAATATACGTATTAGTCATAATTCGGACTAAGTACAAATATTCATTTCGTATATTATATATACAAGCGAGCACTATTTATTAAAATCGCGCGACAACAAATCTGAAAGAACTCGAAAGTACAAACTTGGACGTTGGTGAAAAAACTATATAAAATGATGTCATATTATTAGGAATAAACATCATTTACTGGGATAATATTATTTCATTTAGAAATATATTTTCGTTTTAGTAAAAACGTATTCTACACAATAAAACCATACGAAACATATCCGTCAAACTAATCAGAAACAAAGTTATATTTTTATAACTCAAGTAAAGTATTTTTATAAAATACTTTGATTAAAAATATATACGAATTCGTATTAACAAAATTTATGATTTTAAAATATTAAAATATTTTACGATCGGGTACACAAACACGGGCGTTTAACCCAACAATTGGGGACAACCAACCCTCACTAAAACTGAGGGCCGACCATCCCCTATACTCCCACCCCTCCATCCCTTTTTCTTCTTCATTTTATCAAACAAAAAAACACACACACACATCTATATCCATCTATCTCTCTCGGTTTCTCTCTAAATCACCGACAACAATTAACCACAAAAACCAACAATAACAACAACAAATCGGCAGCAGCAGAAGCAACCCACCACCATCATCTTCATCTTCTTCATCAAGTTCATCATCATATTCCTCACTCGATCTCTCAAATCCTAAGAAATTACTCCCTTTTCTTGATATTTCGAGTTAGAAATACTTAATATATCATGTTTTAACATTTTATCAACAAGATTTGGCCCGAAAATAGGTTAGATCTTGATTTTGGGTGAGAAATCGTCGAACAGATCGTTGTGTCGCAGAGGACCAAAAACAGTACTGCGACACAGCCTGTGTCACAGGTTATTTCGCAATAATTAATTATGTCGCATGGTGCGACGCAAGCCTTTATGTCGCAGCAAATCCGAACGTCGTGTATAGCGACACAATACACTATGTCGCATTAAATTGCGGATGTCGCACATGGCGACATAAACCATTGTGTCAAAGAACCCTTTAGCGACACAGTCCTTATGTCGCAAAACTCAGAACCTTAAAAACACATGTTTTTCACTAAGTGTCAAAACTAAGATTTTGCCACTCGATTTTACTCCGAATTTGGATTTCACGTGCGTTTTTACTAAAGCTCGACCCCAGCCAGGGGCTCTGCCCCTTGGACCCCACCAGGGGTTGCCACCCCTTGGACCCCGCTACCAGGGGCGTTGCCCCCGGACCCCCGTACACGGTTGCAAACCTGAACGATAAATGAATACTTACACAACTCACTTAGACAAACTAATTTGTCTCTTACTTAAATAACCTCACGTGTTTAGGACACCAGGAGGTTACTATTGGCACGACACGCATATCTTAGGACCGATTGCTCCTACAGGTGAGTTCATAGCGCCACTCTTTTAACAGTTTTACTGTTTTCGGGGTGAGACGCATGCACAATTACTGTTTTTGAATTATAATGATAAAACCTTTGTAATTCACACTCAGCTATATTACTGTTATGTAATACAAAATGTGTAATACTTAGGACTTACACCCATCATATTGTTGTAGAACAATATCACTACTTAACCTAGGTAGGTTACAATTGTACTTCACTAGATCTTAAACAATGACTACCATTTTATAACCTGATTAGGTTATCACTACACTTTGACTGTATTGTTGCGGGACAACCTTATAGAATAAACTAGAACTGATTAGTTCTACCTACACTGGATGACAGCTAGACTTTTACAGGATTAGTCTTCCTCTTAGGAACTAAGACTGCCAATACACTCTATGAGTATTAGAATGGAAATTGCACTAAAGTGAACATTTCCCCGAGACCTCAATATACTTGCTAGGCTGAGGCTAGGAGTATACGTTTGTAACACATATTAGTATAGACTTCTCATACTAATATGAAACAACTAGGTGATGAGTTATTCATACCTAAGCTTACTGTGCTATACCTTATATCTAAGTATTGTGTATATATATTTAGATACAATAAATTACTTTCATGCGATGCCTGATACGCTGTTACTTGTGTTTGTGGATTGACCTATATTTATATATATATATATATATATATATATATATATATATATATATATATATACACATACTTGTACTCTATCTCGAGCACTTGGTGCTACCTACAATCTATATATGTATATTGGTATATGTACACTTACCCTAGTCGGACATGTCGAAGTACTGTCGGCTCTTAAATACTCAAGTCGGGCATGTCGTGGTACTGCTGACTCTCATACATTGCTTGCGAGCAATTAAGTTGATGCCAAGTGGGCACAAAACGATGCCACGGTAAAGTGGGCACAAAACGATGTCACAGTTAGAGTGGGCACAAAATGATATCGCGGTAAAGCGATACAAATCATAAACACACGGATGGGCGAGCTTATGCTCGTGATCTGCACTCATTCTCAGATCGGCGAGTTTACACTCGCGATTCGCATTAGTTAACGGATCGTTGAGCTTTCACGCGAGATCGTTAACTCAGTATTTGATTTAAATACTTAATCATAGTTCTACGGGACTACGATGTCATGTTGCTGGAGGCAACACAATATGCCAGGGGGCACACTAACACCTTACTACTGAATAATTAATATTAATACTTATTACCATATGACGTGGTCATACACATACTCAAATTGTACTTAGGCATGGATTGCCACACCCTCGTTATGACTATGTCATACACATACTTGTTAGCATCTAGGCATGGATTGCCTGACATCATCATAGATATACCATTACCTGATAGGTAACAAGGCATGGATTGCCATTTTCCTCGATGTACTTATGTACACTACTAAATCACATAGGTATGAGATACCTCAATAGGTGTATTACACACGGATTTTACAATACTATAACGATACAAATCAAAATCATGGATTTTGAGACATTTTTCAAAACATACAAGGTTTATACTTTATGTTTTCCACTAACAATCCTGTGAATTCACTAGCTTTATAGCTAACTCGTTTTAGTATGTGTCCTCAGGTGCCCAGCAGGATTAGGATTTCTTCAAGATATGCTAGCTCGAGTTGCATGATTTCATACACTTGGATTTTCCTTGCATAACTTTTGTACTATAATTTATGTATTGGAATTATTTTCACGAACTCACAACAATGTAAATAATTGTTTTGGGAATGTTACAACTGCTTTTTTGAATGTCTCATTTAGAGATCGTTTGCTATATCTTTGTGCTGTATGATATTTGATTTGGTAACACCCACTAGATAATTTGATCGAAAAAGTCGATTTTCTCTCTTCACTCTGGGGTCTTGGGCAATTTTTTTAGGATTTGATCGATTGAACTTTCTGTTCATGGTTTGCAAATTCTAATCAGATAATTTTGTTCTTCGTTTATTAATTAGTTTATATCTATTTCGTTGTGGTTTTTTCCTGGTTCTGATTTGTTATTAAGAGATGAAGCAATCGGCTAATAAAAAGAAAAAGAAGAAATCGGTTGTTGTTCCTGGTTTGAAGTATGTTAGTGTTGCTAATACTGATGATCAAAGCGGATCAGGTACGACTTCTGATTCTGAGTCTGACCAATCATTACCTGCAACTATTGTTCAACCGATGGCTGATGTGAAAACCCTAAAATCTGGAAATTCGGTTGATGAGGGTATGGCTCGAATGGAATCTGATTCAACCATTGATTCTGTCGGTGCTCGATTGGATAGGCTTAGGGATATGCAATCTAAGCCTTTGCAGCGATCGGTTGAAGCACTTCAGGATCGGAATATTGCTAGGGTTAGTATAAACCCTAATGCGTATGATGTGCCTAAAACTTGGGGCACAAGCTATGTGCCGGATACTATGAAATCTGTAGAATTTAGTCATGATCAGCCCAAATCTGATTTGCGTGGTTTCAGTAATACGCAATCTTTTCCTGATTTGCGTAAATCTATTCCAAAAGCAAATGAAGATCATGTCGACCTGGTAGGTAATGCTAGTTTGAGTGGTATGAATGCTGCAATAAAAGATTCTACTCCTAGTTCACATGCTATCCGTTTGGGATCTAAAGGTGACAATGTTTATGCTAATATTTTTGTTGAGTAGGTTGTGGATCCAATCCTTTATAAAATCCCTGCTCCACGGGACATTGATTATCACAGCTCGGAATTGCATGATCAGATGGATGATGTAGGTGCTGATTTGGTCGACGAGCAGGTGGAGATTCCTCCAATACCACAGGTTCCTGTATCCATTCCTGAATCGGCTACTTGTACATCTACTTCTGGTTTTCCTAATGCAGTTCCTGATGAAAGTGGTCCTAACCACAACTCTGTGAGCAAGGAGGGAGTGAATTCTTTGCAGGTTCAGCCTTCGGAGGCTGGTAAAATCCATGGGACGACATCTATTGATGGTGTCTGTAATGCTAATGGTAATCGGGGCATTGATAGATTGTTAGCTGCTACGGTTCCTGTTCTTCAACCATGAAAACCCCATCAGCCTAAACCTAGATCGTATGCTCAAGTTGCTGATCGTGTAGTAAAACAAAAAGTTAACTTTTGTGCATTAAATCTGGCATCTTCTAGTGATAGTGAGGCAAGTAAAAAGTATGCGAATACGTTGTATGGTTATTTCATTGGTAAACGATTGGCTTATCCTGTGGTTCAAAACTATGCTATGAATGTGTGGAGGAAATTTGGAATTGAAAAAGTAATGATGAACTCTCACAGATTCTTTTTCTTCAAGTTTTCATCTGAACATGGTATGAACCAGGTTTTGGATGGAGGTCCTTGGATGATTCGGTTAGTTCCAATCATGTTACAGAAATGGTCTTCGGATGTGGATTTGGCAAAGGAAGATCTTACGACTGTGCCAGTTTGGGTTAAACTTCATAATGTTCCTTTGCTGGCTTTCAATGAAACAGGTCTCAGTGGTATAGCTACAAAAATTGGCACACCCATTATGTTGGATTCTTATACTAGTACGATGTGTACCGAATCACGGGGATGACCAAATTTTGCTCGGGCTATGGTTGAAGTGAAGTCAGCAGAAACGTTGACGGAGTCTGTTTCTGTGGCTATTCCTAAATTGGATGGTTCATGTAAGAATGTTTATATGATTAGAGTGGAGTATGAGTGGCGTCCGCCACGTTGTGGCACATGTAAAATCTTTGGGCATAAGGATTCTGAATGCCCAAAGAAGGTAGCTCAGAGTGAAAATAAGGAAGCGAGTACTTCAGGTTTTATGGCTCCAAAGAAGACTGCAAAGGGCCACAAACAAGGTGTCAAAATTACTGAGGGGTATAATATGAAAAAACAGAAACCGAAAGTGATTTATAGGGTGAAAAACCCGAGAGTTGAACCAAAACCGATTACCAAGAAACCTAATCTGAATGCACATCGTGAACCAGAGCAACTTACTTTGGGTAATCGGTTTGATGCGTTACTAGATGAGGGACAAGAGGATGACCCAAAAGGAAAGAAACCATAAATGGTGGATAATTCTGATAGGATTACATCCATTGGGGATGATGATGTTATGGCTGATTCTGATGCGGATGTGGAGGAGGTTTATAATGAGACTGCTAATTTTATGAAATTTTCAACACATCCTGGTAATTCTGAGGGGGCAAGCACTCCCGGTGTTCCATCTCCTAATGGTTATCCTAGCTGCATGGAATATAAGGGGCTTGAACCGAGTCCCTAAACAGAATGAGGTTCAACAAGTGGTTAGTGAGAATAAATTGAGTTTATGTGCCATTTTGGAGTCCCATGTTCATATATCTAATCTGCAATCTATTTGTTCTCGAGTTTTTTGAAGATGGAGTTGGACTTCTAATGTGTCTAGAAGTGATAGTGGATCTCGTATTATCCTTGGATGGGATTCGGATAAGGTGGACCTTATGGTCCTTTCTTTTACGGATCAGATTATGCAATGTCAGGTTCGGGTGCACGATAGTAATCAGTTATTCTATTGTTCTTCTGTGTATGCTAGTAACTCCTATACCCGTAGACGTGATTTGTGGAGTGCTCTTCGATTGCATAGTAGTTTGGTTCGTAATTCCCCGTGGACTGTTTTAGGTGACTTTAATGCTATTCTGAACATGGATGATTCTTCTTCTGGGTCTTCTAGTCATACTATCTCTATGCGGGAATTCAAGGAGTGTTAGAGGATATTGGGATTGTGGACGTGAAGGCTACCAGATTGCACTTTACTTGGAATCAGATGCCCCGTTCTGATTCGGGTATCTTGAGGAAGATTGATCGTATCATTTGTAATGGTGGTTTTTTGGGTACCTTTCCCGAGGCTTTCGCTATATTCCAGCCCTACAGGATTTCTGATCATTCTCCAGCTGTTCTTACCTTTCCCAGGTGTCAGAAATCCTGGATTAAGTAATTCAGATTCTTTAATTTGCTTGTTCATAAATCGGAATTTAAAGGGCTCATTCAGGATGCTTGGAATGAGGTGATTGAGGGACATTCTATGTTTTAGATTACTACACAGTTAAAGACCCTTAAGAAACCTTTAGCTGCGTTGATGAGAGCTCAAGGGAATATCCATAAGAAGGTTGTTAGTCTTAGAGCTGAATTGGATGAGGTTCAGAAAGCGTTAGATGCTAACCCGGATTCTGCTGATTTGAGAGATGAGGATAGTATCTATCTTTGAGCTTTCAATGATGTTGTTATTGATGAGGAGAGATTTGCTAAGCAAAAAGCCAAGATTGAATGGCTTCGGGTTGGGGATTTTAATTCTAAGTACATCCATAATGTTGTTAAGGAGAAGACTAGCAGAAGTAGGATTGAGCGAGTGCATGATGTGAATAATGTTGTGCATGAGGGAGATTCGGTTCCTACAGTCTTTGTCGATTATTATCGGAATTTCTTGGGGGTTCCAGGTGAGTGTAGGCCTCTAGAGGTTTCGGGGCTGTTTCTCGAACACTTTCGTCTCTTGATTCTGATAGGATGATCTGTCCTGTTACTATGGAGGAGGTTCGGAGAGCTATGTATTCTATTGGTGACACTAAGTCTCCGGGTCTGGATGGTTATGCGGCTGCATTCTTTAAACGGTCATGGGATATCATTGGTAATGATGTTTTTCATGTTGTTCGGGATTTCATGTCTAATGGCCAGATTTTAAAGGAGATTAACCACACGGTTATTGCTCTAATTCCGAAGGTTGCTACTCCTTCGAGGATTACTGATTTCCGACCTATATCCTTATGTAATGTGTTGTATAAGTGTATTGGTAAGCTTCTTACTAATAGGATTAAGGATGTTTTGGCTACTCTTGTGAGTGATAATCAATCGGCTTTTATTCCGGGAAGAAGCATTTCGGATAATATTCTTTTGACTCAGGAGCTGATGCGGAATTATCACTTAACTCATGGTGCTTCCCGTTGTGCCTTTAAGATTGATATACAAAAGGCTTATGATACGGTGGATTGGAGTTTTCTTCGGGCTACCTTACTAGGGTTTGGTTTTCACCCTGTAATGGTAGATCGGATTATGACATGTGTGTCTAGCACTTCTTTCTCCTTGAGCATCAATGAGGACCTTCACGGTTACTTTCAGGGTAGAAGAGGCTTGCGTCAAGGAGATCCTATGTCTCCTTATCTCTTTACCTTGGTTATGGAAGTTTTGACATTGATGATTCAAAGGAAGGTGGATGAGTCTCATTTATTTAGGTATCATGCTAAGTGTGACAAGCTTGGCCTGGTTAACCTTTGTTTTTCTGATGACTTATTCTTATTTGCTCATGGTGATCTGAGTTCTGCTAAGGTGTTACAATCTGCTCTTAATGAATTCAAGGAGGCTTCGGGGTTAACTCCTAGCATTCCAAAGAGTACGGCTTTCTTCTGTAATGTTCCTATGAATGTGAGGCAAAGTATCCTGAGTATTATGCAATTTGAGGAAGGTGTCTTACCTGTACGATACCTTGGAGTTCCCTTAATTTCCTCACGTCTTCTTAAAAAGGATTGCAAAGTTTTGGTGTAGAAGGTGTACAATAGGATTGGGAATTGGAAGAATAAGTCTTTATCCTTGGCTGGTCGTGTCCAACTTATTATCTCTGTGCTTTCGTCTCTTCATGGATATTGAGCGTCTATGTTTATTCTTCCTCAGTCGATAATTGCTGATTTAGAAAGGCTGATGCGGGGCTTTTTATGGTGTCAAGGTCCTATGAAGATTGGTAAAGCCAAGGTTTCATGGGAGGATTTATGTTTGCCCAAGCAAGAAGGTGGTTTGGGTATTCGGAGATTAAAAGAGTGGAATATTTCTCTTATGACTTCTCATATTTGGAGCATTATATCTAGGAAGGATTCAATCTAGGTCCGTTGGGTTTACGCTTACAAGTTGCTTAATCATGAATGCTACATCGGTGAAGAATATTGACCATGTGATTTCTCGTCTTGTTTTGGCTGCTTCGACTTACTTTATTTGGCAAGAGTGTAATCTTCGTCTCTTAAATAAAGGAAAGAGGACTTGTTTGGAGCTTTCTGAAGTTATCATTTCGACCATCAGGTTGAAGATGATTTCTTTCACATTTAAACCTTCTTTCCGGGCGGTTCGAGCTATGGAGAGATGGAAGATCCCGAAGTCGGTGTGTTCATCTTCTGATTAGGCTCTTTTCTATGCGGTTGCAATGGATTATTGCTTGGAGTCTGTTTAGGTTGTTTGGTTTTTTGTTTGGTTTTTGGTTGGCTAGGCAGTGCTTATGCTGGTTGTCATACACTTTCTGAACCTTTACCCAAAAAAGATTTATAGGTTAAGTGTTGTATTTTCCTTGTACCTGTAATGCTTTATCATGTATATCATTTGTCGGGGATATCCCCTTTACCCAAAAAAGATTTGGTAACACCCGACCCGACTGCTTCCGCAACCCGAATTTGGGGGTGTTACATGAACTACCCAGCTGAATCAGAATCTTCAAACACACATCTCAGTCCTTTCTAGGGGAGTTTTTCATTCCGTTTCTTAGTGATTTCCTTTCATCAACTATATCTCTTCGTTATCGCATCATGCTTAAATTCTAAGTGTGGGATTCCAAATCTCACACAAATCAAATCAACTTAGAAATAGGGTTCCGAAATATTATCAAACTTTAAGTGTGGGATTGTTCTCCCAAAAGAAGAATTTTTAGACTTAGTTTGAGAACATTAGGGACAATGTTCCTCTAAGTGTGGGATGCACGGTATGATATACCGTATTCTTTGACTTTGATTGCTTGTCCAAAGCATAACTTTCTTAAAAATAAGCTTAACTTCGACAGTTAAAATTTTCACTCATTCAGTTGGCTTAAATTTTCTAAAAACCTAATTTTTGCTAAAAATTTTAAATTTTGACTCTAAATAATTTTGAGAAAGATGAATTTGTCAGAAATTAATTAAATTGCTTTGGGAAGTAAGATAAGTTATGATACGAATTAAACTTGTTATATCATGAGGTTAGTGATGATGTTCGACTAGCTTTCTCTCCAAAAATATAGGGCGATTTTTGCAATGCTTTTGGTGATCCGATCCGTTTAAAATTTCTGATCATGTTTTGCAATTTCTGATCTGATAGTTGTGTTCGTTTGTATTCACTTCATATATATTCTGATTCTTGTGGTTTTTTCTGGTTGTTTTCCGGGATTGGTGATGGTTTCAAACAAAAAGAAAGAAAGAGAGGGCTAGTAAGAAGAAGAAAAATACGAATGGAGGGAAGTCAGATTCTGGTTCGTCAGAGTTAGGATCTGAATCTGATCATGATGCATGATCTAATAACATGGGGAAATCGCATATCTCTGAATCTGGTTGTGATGATAATAAAATGCAAAACCCTAATTCTGTTGGTGCTGGAGCTGCGCAAATTCCTAACGGTTTAAATTCTAGTTCGAAGAAGGCTGGAGCTATAGATGATATGGGGGAAAACATGAAAGGATTTTCTGTTCTAAAATCTGGTACATCGACTTTGAAGTCATCTTCCTCAGGCGAAAACCCTAATTTCATGGAGCTAGAAGGTGACGGCCTAAACCCTAATCCGTGTAACATGTATTCCGGCCTGAACCCTATGTCGCAAATGATGCACGAGGGTTTAAACCCTACAAGTCAGGCTGGTTTACGTTCCGTTGATAGATTGGTGAACACGAGCATGGGTTATTCATCAAACCCTAGTTTGGCGAATACTGGAGGTAATGATTGTTCGGTGAACATTGGTAATCAGTCCACTTCAACGAACTTGGGAGGGCTGCCTTTGACTGGACATGATGATCGAACTAGGTTATCAAGTTCTGTCAACATGTTTTCTGATTGTAATACGGCTAGTGTCAGTAATTCTTTTTTCGTTTCTAAAGATGCCGTGACATCAGAATTTTTAAGGTCAAGACTTGACTTGTTTAAGGATACTCATGATGATTGTCAGGTTGAGCAACCGATGCCTTCTAAAATCCCTGGGCAATCCATAATTTTGGGGACATTGGTACGGATCTCTTGAAACAGGTTGGGGTTGTTCAACCTTCTAAAATCCCTGTTTCGGGTTCGTACATTGATAATGTTCTAGCAGATAATCAAAAGTCTGGATTGCATAGTCATAAGGTTGAGGTAGGTACTGATTTGGTCGACGAGCAGGTGGAGAATCCTCCAATACAACAGGTTCCTGTATCCATTCCTGAATCGGTTACTCGTACATCAGATTATGACTTTACTAATGCAAATCCAAATATTAGTGGTTCTAATCAAACCACTGTGATCAAGGAAGGTTTGGATCATTCTTCGGTTCCAGTTCAGTCTATGGACTGTGGTAAAATCCCTAAGAATGTTCTTGTTGCTTTAGATGGGTGTACTTATGGACCTCGAGGTATTGATAGGTTATTGGTGGCCACGGTTCCTGTTCAATCGGGAAATATTCAGCAACAGTCTAGGCCAAAGTCCTATGCTCAAGTTGCTGATTGTTCCGTGAAACAAAAGGTTAATTTTCGTGCTTTAGATTTGGCTTCTTCTAGTGATAGTGGAGTGGATGTGGAAATTTCCCATGGAAACTATAGTTGAGGCAAGCAAAAAGTATTCCAATACGTTGTATGGATATTTTATTGGTAAAAGGTTGGCTTTTCCTGTGGTCCAAAACTATGCTATGAATGTTTGGAGAAAATTTGGTATAGAAAAGGTTATGATGAATTCTAATGGTTTCTTTTTCTTCAAATTCGCATCGGAGCATGGTATGCACCAGGTTTTGGAAGGTGGCCCATGGATGATTCGATTAATTCCAATAATGTTGAAGAAATGGTTCTCGGATGTCGATTTAGCAAAGGAAGATCCTACGATAGTGCCGGTTTGGGTCAAATTTCACAATGTTCCTTTGTTGGCGTTTAATGAAACTGGTCTTAGTGGTATTGCAACAAAAGTTGGTACACCCCTTGTGACAACTCTCCAAATTAGGTACTGATTAAACTTTAAGCATGTGCATTCTTACGTTAATTTCCTGAATAAGTTTAAAACAAAACTTTTGATGTGATGTAAGCCTAGTAAGCCCAATATTTTTAAACAAAAAGTATTACATATTATGTGATTAATAATAATAATCGCGTACAAACGTATCGGAATAAACCCGACAGAAATAGATATCAAAAGTTGATGACACAAAATAATTAATAATTCAATTATTAATTACGAGTACTATTATATCTATAACATATAGATAAAACGAGTTAAATATACGTTTAACATAAAACGTATTATAAAGCGAACAGAAACAATTTTAAAATACACCCAAAGGTCAAAATAATAAAAGTTCAAATTTTCTCATTCATCTGAAAGTATATGGAACATTACCTCACAATATGAATTCGAAATTTGACTGAAATTTGGCACCCAATTGGATACGCGCTGTCCAATGTACAAATTTGTACAACAGTCAAAAATAATGAAAATCTCATTATTCTAATTATACATTATGAACCAGGAGAGCATCTACAAAATAAAAATATCAAAAGTTATATTTTATAGTGCTGTAATTGGACCCGTACTCGAAATTAACGGGCTAAAAACCCAACCTAATACTCAAAACTAAAATATGTGGGAGACAAGTTCGTGCAACCCATACCTCCCACTTGAAAAAGTTGGTCAAATACATACTTTTATGCTCCCTGCTCACAACAACTTTGAACACACACACACATTTCAATTATTTGAGGTTCACCAAACTTTGCTCAATGTTCATCCCTTTCTCTGGTTCCATCGATGAGCAAGCATAGTAGTAAGAAGTAGGAACAACAAGCAAGAACCCAACATATCATCTTCACCTTCATAATCTTCAAATACTTCAAACTCACAAACACATATTGTAATCATCAATCAGCATCATCCTCGTCACAGTCATCATCACCATCAAAATCTCATTGTAAGGAAAACTTCTCATTTCTTTATTTCCTTACTCAAATTCATTATATATATATCGTGAACATAATATGATATATGTATATAACTTGAAGAAAAAAAAATGTGATGATTGATTGATTGTTCTTGAAATAAAGTTTTAAGAAACCAAACTCTTAAATGTAAAATCAAGATGTATAAACTTGTTAAAATGTAGTATTAAGTTATTAAACATGTTATATATTGATTTTGTATCATATGGTGGTTGTTTTAACAACTTAAAAATGGAACTAAAACAATTATTATGTGGACTGTGTATGTACTCTACCCTTGAACCATACGGGTCGTAGCATATAACCGGCCCAACAGGCCCAAAACTTATACTTAATTGGCTACATTGTTTATTGGGCTGAAACCTTGCTTGACCGAAACAGTTAATGGGCTAACTTATTGGGCCGATTGGTTTTAAATGTTAACCGATTGTCTTTGTAAATTTTAATGGTGCACTAAACCCTTAAATACTTTTAGTTACAATTAAAAACATATGGTTATCACTTAGTCTAGTGGTTAATTCGTTGGGTGTGTAAAGGAAGGTCATAGGTTCAAGTCCTGTGACCGACCTTTTTGTTTTTATTTTTATTTTTATTTTTGTTTTTATTTTTATTATATAAATATATTTTATCTTTGGTATATTTATATATATGGACAACAACCATTTAGATATGTACATACAGATATGCGAACTTACAAACAAGTAAACAATTATAATTGTACGAAACGAAATTTCGACTTAACTAGTTATTAATAAGTTATATTTGATTAAACACTTTTCGACACTAAATTTGGTACAAAAATTGTACACGCCCGCGGGGCATTATTTTATCCAGATATTTATGCAAATAATGCTATAAAATGGACGCGACAATTTTTGGAACAAGTTTAACAACTGTATATGTATAAGTTTTGCACGATAACTTTTGTGAACGAATACATATATATATATATATATATATATATATATATATATATATGGACAACAACTATTTATATATATATATATATATATACATGAACGCCGACAATTTATATATATGTATGTATATATATTTATTGTACTTATGTACTTATGTTAATACATTTATTGTACATAGGTTAACATACCTTGGGCATTTACCTGTCGGCTCCTAGCATTCATAACGACCAAACCACAGTGAGTTTACAACCCCTACTTTTAAATGTTTTCTGCTTTTAAACACAGGGGTGTTAAACATAGAAATTGCATGCCAACACATGCAACGAAAATATAAATGCTTTATTGCTTTTATACAACTATTGATTTGTGATATTACATATTACTATTATTTTGGGAATTAGACAATGTATCCTAGTACGGACCTAGACTTGAAATGTATGCATGAAAAGACCTTATGTCATGCAGACTGTAACCATTAGCTAGGTGACTCTAGCCACTGAGTATACGGATAGTACTATTGCCGTGACGACCCTCCTACGATGGAGCGTATACTTAAATGTCCATTCAGGCAAACAACATAAGTTCTAGTTGTGGTTTGGTTATAGGGTTAGGTCGCGTTACTTTAACTTGTGAGGTTTAGCTCACCTTACAGGGGATCATAGTCTAAGCAAATTCCCACATACTTTTAGGAAGAACGAATCCTACAACTGTTAAATACCGGAAAACATACCGGCAACTTATTTTATACTGGTAAACAACCAGTTACATACTTTTAGGGTAACAACCCTACATAACTTGTATTTTATAAATGAATAACAAATCATTTATACAGACTTAGTTTAACTAACCACATACGTATACAAACCTGTAAATTCACTCAACATATTTGTTGACGACTTTCTCTATGTTTTTCAGGAAATTAGTTGGGTAAGTAATCGCATGCATTCAGGATGGACAACCCTGGACTACTTAGGATGCCACATACTGTTGGGACCATTTTTTTTGGGGATTTCCTTTGTATAACCGCAGACATTGCGGTCATACTTATGAAATCTTATTTGAAACTTATGTATTATTGTTAAAACTAAAATGTTTTAAACTCTACTACTATTGTTACGACTTACATAGTCGTACTACTTTTGTAACAACTGTTAAACTTGACATTCTCGATAAATAAAGTTGTGCGATAACCATATGCTCTGAGTATGCATGTATTTGTTGGTTGACATACTGTTCGCAGCCCCACCACATCACAAGGCTTCTGCACATTATTGTATTGATTGATTGATTGTAATTACCGGTTGGCGGGGTGTCACACCCCTTATGCTTGATTCTTACACCAGCACTATGTGTACTGAATCATGGGGTCGACCAAATTTTGCTAGGGCTATGATATGGTTGTATTTAAAGGTGAAAAATGAATTTTAAAAAAAAAAAGTCGTAGGTCCCACCCCCACCGTTTCACCTCGTCACCAAACCGAAGACACAAACTGACGGCCCAAGGCGAAGAGGCCGTGCCATCGACGTCGGTCTCGTCAGTTTGAGTGAGAAAATCAACAGATTTTCATGGGTCCCACAGGTTGTTTTGGTCAACTTTTAATTTCCCAAAATTACATTAAGTCCCGCGGTCGTTTACCCGATCGTCTGAACGTTTCATTATTGTTATGCGCTTTAATACGTGTATTTGAATGATGATTTAAATCTCGATATTTTTATTGAAAGTATTATCCTAAATACTTGTGAGTTCAGAGGAGGACTTAAAGGAGTCTATTTATATGGCTATTCCTAAATTGGATGGATCTGGTAAGAATGTTTATTTGGTGAGAGTGGATTATGAGTGGCGCCCGCCGAGATGTAGTACATGTAAAATTTTTGGACATAAGGATGTTGAATGCCCAAAGAATGTGGTCCAGGCTGATGTTAGAAATCCTAATAATTCTGATTTTGTTGCTCCTAAAAAGACAGCTCGTGGGCCTTTGAAACAGGGTGGGAAGCCGAATGATGGGTTTGTTATGAAACAATCAAAACCGAAGGTGATATATAGGGTAAAAAATCCGGGAAATAATTCAAACCATGTTACTACTTCTAGTAATCAAAGTCAGGCTTCTACGAAGGTTACAGGTGGTTCTATGTCCATATCTTTGGATAATCGATTTAGTGCTTTGATTGAGGATGATGAAAAGGAAGACCCAAAGGGAAAGAAGATTCAGTCTGCTAATGGTGGTTCTAGTGATCAAAATCAGGCCGTTCACAAGGAGGATGTGTCTAATCACAGTAATTATATGGTTGATTCTGAATCTGATATTGAGGAAGTTTATGATGAAACTGCGGATTATATTAAACTTCCAATAGGCGTGCATATTTCTGAGGGGGCAATCACTCCCGGTGTTACCTCTCCTAATGGTTAGTCTAGCTTCATGGAATATAAGGGGCTTGAACTAGGTCCCCAAACAGAATGAGGTTCAACAGGTCGTGAGTGAGAATAAGTTATGTATTTGTGCCATTTTGGAGTCCCATGTTCATATCTCTAAGCTTGATCCTATTTGTTCAAGGGTTTTTCGAAGATGGAGTTGGACTTCTAATGTTTCTAGGAGTGCTAATGGTTCTCATATTATTCTTGGATGGGCTTCGGATAGGGTGGACCTGATGGTTCTTTCTTTTACAGATCAGGTTATGCATTGTCAGGTTTGGCTTCGTGATAGTACTCAGTTCTTCTATTGTTCTTTTGTGTATGCTAATAAATCTTATATCCGTAGACGTGAATTGTGGGATTCTCTTCGATTGCATGGTAGATTTGTTTGTAATTCCCCTTGGGCTGTGTTGGGTGATTTTAATGCTACTCTGAATTTGGATGATTCTTCCTCTGGATCCTCTAGATATTCTATTTCTATGCGGGAATTTAGGGAATGTGTGGAGGATATTGGGATTGTGGATGTGCATGCTACTGGATTGCATTTTACTTGGAATCAGAAGCCTCATTCTGATTCGGGTATTTTGCGAAAGATTGATCATATCATGTGTAATGGTGATTTTTTGGGTTCTTTTCCGGAGGTGCTTGCTGTATTTCAGCCTTATAGGATTTCGGATCATTCTCCTGTTGTTCTTACTTTGCCTAGGGTTTTGAAGCCTCGGGTAAAGTCCTTTAGAATCTATAATTTGTTTGTTCATAAACCTGAATTTAAGGGAATTGTTCAGGAAGCTTGGAATGAGGAGATTGAGGGACATTCTATGTTTCAGATTACTAGGCGGTTAAAAATACTTAAAAAGCCTTTAGCGGCTTTGATGAGGGCTCAAGGGAACATTCATAAGAAAGTTGTTAGTCTTAGAGCCGAGTTGGATGAAGTTCAGAAAGCTTTAGATATTAACCCAGATTCCTCTGATTTGAGAGAAGAGGAAAGTATCTATCTTCGTGCTTTTAATGCTGCTGTTATTGATGAGGAGAGGCTCCTTAAGCAGAAAGCAAAGATTGAATGGCTTCGGGTCGGGGACTGTAATTCTAAATTTTTCCATAATGTGGTAAAAGAAAAGGCTAACAGGAGTAGGATTGATCGAGTACATGATGTAAATAATATTGTGCGTGAGGGAGATTCGGTTCCTCTAGCATTTCTTGATCATTATCGAAATTTTTTGGGATGCCCGGGTGTTTGTAGGCCTTTGGATACTTTAGGGCTATTTTCTTGAAAGCTTTCGACTTTGGAGGTTGATTTGATGATCAGGCCTGTCACTATGGAGGAGGTCCGGAGAGCTATGTTTTCTATGGGTGACCATAAATCCCCGGGTCCTGATGGTTTTTTGGCTGCGTTCTTCAAACGATCATGGGATATAATTGGTAATAATGTTTTTCATGCTGTTCGGGACTTCTTTTCTAATGGCCAGATTCTTAAGGAGATTAACCACACTAAGATTGCTCTAATTCCGAAGGTTGCTACTCCTTCGAGGATTAATGATTTCCGCCCTATCTCCTTATGTAATGTTTTGTATAAGTGTGTAAGTAAGGTGATTACTAATAGGATTAAGGATGTGTTGGTCAATCTTGTGAGTGATAATCAGTCGGCATTTATCCCTGGTAGGAGCATTTCGGATAATATTCTTTTGACACGGGAGCTTATGCAGCGTTATCACTTAAATCATGGTGCCTCTCGTTGTGCTTTTAAGATTGATATCCAAAAAGCATATGATACCGTTGATTGGAATTTTCTTCGCGCTATCTTGCATGGGTTTGGTTTTCACCCTGTAATGGTAGATCGAATTATGACTTGTGTATCTACTACCTCTTTCTCTCTAAGCATTAATGGGGATGTTCACGGTTATTTTCAGGGAAGAAGAGGGCTGAGACAAGGAGACCCTTTATCTCCTTATCTTTTTACTTTGGTTATGGAAGTATTGACTTTGATGATTCGAAAGAAGGTGGATGAGTCTCAGTTTTTTAAGTTCCATGTTAGGTGTGACAAACTGGGTCTGGTTAATCTTTGTTTTGCAGATGATCTGTTTCTTTTTGCTCACGGTGATTTGAACTCAGTTAAGGTGTTACAATCAGCCCTTAATGAGTTCAAAGAGGTTTCTGGATTAGTCCCTAGCATTCCGGCACTGCTTTTTTCTGTAATGTTCCCATGAATGTGAGGCAGCGTATCCTTAGTGTTATCCCTTTTGAAGAAGGTTCTCTTCCTGTTAGGTATCTTGGGGTTCCCCTCATATCTACAAGGCTTCTAAAAACTGATTGTAAAGGCTTGGTGGAGAAGGTTCAGAACCGGATTGGCAATTAGAAGAATAAGTCATTATCTTTTGCAGGCCGTGTCCAACTCATTACTTCTCTTCTTTCCTCTCTTCATGGTTATTGGGCTACTATGTTTATTCTTCCCCAATCGATTATTTTTGAGTTAGAGAAGCTTATGAGAGGCTTTCTTTGGTGTCAAGGACCAATGAAGTCTGGTAAAGCAAAGGTTGCTTGGACGGACTTATGCTTACCGAGGAAAGAAGGTGGCTTGGGTATTCGGCATTTGCGTGAGTGGAATATCTCTTTGATGACCAAGCATATTTGGAGTATCCTTACCGGGAAGGATTCCATTTGGGTCATATGGGTCTATGCCTATAAGTTGGATAATCGAAGCTTCTGGGATGTTTCTTTACAAAATAGCATGAGTTGGGGATGGAGGAGTCTCCTTCATATTCGGGATCTTATTCGACCTTTTTGTTGGTATCAGATTGGTGATGGGAGGAAGGCTTCGGTTTGGTATGACACTTGGTGTGACCAGTGTCCGATTGCTCGTGTCTTTTCTTGTTACCATGATATCATGCGTCAGGGATTCTCAGTTAATGATTCAGTTGTTGATCTCCTTGATGGTGATGTTTGGAGATGGCCGAGTTTATGGATCCAAAGGTATCCTATTTTTTCTCAGATCGTGGTTCCCGTTATTTCTACTTATCCTGATAAGCTTTTATGGCGTGATGGTTATGGTAATTTTTCTGAATTCCGGGTAAGTGAAGTCTGGGACTCCATTCGGACGTGGTGTTCTAATGTGGCATGGGCTTCTGTTTTTTGGTTTCCTCAATGTATCCCTCAGCATACTTTTAATATGTGGCTGGTATTTAAGGGAAAGCTGAAGACTCAAGATCGCCTGAGGCAATAGGATGTTGGCACTTCGGTCGACTTAGACCTGCTTCGGTGCTATTTATGTGGATCATGTCCTGATTCACATTCTCATCTTTTCTTTTAATGTGTGTTTTCTTCGCAGGTATGGTTTCGGGTTGTTAGCTATGCTGATATTCCGATTGTGTCTGATAAGCTGGAAGATGTGCTCTCTTTCTTTCTTTCTGCTTCATCGTCGAAGAATGTAGATAATGTGATTTCTCGCTTATTGTTGGCTGCTACGACATATTTTATTTGGCAAGAGCGGAATTTTCATCTCTTTGCCAAAGGAAGACGTTCGTGTATAGAGCTTTCTGATGTTATTCTCTCTAAGATTCGCTTAAAGTTGGTTTCCTTCAAGTTCAGGTCTTTGTTTCGAGCTACTCGTGCTTTGGAGCGATGGAAGATTCTGAACCATGTTTAAGCTTGGTCTGCTTTCTATCGTGTGTCTATGGCTTCATCTGATATTTTGCTCTTTTATATTATATTGGATGTATTATTTATTTGTTTTTACGGGTTACGTTATTTATTGTATATGGCATGTCATATACGGAGAATTTAGCCGTTGCTAGCTAGTTTTCCGGTTGGTTTGGTAGTGGCTGTGTCTTGTTATGTAGTATCTTTTGCCTATGTAACGGGCTGAGATGTGGGATTCACCCACATCCTTTGTACTTAAACGTTTCTTTTGGAGTAATATATTTGTCGGGTGTAAACCCTTTACCCACAAAAAGGTTATGATACGAATTCTTTAAAAATGAAATGTTCACTCAAGAGCATCGCACGGGTAGGCACATACAAACCCTTTTTCATTGAGGTACTTGAGCCAAATAAAAGCATTCATATTTAATGCTTCACTTTTTCATTTGATGTGTGTGCTGATGCATGTGCTTTGAATTAGAACTTGCTCTTGGTATACGTTTCGAGACCACACCAATGGGCACTATACGCGGTGAAGGTGAAGTCAGAAGACCTTGACATTTCATAGGATTAAAAACCCCACTTTTCAAAAACCCTTTTTAAGCTTAACCCGACCAACTCTCATTCATGAGTGTTGAAGATCCAGTAGTTAAACTCTTTGAGCCTTAACCTTTCATTTCTTCAAAACCACCATTCACCACCTTCCCTTACCTTTCCAAAAACTTTAACTTAGAACATTTTGGAGTTAAGAAAAGCGTTATTTAGACATCCTTGTTACTCCTATCTCAAAAACTCTCATTTACTCTGCGTTCTCTCAGAAAAATCTTGCGTGTGTTAAAAGTCATATATTAAAAGCCAAAAAAATTTAGGTGCGAAAAATTGGCACCTTGTCTGAAAAACTCAGAAAAAAATGAGATGTCGAAAGGACAAAGTATCCAGGGTCTCTCGAAAAAAATATAAAGAAAAGAAAAGAAAAGATAAGAAAAAATCATCGAAAAAGTCCCACAAAAATATAATAAAGCTTGGTGCTTAAAACTCTCGAAAAGAATGCCTGTTCAAAAAATCATTCAACTCCGCGTGCGTTCCCGAGAAGAAAGTCCTTCCAAAAAAATTCCTTCGTTTGTGTTTTCCATTCTAAGAGTGTCTAGATAATTCAATTCATGACTTTAGAACTTCTAAGTTTAAAAAAATATCCCGTTTTTCACTCCCAAAAATTCACCATCCTCCATACCCCTTTTACCATCACTCAAAACCTCAAAAAATGTCTTGGGATGATTAGCACCGTTCTCATTGAAGTGGTGGAGATCCGATTCTTGATCAAACCTATGATGAGAAGCAATGCATGACTGGCTTTATGAGTGATTTCGTTTGATTAGAATGATAGGAAACCCGATACACTTTGAGTGAATTGAGTGACCACCTGGTGAGATTGCCTAGTCATGTACAATATCCATCGAGAATTGTGAAAGTATGCTAGGGCTAACATTTCAGGTTTAAGGGAGGACTATCTTAATGATGCTTACATTCTAAAAAGGTTTATTTGGTTTCTGATAGATTGATTGATCTCAGGTTATTTCTTATCAGAACCCTAAAACCAATTTTTTAAACCTTTGTAGCAAGTGAGAATTTTAAAGTTTGCTTGAGAACAAGCAAAAGTCTAAGTGTGGGATATTTAATAACACGTAAAAAGTCATGTTTTTAAGTACGTTATCTTCCACATTTTAGGCACAAAGTTAACAAAAACACACCTAAACGGACATTATTCATTAAATTTTGTTAACTAAGTCAAAACAGAGTCGATGTTTGTAAAATCACTTAAAATGGCATGAAAAACATGAGAAACTGAGCAAAACTGCTCCACCACACATTCGTTAACTCTTTTTAATGAACCATGACCTACGCTCTACATTACGACCTCTAATTGGTGTCATTTTGTGCAGGAAATTACGAAACCGTGGATGAAAGAATCGCTCAAAACGGATACACGACGAAGAAGATACGCCCGTCCAAAGAAACGAAGAACTGAAGGGCCAAGATACGGCTGTCCCAGACCGTATACAGCTGGACACAGACCGTATACGGCCTGTGTCCAGCCTTATACAGCCCAGGACAGCCGTATACAGTTGGTGTTCACCCGTATTTGCTCCAGGACAAACGTATTTGCCCTAGGACAGCCGTATTGGTGCATTTGGGTGACAAAAATCAGATTTTAATACGGTTGTGCGATACGGTTGTGCATTTGAGGTTCAGGATACGGTCTATGGATACGGCTGTGCGTTGCCTACAAATACCAAGCTCAACTTCTCATTTCAACACACTTCATACACTTCACTTCTTCACAATTCGTTTTTTTACATTTTCATACACTTTTACTCTCTCTCTAGGTTAGTTTAGTTAGATAATCAGTTTTGGTTTCTCTCTCTAGAGCTTTCTCTCTCTAAAGAGAGATAGATAGTTAGTTGGTTAGCAGTTAGAGAGAGAAAGAAGTTGGTATAGTAATCACGGTGTAAAGGAGCATTCTTGGTGCAAGACTACACATTTCTTTTCAGCTGTTACTCTGCTTATTTTAATGTGAAATCTATCTTTTCATATTTATACTATGTCCGAATTATTTCTGCCTAATTATTTGATGTATGTTATTGTTATTGCCATGCTTATTGAGTAGTGTGTTGTACGGTTATTGAAATATAGATAATTAGGTGTAGGGATGATGTTGAATTAATCTTTAAAAACATATAATTGTGAATTCTTATATTTGTTATATCTAAACTTATCATGCATCTAGACTTAGCTATGGATCACCCTTTCCAGTCCTTCGCGTGACTACTACTTTAGGCTTAGAACTTGATCACCTCTAAGTACAGTAGGAAGTTATCTATATTATAGTATGAAGCCGTGTCTGTCACTATAATCCGGTTGAAATACTGGGCATATGCCCCGAAAAGATTCATTTGTGCCTACATTGTGGATTGCCTAGAAACCCTAGAATATGGTCTAGGAACCAATATAGTCGTGGAAGTGTTACAATACTCTGTATGCCTACCTCTGGTACTGAAGCTGTGGAAACACTTAGACATTGTACACCGTACCTATACCTAGGGATAGTAAAGATGTGGAAACATCACAGTACACCGCAAATCCATCCCTGGTTATGAAGGATCTGTGGAACTGTTAGAGTTCGGTACAACGTAAACGGTACCTAGGGTAGCAAGTTGTGGAAGGAGTATGCACTGTACACCGTTGTTGTTCCTAGGGATGAATTATTGATTACAAAGAAGAGGCTAGATAATGACAGAAGTAATTGAACTAATAAAACGTAAGGAATGAGTCTAGATATGAAAGTCAAGCCACTAGTACAGATTTGGGATTTGGTCACACAAGAAAAGTGTGACGAAAACCATATGGTCACACTTGTTTTTTCAGCTTGTGTGTGACTATAGGTGCTGTGACCAAAGGGGTCCATACGGTCACAATATATGGTTAGTGGTCGTATCCATTTAGAAAGTGTGACGAAAACCATAAAATGTGTGACCATATGTTCTTTAAAATTAAGCGAAAGTGTATTTTGTGTGACTATTGTTCATCCAATGGACACTTGAATTGTAAGTTTGTGTGGCTATTTGTAACATTTAGTCACAAAACGAGTGTTTTATTTTTAGGATTTTATTACATAAATTTAAGCCAAGAGTGACTAAAAGTTTTAATAAGTGTGACCATATGTTCTTTAAAGTCAGGTAAATTTGTATTTTGTGTGACCATATGTGTTGTAATGTCAAGTAAACTTGTATTTTGTCCACCCAATGGCCACTTTATTTTTATGTTTGTGTGGCGTTTTGTATCATTTAGTCACACAAAGAGTGATTTATTCTTGGATTTGGTCACACAAAAATAGATCAAAAGTGGTTGTAGGTGATAAAAAGTGTGACCATATGGGCTACAATGTCAAGTAAACTTGTATTTTGTGTGACTATTGCCATCCAATGGCCACTTTATTTTTATGTTTGTGTGGTATTTTGTATCATCTAGTCACTCAAAGAGTGATTTATTCTAGGATTTAGTCACATAAAATTAAGCCAAAAGTGGTCGTAGTTGATAATAAGTGTGACCATATGCTTTGTAATGTCAAGTAAACTTATATTTTGTGTGACTATTGCCATCCAATGGCCACTTTATTTTTATGTTTGTGTGGCGTTTTGTATCATTTAGTCACACAAAGAGTCATTTAATCTTGGATATAGTCACATAAAATTAGATCAAAAGTGGCCGTAGGTGATAAAAAGTGTGACCATATGGGCTGCAATGTCAAGAAAACTTGTATTTTTTGTGACTATTGTCATCCAATGGTCACTTTATTTTTATGTTTGTGTGGCATTTTGTATCATTTAGTCAATCAAAGAGTGTTTTATTCTGGGATTTGGTCACATAAAATTAGATCAAAAGTGGCCGTAGGTGATAATAAGTGTGACCATATGCTCTGTAATGTCAACTAAACTTGTATTTTGTGTGACTATTGCCATCCAATGGCCACTTTATTTTTATGTTTGTGTGGCGTTTTGTATCATTTAGTCACACAAAGAGTCATTTATTCTTGGATTTGGTCACAAAAAATTAGATCAAAAGTGGTCGTAGGTGATAAAAAGTGTGACCATATGGGCTGCAATGTCAAGTAAACTTGTATTTTGTGTGACTATTGCCATCCAATGGCCACTTTATTTTTATGTTTGTGTGGCGTTTTGTATCATTTAGTCACACAACGAGTGTTTTCTTTTGGGATTTGGTCACATAAAATTAAGCCAAAAGTGGCCATAGGTATTATTAAGTATGACCATATGCTCTGTTATGTCATGTAAACTTATATTTTGTGTGACTATTGTCCATCCAATTGCCACTTTATTTTTATGTTTGTGTGGTGTTTTGTATCATTTAGTCACACAAAGAGTCATTTATTCTTAGATTTGGTCACATAAAATTAGATCAAAAGTGGCCGTAGGTGATAAAAAGTGTGACCATTGATCACCTAATGACCACTTGAATTGTATGTTTGTGTGGCGTTTTGCAGTATTTAGTCACACATAATTAATCAAACAGTGGCCCGTAATGTGTGACCATATTATATGACTACATCTTTTAGTCACATATAACAAATCAATAATTTGTGTCAAATTGCATTAACCATTTTATAGATCAAATGATAACAACAATATGAATTCTATATCTAATGAAACGGTTACAAAGACTAACTAATCAACTATTTCAAATGTTTCCACTAAACACTTGCAAAACAACACTCGTAGAACAAGAGTTCTTAAGGTTTGAGAAACTGGATTGCATAGAATACTTGTCTCCACAGATGCTACATCCACACCAAGACCCTTGATTTTATTTAGCCTTACTGTAAAATCAAAATTCACACTGAATATGAAAACTGAACAAATCATAATATAAGAACAATAGTTATAATCATGTAAAGAAGTATACTTACCAGCTAAAGTCTTGGCATTCTCATGATCAATTTCCAGCTTCTGTACATTGTCTTGTAAAGCAACAAGAGCAGCAACACACAGATTACCACCTGCCTCATTCCACCATCTAAAACATGTCATACATTTATAACTCGCAGTCACAATGAACCAAAATTCAGAAACATAAGTCTTTACTATACTAAATATAACTAGTTTTCAAACTTGTGTATACACACACGCCATTTAATGCTTGTCTGATTTTTATTATAGTATAGGAGCAGTAAATAATCCCAACTATAATACAAAGCATTTAACTCTCAATAAGCCAACTCTATTTTGTTGGAATTAAGACAAGCATATACTGACCTCATACAACTTATAGAAACTCACTTTTTGAGCGGCTGAAACATGTCATGTCATCATACAACCTTTTACAAAAGAACTTAAGTGTACTATTATTAATATATAATAATTTATAGCTACATAACAATGATATTTCTCATTCTTCATAACAATAAAACAATCCTATTTCAATAGGCGGTAAGCTATTCATGTCACAAGAATTAATCTCGAATAAGTAGCTACACTGAAGTATTAGAAACACAAACCTTGTTTGCGATGTTGTTCATCTATAAGCAGCTCATCGTGAGGAGACTGTGGGTCGTTAGACTCATCGTTTCCATGAGAAATTATATCATCTTCGCTGTGCCTATTGGACCTGTTATGAAATTAATCTTCGATGACAACGAAACGGAGAAATAATACTAAAATGTAAGTGAAGAGGCCAAACCTGATGGTTCCAGAGGGTACACAAAAAACCATGAACACACATTTCTTGGACCCATTTGACTTGTTAGAAGGCTGAGTTAAAATTGGAGATACTGGATAAGGTCAATAGTTAAGGTTGACGGTACAACCTATGATTTAAACAAACCGACCAACCAACAATAAAACCTAGTAACTCACAATCAATCAAACTAGCATATGATTTAATGATTTATGAAACAGATATTATGAGAAAAAGAAAGTATAACAAGTCAATTACATAATCAAACCAACAATAAAATGTAATAACTCATGATCGTTCAAACTTGCAAATGATTTACTGATTTATTGATGTAAAAAACAATGTGTTAAGTATCTGAAAATGCATTCAACTTGTCCCGAATGTCTATTGTATGTATCATACTTACGGGAGGTGTATTTAATGCATTCAACTTTCAAAACTAGTTTATTGTATGTATTTTGATGATGTGTCGGCCGTTTACGATGTGTGACACCCGCCAAATTAGGACTATCATTAGTGCCTAATCATAAGTGTTAATACATATAATTAGGATTAATTATGTGTATCATTATGTGTATTGATATATTTATATATATACACACGTACGCGATTTGATTAAATCGTGCATTTTACATTATCGGATGGATCCGACACATCACAATACGGGCGTTGTTGAACAATTTATTACATAATATGAAATTATTTAATTAACTCATTTCCATTATATATTAATTTGGATAATATATACAAACGTATTTCGTATCGTCTAAAACTAACCGTACGCAACAGAAACGTGCAAAACGCGCCCGACAAACGAAATAAACCCAATATTTTTATAACTCATTATTAAGTATTTTGATAAAATACTTCAAGTAAAAATATTGAGATTTAAATCGTTAGATAAACACGCGTGTCAAACGTGTAACGCCTAAATAAACGTCGAGACGAACGGGTAAACGATCACCGCACGGAGTGCAACTTTGAGGAAACAATTTAAGCACCCACATGGGGTGGGGGCCCATGAAAATCTGCAGAAAAATGGGAGCCCATGCCCCCATTCCCCTTGCTTTTGAATTACACCAAACACACCTCACCATACTCCATCATTTTCACATTTCACCTCCTCTCTCCTTTCCCTCTCTCTCTAACTTCTTCTCTCTCTCTCTCTAGACAACCCTCACATCTCAATAACAACCACCATCAACCACCATATCACCACCCAAGAGCCACCACAAACCGCCATGCCGGAAATCAAGAAAATGCAAGAAAACGAGCTTTCGACTCCATTTCTTTCACTCTTCATCTAGATCATTGTAAGGACTCTTTTACTTTCTTAGTTCTACTTGATTTACAGTTATTAACATGTTTTAGTGTTCACTCAACTTTTGTATGTCCAAAACATTAACCGAAACACGATTTAAAACTCGTAATCTTGAGTTATGCATTCTGTCCAGAAAAATGGTCAACTTCCATGATTTTTATAATAATCATCTCTTAACTAAAATGGACGTTTCTTAAACCAAAAATGTAGTTCGTGATGTTAGCATTCCAACGACACCAATTTCAGAACATATCAACTTTGTTTGCTATTTTAAAATAATATTTTCCTTAAGGTGCGCATTACTGTTCCGGCGGATAGAAACATCCGCCTCCTTCTCGAGACCATATCTCGAATTCTAGACCACTAAACGTATGATACCAGTGCCAAAACCTCACATATTTTGTTAACTTTCAAAACTCCTTCTTTGGCCACATCCAGAAATACACGGATTTTTGTGTATAACTCGATCTTGGAACAGATGTCCATTTTGGACCGATCCGACCACTCTTCATGATTATTTTTGTTAAAAATAGTAAATGAACTTATAAAACTACCATAAAGTGCAGATTTACACTATACATATAAGAAAATATGTGTGATTTTTAGTTAGGCTTGATTCGGACTAGAAATGGGTAAGATCGGGGGTTGATTTGGGGTTAAAAATCTGGAACCAAACCTAAAGGGACTGTATTTGTCATTTCACAAAACCGACACTTTGGGTTAACCCTGACATGAACCGATAATTTTTATGTACTTATTTTATCATTTTAAGGGTTGGGTAAAAGTTTCGGGTCAAACCGAGGTCGTTTGACCACAAACACGACACTTGAAAACCAAACAGCCAGTAGTGTCGCAGGAGGGCCAAACCCAACTGCGACACTAGACCCAGTGTCGCATAACCATCCGAGAATCGCATACTGCAACACTAAGCTATTGTCGCATAATCATCTGAGTGTCGCATACTGCGACACTAATGTCATTGTTGCATGAAATCTATTTGTCGCATATAGCGACACTATCTCTAGTGCCGCATTCAATTGTAATGTCGCAGGAAGCGACACTAATATTAGTGTCGCTAAATCATGGAATGTCGCATACTACGACACTAACCCTAGTGTCGCAATAACTTCAAATTCAAAATACCATGCGACACTAGTACCAGTGTTGCAACCTATACCCATTGTCGCATAAAGACTCGATACTCGCAAAACACATGCAACAATGGCATTGTCGCAAACACCATTGTCATAACATCATTTTCGCAGCATCATTGTCGCATAACTTTTGTACTTGAAACTGTTCCGACAATCCTTATTGGTGCATGAACAGTTTTCCCGACAATTCATATTGTCGCATGAATAATTTCTGACAATCCTTATTGTCTCATAAATAGTGTCCAATGCTAACTTTGCATATCGAATTTTCAACGGATAATATCACGATATACTCGATTAAACGTCAATGACAAATACAATATTTGGAATAACTCGCAAACACATAACATATACAGTGATAAGTATACAACACAGCAAAACATACAATAATAACACTTTTGGATTATTATTACAAACCGTCACCAACGGGCCGTACATATTTTCAAAACTCAAACTAATCAAACAAACCAATGTATTTGGACATAACTAGTTGGATGAACAACTAGCATGGGTGATCTTTAGAGATACCAACTTATATCCCTAACCTAACGCGTTTAGGATGCCCGGCAGGTTACGATCGTTGAGACGACAGCATCACTTGTACACCATCATTATCTGCTATTAGCAAACGCATCAGACTCAGGTGAGTCTCATAGCCCCTCATTTTACTGTTTTCAACCCAGGGGTGGGAATACATGCTCTATTTTACTTTTACATGTGAACACAAGTACAAAACATCGATATATTGACTGCATGAGTTTGTTTTACCTAATCATGAAGCCCTCCACTACATAGTTTGTTATTATTGCTATAGCGTGAATGTTAGTGTATGGTACCATATGGGATTGACAATCCCCGTCCGGGGTAGTCGCGCTACCACGACTGCGGTCGAACGGGCGCATTATCATTTGTTCATACGTGTGTAGATTAGGCACATGCAGGAGGCAACCTCGCTCAGGTCCTTAAAGGTGGATCCTAACACCCTCAGTTAAGCTCAAACTATGGCCTCATGACAGTAATATACAATCACTATTTTATTTGCTTAATTGCAAATTATCATACTTTAATCTTGTGGTTCATAACTCATATTTCATCATTATACAAACCTGTGAGCTCACCAGCTTTTTAGCTGACCTTATAGCATGTATTCTCAGGTACACAACAGTAGTAGGACTGCTCAGGATTAGCTAGCTCGAGTCGCATTCAGATATCAGGAGATTCACATGCATTTCTACATTTTGTACAAATAGATATGCCTTAGAATCTCTTACATTTGGCTTACGAGCTTTTGTAACTATGATAACATTATAAAACCTTTATATTATCAATGAAATTTGTAAATGACGCATGTAGAGTCGTTCACTTTGTCTTATGTGCTTTGTTTATTGATTCGTCGTGCCCCGACCCGATTCGCTTCCGCAACCCGAATTTGGGGGTGCGACAGATTGGTATTAGAGCCTGAGATTATAGTGAACTAGGTTGCATTTAGTGGGCCTAGACTATGACCGTTAGGCAATATTCCTCATTAAGTATGATTAGGTTCAGTGACTGCATTTTATTGGTTTAATTTAACATAGCCTGATCAACTATGCACAATTAAAAGAATATGATGTGAGATCTGAAAGGGATCATGACTGAACAGGATACACTAGTTGACTCTGACCTCGAGAGAACCGGGACTCAAACATGTCTATGTTAGACACTTTAGGCTATTATGTGATATATATATATATATATATATATATATATATATATATACACACACACACATAGATAGGCCTCGCTCTCGCTCAATATCTTAGGCTATATTATATATGTATTATATGAATATAGGTCTCATTCTTTATAACGCTTTGTCTCAAAATGGCAAACACACCACCCAATTCGTCACGCTCTCATCCGTATGGATCGCGAAACCCAAGAGTGGCTAGGAGGAACACCAGGTTGCCTCAAGCTGACCCATACCCCACTCACTTCACTTTGTCGGACTTAATCACTAGGCTTCACCAACACGAGCGACGACTTAATACTATGGAAATCGAACTCCAAGAAACCAACGAAAATTGGAGACTCACATCACTTGAACGTATCAATCAAGTCTTCGAAGATCACGAAAATACCATCAACCACATGGGCACCCTTGACAACCGCCTGGGTGAAACCATCGAAACTATGGAGGTTGTCCACAACCAAGTGATTGGCAACTAAAATGAAATATCCGTTCTACAATCAAGGCTAAATCAGTGCGAGACACGTCTAAGGGAAACCGAGGATGCCCTCCGAATGGTTAGCAGACTTGCAGAATCTGTGGACCATCTCACCGCACTACTACCACAACTCAATCTACGACAGGATTAGCTTAGGCTAAATCTGTACTTTATCATGCTTTCGTAGGACCTATGTAATTTGACCGGATGTAATAATTCCTGGCACTTTTGTAAAACTTCTAAGTCTGTGACTTTTGAAACTCCTAACTCGAAATTGGTCTGTAATCGTTTAACATCGTATTATCAATCGACAATTTCTCTCGACTATCTAACATTGTTAATTTTCACTTTGTGATGTTGTGTATTACTACTATAATATATGTATATCTATCGAATTATCATTTTGGTACAACTTCTCATGTACCTCTTGTTTCTTTCTTGAAGAATCATGCCGCCAAAGAAGAAAAGTTACAGTGATGCTGAAATTGCTGCCATCATTTCTCGAGCTGTGGCCGAAGCCCTGGCTACTCGGGATTTACCACAAAACTCCAGGAGGAGTAATGATACTCCAGAAATTACTCCTATTATCAAGCCTTGTTCTTACAAGGATTTTCTTAGCTGCAACCCGCTAAATTTCAAGGGCACGGAAGGTGCCATCGGTCTAATCAGGTGGATCGAAAGGATCGAAAGGATCGAATCTGTCTTCGGTTTGTGCAACTGCACGGAAGACAACAAGGTCTAATTCGTTGCTTACACTTTTCAAGAAGGTGCACTCACATGGTGGAATACTCATGCCAGTTCTGTGGGCATTGATGTAGCAAACCAACTCCCCTGGGCAGTGATATCGCGTAAAAAGTCACGTTTTTACAATAGATATCTCTCTCATTCTGGAACAATTCTTGGCACTTTAACTCAAAAACATTACAAATCTGTAATATTATGCCAAGATGGTAAAAACAAGGTTGCATGATGAAAATCAAGCAAAACGGGCAGAAAACGAAGATTCCACGCACGTTTAAAGATTCCAGACATCAAAATGAGGTTTCAAGACCAAAGAGCCCATCACCAACATCTATCTGACCCAAGATGTTCGTTTTCAAATTACGAATCCAACAGAAGAAGAATCAACTAAAACGGACGAAGATCGAAGATTCTACGCACTCCGGAAGATCCAAACGATTCGTACGACACATCTAAAGTTCAGAGACATATTTTAGGGATTTCTTTTCATCAAAAGCTTCGTTTTTGAATTACGAATCCAACGCAAAAAGAATCAATGCAAATGGACGTGTAACGAAGAAAACACGCACGAGTCGAAAAACGCAGCAACCGGCAGCGGACTGGTGCCACTGGCAGCCAGCCGCCGCCAGCCAGCCAGCCAGCCGCCGCCGGCTGCCCGCCACCCACACGGATTGCACTTTTTGGTACTTTTGCGTACCCGGTGCTAGACCTTTTCCTACTTTTCGTACCTGGTGTCACTACCTTTTTGGCCTTTTGTACCTGGTGCCACTACCTTTTCCACCTTTTGCTATCATGAGCTTGGGGATGCTAACTTGAGCCGAATTTCCTCTATAAAAGGCAGCCCCTAGCTCTCATTTCAACACACCAACTCATACACAAACACACACACTCATACTTACACTCTCATTCTTCCATTTTCAGTTTCTCACTCTAAAAGTCTCTTATATTTTAGTCTAGGGTTATTGTAATTAATCTACGGATTAACATAGAGGTTAGAGCGAACGTTAGGAGTTTGGAGATTCATCTTTGTACGTGTGAACGAGTTGTCTGTCATAATAATACGCTGCTGCGCATTTATTTCCGGGTGATATCGAAACCTTTATCATACTTGCTTTATCTCATATTTCAATTATGTATTATTGTCTTGTATGTGATTTGTCTATTGCCATGAATTGCGAGTAGTTTATTATTGTGATTGTTGATGATGTAGATAATTATAAGTAAGGATGACGTTATATAATTAAGTGTACAACAATTGTAAACGTGATGTAACGGCCCCTATTCTACAGTTTATCTGATATAGTACTAGAAACGTTTTATACGGAGTACAAATGTATGGAAGTCGATAAACGACCGAAGGTAGTTACATCACTGAAATCAGCTCTGGTTTAACAGTTGGAATTCCGAAAGGATAATACAACTTCACAACTAACTGGTATATCCTACGAAAGTCAACACACAATAAAATAATGTTCGAAAACACGTTCAGATAAAATAGGAATTAATGACCTTTGTACCGTTAAGACTTTATGAACTTGAGTTTAATTTATGGAGTACCCTTTCCAGTTATCCACGTGACTGCAACCTAGTAATTAGGACTTGATCAACCTTAATTATGGTAAGTAGTTATTTATGCCCATGACATGCAACAAGTAAGACACAGTGAATCCACTCGTTTTACATATTAGGTTTACATTTCTGCATCGCTTTACATTTAGTTAGTTTAGAGTGTCACATTCACCGTTAATTACTCTTGACCGCATGTCTGATGTAAGAAGCAATCGAACTACCTTGTAAAGTACACTGTCCGATTACTGAAAGGCATGACCTGCATATGAAACACGTTTTTATAAACTGCGAATAATCTAGGGATGTATAACTGTTTGAAAAGGAGAACTCAAGTCATAAGCTGAAGTAACCAAACCCTAATGCATAAAACAAGACTTAGGAATAAGGATAGCATCCTCGTGATTTAGATACCTTAAAACACTAAGCCTTACACAATCAGCGGTCAAAACATACAAAGCCATTAATCTGCATGCTAATAAAATACTAAACTATTTTAGGGGTTAAGAAAGGTCGGACCTATGAGACGATACGCTACTGATTCATGCACCTCGGCGTTAAGCCAAAATTGGTTGTTTATCTTTCAACTAGATAAGTATTGGAAGTTTGCGTATTGCTCCGATCAAAATCACGATAACCTAGTTCCTAGTGACATACCAATGGGAAATTTAATTGGTAGGGTTCTAGAGTTTACACCTGATAATTTAAATCATTATATTAGTATTGCCCCTGTTTAATCTGTCATCCTGAAACATTAATTATCAAAATCTCAGCAATCACATGTCTATCTTTATCTGCTTTCCTGTAATTTACTTTTCTGCATTTTAATTACCTGTCTTTAGTTTAAAACCCCCAAACCTACCTACTTTGTTTCATCCTAAATATCTCCTACCGAAAGCACCAGCTTTAATCTCCCACACGTTTGGATTCATAGAACGATCTTAGGTCATACTTACCGCTTACTAACTAGAGTAGGTAGTACGTATAATTTAAGCCCAGCAAAATATAAATTTTAAAACCCCTGCTGCGCCCGCATCACCATCAGGAATCGCAACGACACTGAACCGACGGTTGCGGGTGCAACAAGTTTTTGGCGCCGCTGCCGGGGAATCACAAACGTACGATTCAAAGCCGCCTTAAGTAGTAATATTTAGGAGACCCTTATGATTGAAATCTCTTTAGAAATCTTTGCCTTTACCAAATACCCTTTCACTTCCGTACAAAAATCCACAATCAGTGCTGCAGGATAGTTAAGTCTACAACCGGAGACCCTGATTCAACGGAAGAGAACGTGTTTCTGGAAGTCATGAATAAACTCACTCACGAACTTAAGTACAAGGATCAAGGTCCACGCGTCGGCTTGTCAAACCCTAAAAAGATAAGGAAAGCGTACAATAAGTTAATTGGTGATCTTGTCAATTTAGGATACGAAGAACGAGAAGTCCTAGGATTTGAGAATCGTCATTACTATTTAGTTTATAACACCATTTTGGAACTTTCAAAATGTTTTGTGCTGAAAAACGTTCGCTTAAGGGAGCAAGTCTCGACCCTTTCCCTCTGAAGGGATCGGAACGAGTCTTAAAACAATTCCTTCCAAAAACAAAAGGTCGAAGCTCGCGACTTTAAATAAGCATATTTCAGTATAAATATAGTAATATAATAAAATTTTGAAAGTTTCCTTTGAAAAAAAAAACGTTTTTAAATTTTTGCTTGAAAAACACGTGCACGACAACAAGAACGTACAACGTTAAGCTTTTAGCCGAAACGTGTACATTCAACAAGTCCACGTCAGACAACTAATTTTAAAACAACCAAAAATAATCTAAGTTTAATATCTCAGGATTACTTTTTAATTGTTCCACAAAAATGTACGCGCTTCTTAAATTGTTTATAACGTAATGAAAGACTAACAAGTAACTAGTTACAATAAATACGTTTAGGATTTGTAATCAGCATTAGTGGGACCTTAGGAATTAATCTAGGGAAGTACTTAGAAGTACATAAGGGACCATGTAAGGAATATGGTACATGGGAGTATGACAAATATTCTCATGGACCACAAGCCTTCCATTTGATCCCATAATTCAAAAATAACATAAAAAACTTTTTTTCTTCTCCCTCCCTCACTCCCAAAACCGGCCACCCTAAACCCACCATGGATCACCACTCAATCTTCACCAACCTCTCTAATTTCATGTCCTTTTGAACTCCTCATTGCATGATATTCTCGATTGTACGTTCATTTTGAAGCATAACACACTAAAACAAGGTATGATCATAAGAAACCCACTTTAAGCTTAAAGTTTCTCATTTTATGAAGTTACCTAAGTTAGTAACTAGGAATTGCTATTTTTCTTGGTTTTATGCTTAGAAACTACATGCTACTACCACTTACCCATGCTAATTCATACTAGTTTGGATTTTTCAAGAAGATGTACTTTAACTTATTGATTAAGTCTAGAATTTAGCTTGATTAAGTGCTAGTTGTTAGATATTTAAGTAATTATGGTGTTTTGAATGATTGCCCCATGTTAATTGTATAATGCGGATAGATTAGGATTAGCAAATTTGACTTTTGAAGTCAACAAAAAGTTAACTAGCATGCATGATAGTAAATTAAAAATTACTTGAAAACCTTGCTTACTAGGACACTTGTACTTTCTTGACTAGTCAAAATAGGCAATATAGAATTATTATTAGAAACAAAAGTCTTGAATAAAACCAAACACATGGATGACATAATTTTTGTGCATGACCTAGCTTGTTATCTAGTGGGAAAATGCCTAAAAATAATGATTACATGCTTAGGTTATAATTTTGGTATGCGGACAAATTGGAATTATTGTCCGAAGTAAGTTTTGACCTAAAAGTCAATTTGAAGTATTGTATTAAAAAAAAATTAATTGCAATTTTTATTCAAAAACCTTACTTCAAGTTGAACTTTTAAAAGTCAAAAACCTACACTGAGACTATAAACTGTGAGATAATGACGTTTCAAATTTGACTAAACACCAGAATTTGTAAACGACATTACTTCACAAGTTAAGTTACCGCCATCCCATGACTATATGTTCTACACATTGATGATTGCCTCACTATTGTTACTTGGGGGCATTTGATATTTACTGTAATCCTTGGACTGTCAAGAATTTAAAGCCCTCATTTTGAATTTTCCATTAGAAAATTCGAGAAGTGCTTTAAATTCCACCTTTCTTAAGACCTATTACTTTAAATTTCTCATGTTCTCAGGTACCATGAAGAAAAAGCTAAAACCAGCACGTCCACTTACAGGATCTCTTGCATACCTTAGTGCATCACCAACATAAGACCGGATGGCACGAATATGGAAAGATAAACCTTTTGGCCGTTTTAGATATGTAGATTGGGAAAAGCTACAGATATTGGGGTTCAGGCAGAAATTAGAGAGTCTACTCAGTTACTCAATAGAGGGTCAGCAGTTTGAGTCTTTCAAGAGATTGTTCAGCATTGACGAATCGGTGTATATGGAAATGATCACCGAGTTCATGACCACCTATACATTCGAGCCAGGGAGTAGAGTGGAAGACGGGGTGATCACGTTTAGATATATGGGGAGCCTATTCACCTTGTCATTGGCTCAGTTTGCACGTCACTTAGATCTCTATACACCAGAAGAGATAGATTCACCCATGTTTACTGATGGAGCCACCACGATGTCTCTCACGACTACCACCGCAGAGGCATGGAGTCATTGGTCACGAAAGCCATATTTCTCGGGAATTAAAGCTACCCAGCTCACAGACCCAGTTATGCAGATTTTGCATAAACTACTGGCTTGTTCACTTGATGGGAAACATACGTCTAATGGTCGAGTGTCTGAGTTTGATGTTATCATGATGGCATGTATCGTCGATAGGAGAAACATTCAGGTTGCCCATCTAGTTGCCCAGCGGATTTTGGAAGAGAAAGATTTTGGTGCAAGAAGATCATTCATGGGCCCAGTAATTACCCGGTTGATAAGGAAAATGGGATTGATTAGGATGACGGAGATAGTAAAGTTTAAAAGCCTGCCATGATGGAGTTCCCAACCAGTAAACTATGATTTTCTGAGGAAAATGGATATACTTAGGATTCTGAATATTGGTACCGTTTACATCAGGGCACGATCATCAGACCCTGAGAGTATTGATACATTGGTAGCAGGTCTAGTCCTACCCAGGGAGTCCAGAAAGAGGAAGCAACCGAAAGAGGCCCGAAGTTCAGACTCTGATTCAGATGAGGGTGCACGAGATTCTGATGTCCCAGTTGCACCACCACAGCCTACTAGGACAGGACCTTCTGTCCCGGCCCCTAGAGCTCAGATACCAGCTTATATATACCATTATGGGACACCCCCAGGACCCGATTACTGGTACTGGCTGATGCAGATGCAAGTCAAAAGCTATAGAGCTATGAGGCAGCAGATCGCAGGAATACCAGTGAGCCCACTTCCGGACATACCATGCGGGATGGGACGAGCCCCACCACATTTGTATCCACCTGTAGCTCCTACTCCAGCACCTCGCCGACATCCAGTCCATGGCCATGGTTTACCACCTCGGACAGCCCCACTCAGGCCACAGGCACCGCGATCACAGATCCCCCTTCAGAGACAGCAGATTCCCTCGGTCGTCGGCTCAGCTAGAGGATAGATTTCGAGTAGCAGTAGGATATCTAGAGCCCCTACTCGAGCCACTTTTGTTCAGAGTCATAGGACTCTCAGGAGCACCAGCCCTGCAGCTGCACCGATTGCTCCAGTATCTTCTCACAGACAGACCGATCTATTCAGAGAGCACTCTCAGCAGGGGATACATGAGACTCCACTCTATAGCTTTGACATGCCCGCAGGGGAGTTTGTTGATTAGTTGATACATGACGGGATATTCACCATGGGTACACCAGACGCAGAGGATGATAGGGATGCATCAGATAAGGGCACCCACTGTTAGCACGATGACTCTTCATTAGATGAGACATCTCCCATAGCATCTTCGACTGCAGTACCACCACCAGTCGAGCAATAGATTGCTCCGGCTTCTTACTTCTTTCTATTTTCTACCAAGACTTTATTATTATTATGTGTATTTGATGTACTGTGGATGCATAGACATCACATCTATCCAGTTATTACTTTATCATTTTATTATTTTACTTTTCTTATCAGCAGCTATTACTTGATTGAGTTGAGTGGTTTGTTTGAAAAACTATAGAAGACCTAAGCAAAAGAGGACTGTGGACCACGCAATGAAGAATGTTGAGAGCCATAAGCTACAAGCCACGGACCAGCAGACTTCCAACGAGGCGCCAATAACGTGCACGGAAAAAGCGGTACAACGTTCCAAAACCCTCTACCCGTTTTGATTACCTCATCCGATATTCCAAACACTAAGTGTGGGATAATAAAAACCACACTACACTTACGAAACAATCCAATAATAAGTAGAATCTCTAAGTGTGGGATACTTCAACAAGAGGTACTCAACAAATAGATTCGAACATTAGGGACAATGTTCCTCTAAGTGTGGGATATACGGTCATCGACCGCAAGTTTTTACCCCTTGTCCGTAAGTTAAACAATATTTTCATTTAAAAGTTAAAAATGGATAAAAATTTCAAAATTTTCAGATTCAAAAAAAACATCGTTCTTTAGAAATCCTATCTTTCAAAAATATAAATTACAGCAAGGAACGAGTTTTTGACAACGAAACAAAACTGTTTTAGAATAAGATATGGACGAAAAGGGCAACACATGGCCAAGCACCGATATACGCATTCGAATTAGAACTTGCTCTTGTAATACATTTCGAGATCACACCAATGAGTGTCATACGTACAACCCATCTCGATAACTTCTAAGGAATCCAAACACCCTTCCACCATCAAACATCCACCCACTCAACACTCACTCTTCACACCCAATCAAAACCTCCTAACATTCATCCCGAACCTACAGAAGTTTCATTTTCCAACGAATTCTCAAAGATATTCCAAGACTTCTGCAGCCTAACACAAAGCCATCGGAGCATTCCCCAAAGGATGAGCATCATCCGTAAAAGGAGCTCCAAGAAAAGAAATTCAGCAAAAAGCTTATATCGGAGCGTTCCCCAAAGGATGAGCATCATCCGTAAAAGGAGCTCCAGGAAAAAGAAATTCAGCAGAAGCTGCTCAAAAAATAAAATAAAAAAAAGCCCAAGGATCAAGAAAAAGGGCCAAGAAAAGAAAAAATTCCAAGGAAATAGGCTATGTAGTCCTTTCAGAATCTGAGAAATTCCAAAGAAACTCTCTCAAGAAAAGTTTTGAGAAAATAAAAGGAAAACCCTCACACCTTCTTCACACCGAAAACACCCGATTCCTTCCAAGATATCTCGAATGGTTAGTACCGTCCTCATCAAAAGTGATGGAGATTTGATTCTCGACCAAGCCTATGACGAGAATGTTGCACTTGCCTAGTCATGATCATCATGTTGCTCGAAGAAGGTATCAAATTCAATAAACCCTTAGTTTCTGTTAAAAACTCTTTCATAACTATAACTTTATATCCTTTGGAAAAAGGTATCTCTAAAAACTGATGCAATTAGAATCGTTCTAGAAGCTTTTAAGAATGAGTTTGCTTGAGCACAAGCAAAGTTCTAAGTGTGGGATACTTGATATCGCGTAAAAAGTCACGTTTTTACTATAGATATCTCTCTCATTCTGGAACAATTCTTGGCACTTTAACTCAAAAACATTACAAATCTGTAATATTATGCCAAGATGGTAAAAACAAGGTTGCATGATGAAAATCAAGCAAAACGGGCAGAAAACGAAGATTCCATGCACGTTTAAAGATTCCAGACATCAAAATGAGGTTTCAAGACCAAAGAGCCCATCACCAACATCTATCTGACCCAAGATGTTCGTTTTCAAATTACGAATCCAACAGAAGAAGAATCAACTAAAACGGACGAAGAACGAAGATTCTACGCACTCCGGAAGATCCAAACGATTCGTACGACACATATAAAGTTCGGAGACATATTTTTGGGATTTCTTTTCATCAAAAGCTTCATTTTTGAATTACAAATCCAACGCAAAAAGAATCAACGCAAACGGACGCGTAACGAAGAAAACACGCACGAGTCGAGAAACGCAGCAACCGGCAGCGGACTGGTGCCACTGGCAGCCAGCCGCCGCCACCAGCCAGCCAGCCGCCGGCTGCTGGCAGCCAGCTGCCGCCGGCTGCCCGCCACCCGCACGGATTGCACTTTTTGGTACTTTTGCGTACCCGGTGCTAGACCTTTTCCTACTTTTCGTACCTGGTGCCACTACCTTTTTGGCCTTTTGTACCTGGTGCCACTACCTTTTCCACCTTTTGCTATCATGAGCTTGGGGATGCTAACTTGAGCCGAATTTCCTCTATAAAAGGCAGCCCCTAGCTCTCATTTCAACACACCAACTCATACACAAACACACACACTCATGCTTACACTCTCATTCTTCCATTTTCATTTTCTCACTCTAAAAGTTTCTTATATTTTAGTCTAGGGTTATTGTAATTAATCTACGGATTAACATAGAGGTTAGAGCGAACGTTAGGAGTTTGGAGATTCATCTTTGTACGTGTGAACGAGTTGTCTGTCATAATAATACGCTGTTGCGCATTTATTTCTGGGTGATATCGAAACCTTTATCATACTTGCTTTATCTCATATTTCAATTATGTATTATTGTCTTGTATGTGATTTGTCTATTGCTATGAATTGCGAGTAGTTTATTATTGTGATTGTTGATGATGTAGATAATTATAAGTAAGGATGACGTTATTAATTAAGTGTACAACAATTGTAAACGTGATGTAACGGCCCCTATTCGACAGTTTATCTGATATAGTATTGGAAACGTTTTATACGGAGTACAAATGTATGGAAGTCGATAAACGACCGAAGGTAGTTACATCACTGGAATCAGCTGTGATTACATCACTGGACATGCAACAAGTAAGACACAGTGAATCCACTCGTTGTACATATTAGGTTTACATTTCTGCATTGCTTTACATTTAGTTAGTTTAGAGTGTCACATTCACCGTTAATTACTCTTGACCGCATGTCTGATGTAAGAAGCAATCGAACTACCTTGTAAAGTACACTGTCCGATTACTGAAAGGCATGGCCTGCATATGAAACACGTTTTTATAAACTGCGAATAATCTAGGGATGTATAACTGTTTGAAAAGGAGAACTCAAGTCATAAGCAGAAGTAACCAAACCCTAATGCATAAAACAAGACTTAGGAATAAGGATAGCATCCTCGTGATTTAGATACCTTAAAACACTAAGCCTTACACAATCAGCGGTCAAAACATACAAAGCCATTAATCTGCATGCTAATAAAATACTAAACTATTTTAGGGGTTAAGAAAGGTCAGACCTATGAGACGATACGCTACTGATTCATGCACCTCGGCGTTAAGCCAAAATAGGTTGTTTATCTTTCAACTAGATAAGTATTGGAAGTTTGCGTATTGCTCCGATCAGAATCACGATAACCTAGTTCCTAGTGACATACCAATGGGAAATTTAATTGGTAGGGTTCTAGAGTTTACACCTGATAGTTTAAATCATTTTATCAGTATTGCCCCTGTTTAATCTGTCATCCTGAAACATTAATTATCAAAATCTCAGCAATCACATGTCTATCTTTATCTGCTTTCCTGTAATTTACTTTTCTGCATTTTAATTACCTGTCTTTAGTTTAAAACCCCCAAACCTACCTACTTTGTTTCATCCTAAATATCTCCTACCGAAAGCACCAGCTTTGATCTCCCACACGTTTGGATTCATAGAACGATCTTAGATCATACTTACCGCTTACTAACCAGAGTAGGTAGTACGTATAATTTAAGCCCAGTAAAATATAAATTATAAAACCCATACTGCGCCCGCATCACCATCAGGAATCACAACGACACTGAACCGACGGTTGCGGGTGCAACAGGCAAACCTGAAGAAAATGCTAAGGGACGAATATTGCCCCATCGAGGAACTCCACAGGTTGGAGGAAGAATTCTGGCATTTATCTGTTCAAGGCAATGATATCGCTGGTTACACCACCAAATTCCAGCAACTCGCCCTTCTATGTCTGGGTTTGGTAGACACGGACGAAAAACGCATCAAGAAATACATCCGCGGCCTCCCAGTGAACATCCAGGGAAATGTCGCCTCATCCAAGCCAACCACCATCCAAAGTGTTATCCGGCTTGCACACGAACTCATGGTGATGATTGTCAGCCGTGAAGCATCCACCACCTCTTCCAACAACAAAATGAAATCTTCTGAAAACTTCAACAACCAATCAACCTTCAAAAAGCCTGAGACTATCAGGGCTTACTCTTCTGGTTCTGGGGACAAGTAGGGTTACACTGGGAATAAACCTCACTATTCCAAGTGCAACCGCCATCATGAGGGTCCTTGTGGTACTCCTTGCAACAACTGCAAGAGGTACGGACATTCTTCCAAGGACTGCCGAGCACCCAAAGCCAACAATAACAACTCTAATCAATCAAAGGCCTGGTATGAATGCAACACGGGGCACTACAGGAATGACTGCCCGAAACTAAAGAACAAGAACAGCGGCAACAATGCAAAAGGTAGAGTTTTTGTTCTGAACTCAGGGGATGCCAGTCAAGACCCAAATATGGTCACGGGTACGTTCCTCATCAACAACCTAACTGCCTCTGTTCTATTTGATACTGGTGCTGATAAGAGTTTTATTTCTGATGAATTTTACCCACTACTTGACATCATCCCTGTTGCATTAGATGTTAAGTACATTGTTGAATTAGCTAATAGTAAGCTCATTGAGACAGACAGTGTAATACCTAATTGCACTCTAAACCTCGCCAACGAACTCTTTTCCATTGACCTTATACCCGTCGAGATCGGAAGTTTCGACATCATAGTTGGTATGGACTGGTTGTCCAAACATCACGCTGAAATCATCTATTTTGAAAAGGTCGTCCGCATTCCCCTCGCCGCTGGTAGAACTTTGATCATGCAAGGGGAGACCAGTGGGCCGAGGATGAACATCATATCGTGCATGAAAACCCGTAAGTACTTGAGAAAGGGTTATCAGGCAATCCTCGCACATGTCATGGAGAAAAAGTCAGAGGAGAAGCGACTCGAGGATGTGCCAATTGTCCGAGACTTTCCTGAAGTCTTTCCCGAAGACCTACCTGGTCTTCCACCACCGCGATAAGTCGAATTTTCTATTGATCTCGTGCCCGGTGCAGCGCCGGTGGCATGAGCACCATATCGTTTAGCCCCATCCGAATTTCAGGAGGTATCTACTCAGTTACAGGAACTCCTGGATAAGGGTTTCATTAGACCGAGTTCTTCACCTTGGGGAGCTCCGGTTTTGTTTGTGAAAAAGAAAGACGGTTCATTCGGAACGTGTATCGACTACCGAGAGTTGAACAAACTAACCGTTAAAAACCGTTATCCACTTCCTCGCATCGATGACCTGTTCGACCAAGTTCAGGGGTCGAGTTTCTACTCAAAGATCGACCTTCGGTCAGGTTATCATTAGTTACGAATTCGCGACGAAGATATCCCAAAAACCGCATTCCGAACTCGCTATGGACACTATGAATTTCAAGTGATGCCCTTTGGTCTAACCAACGCACCAGCTGTATTCATGGACCTCATGAATCGAGTGTGCAAACCTTATCTCGACAAGTTTGTAATTTTCTTCATCGATGACATCCTCATTTGCTTGCGCAACGAGCAAGAACATGCGCAACATCTGAAAACCATCCTTGAACTACTCAAAAACGAGGAATTATTCGCCAAATTCTCCAAGTGTGAGTTCAAGATGCAAACCGTTCAATTCCTTGGACACGTGATTGAAAGTCAAGGAATTCATGTAGATCCGTCTAAAATCGAGGCTATCAAGTGCTGGCAAGCACCCTCAACGCCGACCGAAGTATGGCAATTCCTAGGACTTGCCGGGTACTATCGGCGATTCATTGAAAATTTCTCCAAAATAGCCCAACCTCTCACCTTACTGACTCAGAAGGAAAAGAACTTCAACTAGACTGATAAACAAGAGTCAGCATTTCAGCTTCTGAAACAAAAGCTTTGCAGCGCACCTATCTTATCCTTACCCGAAGGCAACGATGACTTCGTGGTATACTGTGATGCTTCACACCAAGGTCTTGGTTGCGTATTGATGCAATGAGACAAGGTCATTGCCTACGCCTCCCGACAACTCAAAGTTCACGAAAAGAATTATACCACTCATGACCTCGAATTTGGGGCCGTAGTGTTCGCACTCAAAATCTAGAGACACTATCTGTACGACACTAAATGTACAACCTTTACCGATCATAAAAGTCTTCAGCATATCTTTGACCAAAAAGATCTCAACATGAGGCAACGTCGATGGGTCGAGTTTCTCACCGATTATGATTGCGAGATCCGTTATCATCCTGGCAAGGCAAATGTTGTTGCCGATGCCCTCAGCCGAAAGGAACGTGTAAAACCTCTTCGAGTCCGAGCCCTCAGCATGACCATTCACAGCGACTTTATCATTCAAATCATTACCGCTCAACTCGAAGCGCTTAAACCGGAAAACATCACAAACGAGGCCTTGCGAGGCATGGACAAACAGTTCGAAATAAAATTTAATGGTACTCGACAATTCTCTAACCGAATATGGTTACCAAACTTCGGCAACTTACGAGATTTGGTGATGGACGAAGCTCACAAATCTCGCTATTCTATACATCCTAGATCAGACAAGATGTATCACGGCATCAAAGATCTATACTGGTGGCCTAACATGAAAGCCGACATCTCCACCTATGTCGGTAAATGCTTAACCTGTTCTAAGGTCAAGGCCGAGTATCAAAAACCTTCCGGCTTGCTACAACAACCGAAAATCCCTCAATGGAAATGGGAGCAAATCTCCATGGATTTCATCACCAAACTCCCATAAACATCAAGCGGTTGCGATACCATTTGGGTGATCGTCGATTGTCTCACTAAATCTGCTCATTTCCTAGCCATCAAAGAAACCGATAAAATGGAACGCCTCACGCGAATGTATCTGAAGGAAATAGTATCCCGACACGGTGTTCCTATCTCGATCATCTCCGACAGAGATAGTCGTTTCACATCCCGCTTTTGGTAGTCACTACAAAAATCTTAGGGTACTCGTCTGGACATGAGTAATGCATACCATCCACAAACTGACGGCCAAAGCGAGTGAACTATTCAAATACTGGAAGACATGCTACGAGCTTACGTAGTTGACTTCGGTAAAAACTGGGAAAACCATCAACCCTTGTGCGAGTTTTCGTACAACAACAGTTATCATACCAGCATTAAGGCTGCACCCTTCGAGGCACTGTACGGCCGTAAGTGCCGATCACCTATCTGTTGGACCGAAGTGGGAGACAGCCAACTCACTGGTCTAGAGATCATTCACGAAACAACAAATAAAATCATTGGAATCCAAAACAGACTCAAAGCCGTGCATGATCGTCAGAAAAGTTATGATGACGTGAGACGTAAGCATCTCGACTTCCAGGTTGGGGATCGAGTATTGCTCAAAGTATCACCTTGGAAAGGTGTCATTCGATTCGGTAAACGCGGAAAATCAAATCCCAGATACATTGGACCTTTTGAGATCCTTGAAAGGATTGGCCTAGTGGCATATCGATTGCAGTTGCCACCTGAACTCAGTAGCGTGCATCCCACATTTCACATTTCTAATCATAAGAAATGTCTGATGAGACACTCATAATTCCTCTCGATGAAATTCATATCGATGATAAACTCCATTTCGTCAAGACGCCAGTAGAAATCATGGACCGTGAGGTCAAACAGTTGAAACAAAGTCGTATTCCCATCGTTAAAGTCCGATGGAATTCGCGGCGTGGTCCGGAATTCACTTGGGAGCGGGAAGACCAAATGTGACTCAAATATCCACATCTATTCACAGACTCCAATCCATCTATGACTCAGAGCTAAATTTCAGGACGAAATTCTCTTAACAAGGGGAGAATGTGACACCCGCCAAATTAGGACTATCATTAGTGCCTAATCATAAGTGTTAATACATATAATTAGGATTAATTATGTGTATCATTATGTGTATTGATATATTTATATATATACACACGTACGTGATTTGATTAAATCATGCATTTTAGATTATCGGATGGATCCGACACATCACAATACGGGCGTTGGTGAACAATTTATTAAATAATATGAAATTATTTAATTAACTCATTTCCATTATATATTAATTTGGATAATATATACAAACGTATTTCGTATCGTCTAAAACTAACCGTACGCAACCGAAACGCGCAAAACGCGCCCGACAAACGAAATAAACCCAAATTATATTTTTATAATTCATTATTAAGTATTTTGATAAAATACTTCAAGTAAAAATAATGATATTTAAATCGTTAGATAAACACGCGTGTCAAACATGTAACGCCTAAATAAACGTCGAGACGAACGGGTAAACGATCACCGCACGGAGTGCAACTTTTAGGAAACAATTTAGGCACCCACATGGGGTGGGGGCCCATGAAAATCTGCAGAAAAATGGGAGCCCATGCCCCCATTCCCCTTGCTTTTGAATTACACCAAACACACCTCACCATACTCCATCATTTTCACATTTCACCTCCTCTCTCCTTTCCCTCTCTCTCTAACTTCGGCTCTCTCTCTCTCTCTAGACAACCCTCACATCTCAATAACAACCACCATCAACCACCATATCACCACCACAAACCGCCACGCTGGAAATCAAGAAAATGCAAGAAAACGAGCTTTCGATTCCATTTCTTTCACTCTTCATCTAGATCATTGTAAGGACTCTTTTATTTTCTTAGTTCTACTTGATTTACAGTTATTAACATGTTTTAGTGTTCACTCAACTTTTGTATGTCCAAAACATTAACCGAAACACGATTTGAAACTCGTAATCTTGAGTTATGCATTCTGTCCAGAAAAATGGTCAACTTCCATGATTTTTATAATAATCATCTCTTAACTAAAATGGACGTTTCTTAAACCAAAAATGTAGTTCATGATGTTAGCTTTCCAACGACACCAATTTCAGAACATATCAACTTTGTTTGCTATTTTAAAATAATATTTTCGTTAAGGTGCGCATTACTGTTCCGACGGACAGAAACATCCGCCTCCTTCTCGAGACCATATATCGAGTTCTAGACCACTAAACGTATGATACCAGTGCCAAAACCTCACATATTTTGTTAACTTTTAAAACTCCTTCTTTGGATACTTCCAGAAATACACGGATTTTTGTGTATAACTCGATCTTGGAACAGATGTCCATTTTGGACCGATCCGACCACTCTTCATGATTATTTTTGTTAAAAATAGTAAATGAACTTATAAAACTACCATAAAGTGCATATTTACACTATACATATAAGAAAATATGTGTGATTTTTAGTTAGGCTTGATTCGGAATAGAAATGGGTAAGATCGGGGGTTGATTTGGGGTTAAAAATCTGGAACCAAACCTAAATGGACTGTTTTTGTCATTTCACAAAACCGACACTTCGGGTTAACCCCGACATGAACCGATAATTTTTATGTACTTATTTTATCATTTTAAGGGTTGGGTAAAAGTTTCGGGTCAAACCGAGGTCGTTTGACCACAAACACGACACTTGAAAACCAAACAGCCAGTAGTGTCGCAGGAGGGTCAAACCCAACTGCGACACTAGACCCAGTGTCGCATAACCATCTGAGAATCGCATACTGCAACACTAAGCTATTGTCGCATAATCATCTGAGTGTCGCATACTGCGACACTAATGTCATTGTCGCATGAAATCTATTTGTCACATGTAGCGACACTATCTCTAGTGCCGCATTCAATTGTAATGTCGCAGGAAGCGACACTAATATTAGTGTCGCTGAATCATGGAATGTCGCATACTGCGACACTAACCCTAGTGTCGCAATAACTTCAAATTCAAAATACCATTCGACACTATTACTAGTGTTGCAACCTATACCCATTGTCGCATAAAGACTCGATACTCGCAAAACACATGCGACAATGGCATTGTCGCAAACACCATTGTCATAACATCATTTTCGCAGCATCATTGTCGCATAACTTTTGTACTTGAAACTGTTCCGACAATCCTTATTGTCGCATGAACAGTTTTCCCGACCATCCTTATTGTCCCATGAATAATTTTCGACAATCCTTATTGTCTCATAAATAGTGTCCAACGCTAACTTTGCATACCGACTTTTCAACGGATAATATCACGATGTACTTGATTAAACGTCAATGACAAATACAATATTTGGAATAACTCGCAAACACATAACATATACAGTGATAAGTATACAACACAGCAAAACATACAATAATAACACTTTTGGATTATTATTACAAACCGTCACCAACGGGCCGTACATATTTTCAAAACTCAAACTAATCAAACAAACCAATGTATTTGGACATAACTAGTTGGATGAACAACTAGCATGGGTGATCTTTAGAGATACCAACTTATATCCCTAACCTAACGCGTTTAGGACGCCCGGCAGGTTACGATCGTTGAGACGACAGCATTACTTGTACACCATCATTATCTGCTATTAGCAAACGCATCAGACTCAGGTGAGTCTCATAGCCCCTCATTTTACTGTTTTCAACCCAGGGGTGGGAATACATGCTCTATTTTACTTTTACATGTGAACACAAGTACAAAACATCGATATATTGACTGCATGAGTTTGTTTTACCTAATCATGAAGCCCTCCACTACATAGTTTGTTAGTATTGCTATAGCGTGAATGTTAGTGTATGGTACCATATGGGATTGACAATCTCCGTCCGGGGTAGTCGCGCTACCACGACTGCGGTCGAACGGACGCATTATCATTTGTTCATACATGTGTAGATTAGGCACATGCAGGAGGCAACCTCGCTCAGGTCCTTAAAGGTGGATCCTAACACCCTTCAGTTAAGCTCAAACTATGGCCTCATGACAGTATTATACAATCACTATTTTATTTGCTTAATTGCAAATTATCATACTTTAATCTTGTGGTTCATAATTCATATTTCATCATTATACAAACCTGTGAGCTCACCAGCTTTTTAGCTGACCTTATAGCATGTATTCTCAGGTACACAGCAGTAGTAGGACTGCTCAGGATTAGCTAGCTCGAGTCGCATTCAGATATCAGGAGATTCACATGCATTTCTACATCTTGTACAAATAGATATGCCTTAGAATCTCTTACATTTGGCTTACGAGCTTTTGTAACTATGATAACATTGTAAAACCTTTATATTATCAATGAAATTTGTAAACGACGCATGTAGAGTCGTTCACTTTGTCTTATGTGCTTTGTTTATTGATTCGTCATGCCTTGACCCGATTTGCTTCCGCAACCCGAATTTGGGGGTGCGACAGATTGGTATCAGAGCCTAAGATTATAGTGAACTAGGTTGCATTTAGTGGGCCTAGACTATGACCGTTAGGCAGTATTCCTCATTAAGTATGATTAGGTTCAGTGACTGCATTTTATTGGTTTAATTTAACATAGCCTGATCAACTATGCACAATTAAAAGAATATGATGTGAGATCTGAAAGTGATCATGACTGAACAGGATACACTAGTAGACCCTGACCTCGAGAGAACCGGGACTCAAACATGTCTGTGTTAGACACTTTAGGCTATTATGTGATATATATATATATATATATATATATATATATATATATATATATATATATAGGCCTCGCTCTCGCTCAATATCTTAGGCTATATTATATATGTATTATATGAATATAGGCCTCATTCTTTATAACGCTTTGTCTCAAAATGGCAAACACACCACCCAATTTGTCACGTTCTCATCTGTATGGATCGCGAAACCCAAGGGTGGCTAGGAGGAACACCAGGTTGCCTCGAGCTGACCCATACCCCACTCACTTCACTTTGTCGGACTTAATCACTAGGCTTCACCGACACGAGCGATGACTTAATACTATGGAAATCGAACTCCAAGAAACCAACGAAAACTGGAGACTCACATCACTTGAACGTATCAATCAAGTCTCCGAAGATCACGAAAATACCATCAACCACATGGACACCCTTGACAACCGCCTGGGTGAAACCATCGAAACTATGGAGGTTGTCCACAACCAAGTGATTGGCAACCAAAATGAAATATCCGTTCTACAATCAAGGTTGAATCAGTGCGAGACACGTCTAAGGCAAACCGAGGATGCCCTCTGAATGGTTAGCAGACTTGCAGAATCTGTAGACCATCTCACCGCACTACTACCACAACTCAATCTACGACAGGATTAGCTTAGGCTAAATCTGTACTTTATCATGCTTTCGTAGGACCTATGTAATTTGACCGGATGTAATAATTCACGGCACTTTTGTAAAACTTCTAAGTCTGTGACTTTTGAAGCTCCTAACTCAAAATTGGTCTGTAATCGTTTAACATCGTATTATCAATCGACAATTTCTCTCGACTATCTTACATTGTTAATTTTCACTTTGTGATGTTGTGTATTACTACTATAATATATGTACATCTATCGAATTATCATTCTGGTACAACTTCTCATGTACCTCTTATTTCTTTCTTGAAGAATCATGCCGCCAAAGAAGAAAAGTTACAGTGATGCTGAAATTGCTGCCATCATTTCCCGAGCTGTGGCCGAAGCCCTGGCTACTCGGGATTTACCACAAAACTCCAGGAGGAGTAATGATACTCCAGAAATTACTCCTATTATCAAGTCTTGAACTTACAAGGATTTTCTTAGCTGCAACCCGCTAAATTTCAAGGGCATGGAAGGTGCCATCGGTCTAGTCAGGTGGATCGAAATGATCGAATCTGTCTTCGGTTTGTGCAACTGCACAGAAGACAGCAAGGTCAAATTCGCTGCTTACACCTTTCAAGAAGGTGAACTCACATGGTGGAATACTCATGCCAGTTCTATGGGCATTGATGTAGCAAACCAACTCCCCTGGGCAGACCTGAAGAAAATGCTAAGGGATGAATATTGCCCCACCGAGGAACTCCACAGGTTGGAGGAAGATTTCTGGCATTTATCTGTTCAAGGCAATGATATCGCTGGTTACACCACCAAATTCCAGCAACTCGCCCTTCTATGTCTGGGTTTGGTAGACACGGACGAAAAACGCAAAGAAATACATCCGCGGCCTCCCAGTGAACATCCAGGGAAATGTCACCTCATCCAAGCCAACCACCATCCAAAGTGTTATCCGGCTTGCACACGAACTCATGGTGATGATTGTCAGCCGTGAAGCATCCACCACCTCTTCCAACAACAAAAGGAAATCTTCTGGAAACTTCAACAACCAACCAACCTTCAAAAAGCCTGAGACTGTCAGGGCTTACTCTTCTGGTTCTGGGGACAAGTAGGGTTACACTGGGAATAAACCTCACTATTCCAAGTGCAACCGCCATCATGAGGGTCCTTGTGGTACTCCTTGCAACAACTGCAAGAGGTACGGACATTCTTCTAAGGACTGCCGAGCACCCAAAGCCAACAATAACAACTCCAATCAATCAATGGCCTGCTATGAATGCAACACGGGGCACTACAGGAATGACTGCCCGAAACTAAAGAACAAAAACAGCAGCAACAATGCAAAAGGTAGAGCTTTTGTTCTGAACTCAGGGGATGCCAGTCAAGACCCAAATGTGGTCACGGGTACGTTCCTCATCAACAACCTAACTGCCTCTGTTCTATTTGATACTGGTGCTGATAAGAGTTTTATTTCTGATGGATTTTACCCACTACTTGACATCATCCCTGTTGCATTAGATGTTAAGTACATTGTTGAATTAGCTAATGGTAAGCTCATTGAGACAGACAGTGTAATACCTAATTGCACTCTAAACCTCGCCAACGAACTCTTTTCCATTGACATTATACCCGTCGAGATCGGAAGTTTCGACATCATAGTTGGTATGGACCGGTTGTCCAAACATCACGCTGAAATCATCTATTTTGAAAAGGTCATCCGCATTCCCCTCGCCGCTGGTAGAACTTTGATCATGCAAGGGGAGACCAATGGGCCGAGGATGAACATCATATCGTGCATGAAAACCCATAAGTACTTGAGAAAGGGTTATCAGGCAATCCTCGAACATGTCATGGATAAGGGTTTCATTAGACCGAGTTCTTTACCTTGGGGAGCTCCGGTCTTGTTTGTGAAAAAGAAAGACGGTTCATTCAGAACGTGTATCGACTACCGAGAGTTGAACAAACTAACCGTTAAAAACCGTTATCCGCTTCCTCGCATCGATGACCTGTTCGACCAAGTTCAGGGGTCGAGTTTCTACTCAAAGATCGACCTTCGGTCAGGTTATCATCAGTTACGAGTTCACGACGAAGATATCCCAAAAACCGCATTCCAAACTCGCTATGGACACTATGAATTTCAAGTGATGCCCTTTGGTCTAACCAACGCACCAGCTGTATTCATGGACCTCATGAATCGAGTGTGCAAACCTTATCTTGACAAGTTTGTCATTTTCTTCATCGATGACATCCTCATTTACTCGCGCAACGAGCAAGAACATGCGCAACATCTGAAAACCATCCTTGAACTACTCAAAAACGAGGAATTATTCGCCAAATTCTCCAAGTGTGAGTTCAAGATGCAAACCGTTCAATTCCTTGGACATGTGATTGAAAGTCAAGGAATTCATGTAGATCCGTCTAAAATCGAGGCTATCAAGTGCTGGCAAGCACCCTCAACGCCAACCGAAGTACGGCAATTCCTAGGACTTGTCGGGTACTATCGGCGATTCATTGAAAATTTCTCCAAAATAGCCCAACCTCTCACCTTACTGAATCAGAAGGAAAAGAACTTCGACTAGACTGATAAACAAGAGTCAGCATTTCAGCTTCTGAAACAAAAGCTTTGCAGCGCACCTATCTTATCCTTACCCGAAGGCAACGATGACTTCGTGGTATACTGTGATGCTTCACACCAAGGTCTTGGTTGCGTATTGATGCAATGAGACAAGGTCATTGCCTACGCCTCCCGACAGCTCAAAGTTCACGAAAAGAATTATACCACTCATGACCTCGAATTGGGGGCCGTAGTGTTCGCACTCAAAATCTGGAGACACTATCTGTACGGCACTAAATGTACAATCTTTACCGATCATAAAAGTCCTCAGCATATCTTTGACCAAAAAGATCTCAACATGAGGCAACGTCGATGGGTCAAGTTGCTCACCAATTATGATTGCGAGATCCGTTATCATCCTGGCAAGGAAAATGTTGTTGCCGATGCCCTCAGCCGAAAGGAACGTGTAAAACCTCTTCGAGTCCGAGCCCTCAGTATTACCATTCACAGCGAACTTATCATTCAAATCATTACCGCTCAACTCGAAGCGCTTAAACCGGAAAACATCACAAAAGAGGCCTTGCGAGGCATGGACAAACAGTTCGAAATCAAACCTAATGGTACTCGACAATTCTCTAACCGAATATGGTTACCAAACTTCGGCAACTTACGAGATTTGGTGATGGACGAAGCTCACAAATCTCGCTATTCTATACATCCTGGATCTGACAAGATGTATCACGGCATCAAAGATCTATACTGGTGGCCTAACATGAAAGCCGACATCTCCACCTATGTCGGTAAATGCTTAACCTGTTCTAAGGTCAAGGCCGAGTATCAAAAACCTTCCGGCTTGCTACAACAACCGGAAATCCCTCAACGGAAATGGGAGCAAATCTCCATGGATTTCATCACCAAACTCCCATAAACATCGAGCGGTTGCGATACCATTTGGGTGATCGTCGATCGTCTCATTAAATCTGCTCATTTCCTAGCCATCAAAGAAACCGATAAAATGGAACGCCTCACGCGAATGTATCTGAAGGAAATTGTATCCCGACACGGCATTCCTATCTCGATCATCTCCGACAGAGATAGTCATTTCACATCCCGCTTTTGGCAGTCACTACATAAATCTTTGGGTACTCGTCTGGACATGAGTAATGCATACCATCCACAAACTGACGGCCAAAGCGAGCGAACTATTCAAATACTGGAAGACGTGCTACGAGCTTACGTAGTTGACTTCAGTAAAAACTGGGAAAACCATCAACCCTTGTGCGAGTTTTCGTATAACAACAGCTATCATACCAGCATTAAGGCTGCACTCTTCGAGGCACTGTACGGTCGTAAGTGCCGATCACCTATCTGTTGGACCGAAGTGGGAGACAGCCTACTCACTGGTCCAGAGATCATTCATGAAACAACAAAGAAAATCATTGGAATCCAAAACAGACTCAAAGCCGCGCATGACCGTCAGGAAAGTTATGATGACGTGAGACGTAAGCATCTCGAATTCCAGGTTGGGGATCGAGTATTGCTCAAAGTATCACCTTGGAAAGGTGTCATTCGATTCGATAAACACGGGAAATTAAATCCCAGATACATTGGACCTTTTGAGATCCTTGAAAGGATTGGCCTAGTGGCATATCGATTGCAGTTGCCACCCGAACTCAGCAGCATGCATCCCACATTTCACATTTCTAATCTTAAGAAATGTCTAATGAGACACTCATAATTCCTCTCGATGAAATTCATATCGATGATAAACTCCATTTGTTGATGCATATTAGGTGTCTGTCAGTTGGTCTATTGAGTTGTAATAAGTGTCGTTAGTTACTTAATAGAAATATAGCTTTTGTATAGTGCGACACTCGTGTTTTAGTTTAGGCGACACTTGCCTGAGTGACGCATAGCGACACTTAGGTAAGTGACGCATGAAGGCGGCCACATGCGACACTTCCACAAGTGACGCATGTCGGCTGACTTTTTAGTATAAATACAAACCTACGGGTTTTCGGCTAGTGTTGACGAAACCCTAGCACCATTTGTCGACTAAACCAACTTGTAATCGTTCCCAAACAGTTATACAAGCTAATATACACGTTTACATTATTGAATTCCTTGTGTTCGGTTTATGTTTTGTTAGCCATACAAGCAATTGTTTGATTCCGCCTTACTATTGCTGTCAATTGACATCTAGGTCCACGACAAGGGGCACTTTCAACTGGTATCAGAGCCATCTAGGTGAATACATTGACATTTAGATTCGATTTTGGGTTGATTTCGGCTTTGTTCGAATAATTAATTGAGATTACATACGGTTTTGGAGTTGCTAAGGTGATTTACAGTCAAGATTCTTCATCATCTACAGGTTTCGTCCATTAGGGTTCAAAGAATTTTCGTTTGGTTTACGAAAATTCGACATTTTTAGGGTTTTGGGATTTTTCAGCCGTTTTGCGTCACTCGATCCGTCACTTAGACGCGTCACTTATAGCGGCACTATCTAATCCCAAATTAGGGTTTTACCGTCACTTAGACGCGTCACTTGAAGCGTCATTTGAGGTTTATACGACACTTAACTTAAGTGTCGTCTACTCTAATACACCGTCACACAAGTGCGTCACTGTTGCACGTCACTTGACCCTCAAGCGTCACTTCTGTTAGTGACGCCTGTTTGATTTATAGCATCACTTTTACTAGTGACGCCTATTCAATTTAGCACGACACTCAAGTATGACACTTGAGTGCGTCACTTGCTTAACTGACCGACACTTACTTATAGTGTCATCCGTCACTTTGTACGTCACTCAATAGCGTCACTTGCTAAGTGTCGCTAGTCGCTGCGACACTTGAGTGCGTCACTTACCTAGTGACGCCTTTGGTACTAATTAGTTTGCAAGTTCTTGTTTTTGCGTATAATTTCAGGTATATCTTCAATGGCTTCTATTGCTGACAAGGAAGATATTAGAGGTATTAGGGAGATGCTAAAGCAGGGAAATGACATTGGTTCCAATAATAAACCCCCACTTTTCACTGCAGACATGGATTATGCTTACTGGAGGGATAGATTTGAACAGTCTGTTGACTTTCATTGTCCGGAATTGTGGGGCCCATTAAAACAAAGATATGAGGCTCCAGTGGCTGAAGGAGATTATCGGACGGTTCCTCCACCAAAATCTTTTATTGCAATGACACCTCAAGAAAAGAAGGACTATCATATAGAAAGAAAAGCACACTCAGCTATTTGTATGTGCTTAACAAAGGATGTCATGAGACTGTTTAAACATCATGACACAACCTATGATTTATGGAAGGCTATAGAAACGAGGTGTGGGGGAAATGCGAAATACAAGGAAGCTAAGCTGGAATTGATAAAGAAACAGTATGATCTGTTTGACTCCTTACCTAATGAGACAACCTCTGGACTGTTTACCCGGTACTCACAATTGGTGAGTGAGTTAACGGAGGGTGGATATAATCTCACAGCACTTGAGATAAATAAGAAACTGTTAGATGTTCTACCAAGTGCATGGGATGTAAAAGTCCAATTCTTGAAGGAAAGTGAAGGATTGGATGGTATGACTTTGGATAAGCTGATAGGAGTTCTTCAAGCACACGCTATGGAGTTGAAGAAGAAAGAGTGCAAGTCAACTGGTTTTGTACAAAATCCTTCACTTTATGGAGGCCAAGTTAACTCTGGTAAGAGTTATGGAGGAATGGCATTCATCTCGGATACCAATTCTCCATCTTATTCAGCTGGAGCATCACATGCTGCTTATATTTCTGGCACATCCTCCATTACTCAAGGATCACAACAGCAGGTTTCATCTTCACCAGCTATTCAAGAGCAAGCTGCGATCTATACAGCTTTCCTCAGTTCTTACAAAGATTTGGTTACTCAACCAAATACTACTTTGGAAATGACCAAAGAAGATTATGCTCAGCTGGATGACGATGACTTGGAGCAGATGGATTTAAACTGGAATATAGCTATGATTTCCAGAAGGGTTCAGAAATTTATGCAGAGAACGAGACGGAAGAGTTTGGAAGGTAATGGGAAGACCGGATTTGGGTTCGACAAAAGCAAGGTTCGATGTTACAACTGTCAGAACCTTGGTCACTTCGCAAGGGAATGTGAGAAACCCAGGATGCCATCGTCGGGTCTTACTAAACCGGATCCACCCAAGGCAAATGAAAAAGAAGAAGCTAAATCGTTAGCTGTAGATAACGCTTTGATTGTTTTTGAGCCAACTGCTTTTGATTGGAGTGCTCAAGCTGCACAGTTTCAATGCCTGATGGCTCACATTACTCCTGAGGTACCAAATGAACCCAATGAGCCATTTAATTGTGTTTCGTGTATTAACTTAACTGAATCCCTTAAGGCCTATCAGAAAGACAATCAAAATTTGCGGGACAAGATAGTTAAACTTAATGAATCTAATAACTTTTTGCTAGATAATGAAAAACGTTATGAACAACACCTTGAAGCTCATAAATTAGATACCGAAACCTTTAAGGCAAAGGTCTTTAGCCAGCAAGATGCAATTAAAAGTTATCTTACTGAAATTGAATTGTTGACTAAAGAATTATCTGATTTGAAAAATGAGTTTGAGAATCATAAAAACAAAATCTTAGGTTCAACATCCGCCACTCAAGTCTTTAATGAGATTGTTAGCAAGCAGGGAGCAAGTGGCAAAAAGAAGGAAGGTCTTGGCTATAACCAAGCACCACCACCTTCTAATGCTGAATATTGTCCCCCGATTGCTAAACAAGGCCTTGAGGAGATCTCAGTTGATTATACCAAACTATATGGTATTAAGGCCAAAGAAGCCAAGCTAAACAAACTGACAACGGAGAAAACCAAGAGGCAAGAGTATCCATTGCCTCAGTTTGTTAAAGCTGAAAATAAGTCTCAAGTTCATACTGATGAGATTGTTGAGATAGAGGATATTACTGATCAGGAATATCCTGAGTTTAAGAAGGTTGAGGCTAAACCTGAAAAACAAATTTTAAAAGTTGAACCGGTATCAAAGGTTCAAAATAAAAAGGAAAACAGAGTTTTAAATGTGAAACTTCAAACTCAAAAGTCACCGGCAAATGTTTTAAAACAAAAGGTGACAAATGAAAAGGTTCATGTTGATAAAACTCATGCCTCAACTTCCACTTCTAAACAAGCATTTTCTAACACATGCACGAAATGTTCATGTTCTAGAAATGCTTCACCACTTCCTGCAGTAAATCCTTCGCCTCAACAGTTTAGAGAGACTCGTTCTTGTTTCTACTGCAAGAAACAAGGACATTTGATCCGCGATTGTCCCAAACTCTCTTATCAGCGTCATGGGAGAGATATGCCTAGGACATTATTCTACAGAAATTCCCTTTCAAAATCACCTCCTAGGCATCACTCCATCTCTTCCATGCCTGCTAAGACAGTAGTTAGTGTTGGGCAAAATCCTTTGTTAAAACCAAAGCCCAACATTATTTCCAAGCCAAATCCCGAACCATCAAAGGTTTGGAAGATAAAGGAGTCCACTGAAGACTCAAATGTCATCAATAATAACACATCAGATTCAAAATCTGATTTGTTTAAAAATAAAGTTTTATCTGATGTGCTTATTGTTGATGACTATGGTCGACCTAAGTCTGTAAAGGCTTGGGTCACCGTTTCTCACTAATCTCCTCATTTTTATGTGTTGCAGCAGTCTGAACGTGTAAAAGATAGCGAATGATTCATGGACAGTGGCTGCTCGCGACACATGACGGGTGATGTGTCTCTCCTAGTGGATATTAAACCATACGCAGGAGGTCATGTTGCTTTTGCTGGAGATACAGGGGGAACAATTTCGGGTAGAGGGACGCTAACTAATGGAAAGGTTAGCTTTGAGAATGTAAATTATGTGGCTGAACTTCAACATAACTTGCTAAGTGTTTCACAAGTTTGTGATAAGGACTATACCACATCATTTACAAAGACTGAGTGTGTCATATTGAAGCCGGGGTATGTCATTCCAGAGGAATGGGTAGTAATGCGTGCACCTAGAAGAAATGACACCTATGTGATGAACATGCGAACTGTGGAGACATCCAGCGAGTACACTTGTCTCCTTTTGAAGGCTTCAGAAAAGGAATCACTCCTTTGGCACAGACGAATGGGACACATTCATTTCCGAAAAATGAATTTCCTAGTCAACAACGACTTGGTTCGTGGAGTTCCGAAACAGTCCTTCGCCTTGAAGGATGACTGTGTTTCTTGCCACAAGGGCAAACTCCATAAGAAGTCTCATAAGTCTAAGGTTGTGAATTCCATTAATGCTCCGTTAGAATTACTACATATGGATCTTTTTGGTCCTGTTTCCACTAAGAGCATCGGTGGTCGCTCTTACTGTTTAGTAGTGACAGATGACTACTCACGGTTCTCGTGGGTATACTTTCTTGCAACGAAGGATGAAACAGCGGGTATTTTAGTTTATTTGTTGGATAAGTTGGCAAATCTGTGCAACTTAAAGGTAAAGAGACTGCGAAGCGATAACGGAACCGAATTCAAGAATTCGACTCTCGAGTTATTTTTGCGCTTCTAGGGGTATTGAACATCAATTCAGTGCTCCGCGAACTCCTCAACAGAATGGAGTTGCTGAACGGAAGAATAGGACCATCATTGAAACTGCTCGCACTATGCTAGCGGATTCCAAACTTCCTATTATTTTCTAGGCTGAGGCAGTTAATACTGCTTGCTACGTTTTGAATCGGGTACTTTCGGTTAAAAAGAAGAATAAAACGTGTTATGAGCTCTTCAACAATCGCAAGCCAAATCTGCAGTTTCTGGAGCCATTTGGGTGTCCTTGTTTGATAATGATAACAAAAGAACGTGTCCCTAAGTTTGGTAATAAAGCTGTTGAAGGGATTTTTCTCGGATATTCGGTCAATTCTCCAAACAAACGGGTATACAACAAATCAACAAACGAGATCGAGGAACACTTTGAGGTAAAATGCTTACGGTATACAGAACCACCTCAAGGGACGGGTCCGGACTGGTTCTTCAATTATGGGAAACTCTTCAGTTCCTTCAATGTACCGGAGGACGATGACACTGAAGAGTTAATAACAATGCTTCATGGACTCGAGTTTTTTCAACAAACATCCGATTCTCCTCCTACAACACCCAATCCAATTCTCGATACGACATCCACTCCATCACCTACTCCAACACAACAAATGCCTGCACCTACATCCACCACTTCTCCTGCATCTGTTCCTACACCCACACCACCAACAACAACCATTCCGTCTTCCTCAAATACTGTAAATGCCGCGGATCTTCCGGACGATCCAAATATGCCTCTCTTAGAGGATGGTGAAGACATGGATTATTCTCGTTTCTTCATTAATGAAGAGAACGAAGATGCTTCTGCCACTGAAGGTGACTTAAACAACTTGGAATTAAATCTTGTGCCAGATGCCATTCCAGTGACTCGGATACATAGGAATCATCCAGTTGAAAACATTATTGGTGATCCTCATTCTACTGTTCAAACGAGACATCAGGCGAAGCAATCTGCTGAAAATAAGGATACTTCAGCTAATCAGATTTTGGGATTTATGGCGACTGTTAATTCATGCCATCTTTCCCAAACCGAACCGAAGAAAGTTTCGGAGGCCTTACAAGATCCATCTTGGGTCGAGGCCATGCAAGATGAACTACAACAATTTCACAAGTTGCAGGTGTGGACTCTAGTACCATTACCCAAGGGTGCTGATCCAAAAGGCACTCGATGGGTATATCGAGTAAAGAAGGATGATCGAGGGGTTGTTACAAGAAACAAAGCTCGACTAGTTGTTCAAGGGTATACTCAGGTTGAAGGACTGGATTATGATGAGGTTTTTGCCCCTGTCGCCAGATTGGAGTCTGTCCGTATCTTCTTAGCTTTTGCTTCATTTAAAGGGATTCGTGTCAAGCAACTTGACGTCAAAAGTGCATTCCTTTATGGTAAGATTGATACGGAGGTTTATGTTCAACAGCCTCCAGGTTTTGAAGATTCGGTGCATCCAAATTATGTCTACAAGCTAAATAAAGCATTGTATGGACTTCATCAATCTCCTCGACTATGGTATGAGAGGCTTGCTACTCATCTGGTGGACAACGGTTTTTCTCGGGGCACCATCGACAGCACCCTTTTCACAAAAGGGGAAGGGGATGATTTGTTACTCGTTCAAGTATACGTCGATGATATTATTTTTGGATCATTGAATGAGGCTTTATGCAAAGAATTTGAAGAGGTCATGAAGTCAGCTTTCGAGATGAGTGCAATGGGAGATCTAACTTTCTTCCTAGGGGTGCAAGTTGAACAGTCATCCAAAGGGATGTATATTCATCAGTCGAAATATGTCAATGACATGTTGACACGGTATGATATGCTCACTTGTAAGCCTTATGGAACTCCTATTGAACTCAACCATAATCTTGGACCTGCTGATGATGATGAGGACTGCAAAGAAAAGGATTATCGTTCGATGATTGGTTCTCTAATGTACCTTACTGCCTCAAGGCCTGATATCGTATTCGCGGTTTCAATTTGTTCAAGATATCAGGCACGTCCTAAGGTTTCTCATATGAAGGCAGTGAAGCGGATTTTTGGCTATCTTAAATATAGACCCACTCTCGGTCTATGGTATTCAAATGAGAAGAACTTCACGCTTTCGGCTTATTCCGACTCAGATTATGGTGGCTGCAACATAAATAAGAAGTCAACAACAGGAGGATGTCAGTCTAGGATCCCGATTGGTGTCATGGCAATGCAAAAAGCAGACAACGGTTTCTACTTCAACAGCGGAGGCCGAATACATTGCTGCTGCAAGTTGCTGTTCTCAAGTTCTTTGGATTCAGCACCAATTGCGCGACTACGGGTTACTCTTAACTTTAACTCCTATACATATTGATAATACTGCTACCATATCAATCACACGCAATCCCGTACAACACTCTAAAACCAAACACATAGAAATTAGGTTTCACTTCATACGGGATTGCTATGAGAAACATCTTATTGACCTTGTCCATATAGATACCCTCAAACAAAATGCTGACTTATTCACTAAGGCTTTTTCTAGAGCCCGATTTGATGAATTAGTCAACATGATCGGTCTAAGGTTCTTTACTATGAAAAAGTAATTTGTGACTTGGATTAGCTTTAAAGTACTACTTTATTAAAAAAAAAATGCAACCTACGCAACTGCCACTCATTATATTTTCTAGTATTAATGAAATGCAAGGTTGCTATATTTTAAAATAGACGTTGAAGTTGTGTATGTAAACAACTTGGGATATGATAGTACATTGGGTGACATGCATAAAAATGGAAGTTTAAGGTTTATCTTGGATGTGTCAGTAGATTTATCTGACTTATTGAAAACAGTTTTTATAAACATTGTCTTCATCATACGATATATTAGTAGGCATGTTATGCAAAACTCTTTGAGAAGTCTTAAGAAGCCTAATAATTAACTGTCTATTTCAAGTGGTATAACACCATTAGATGTATGACAAAAGTCTTAATTTCTTACTTATACTAGACATGCTTTCGTGAAAGATGTTTATTTGATATCATTTGGGGGTATATATTGATAGTTTCCTCTGTTATACGTAAGTATAGACCTGGCAAATTAATATATACTTTAAACTTAAGCAAACACAAGTCAAAGCACTTGCAAAGTCTTTCAAAATAAGATACCTTACAAGGTCGCCAAAATGGTTTGACCAAGTCTGGTTTTGCTTAAACCTGAATCAAGCTATGTCGCTCTGTTGTACGTAAGTACAGACCTGTCACCGCTGACTTGATTCTTAAAATTGATTTTCTTATATTTCATCTGTAAATGGAAACATGGTCTATGTTTAAGTTAAGATGTATATCTATGGTGGGAACTACAGCGAAATGAACATACCAATAATAATAAACTACTTCCTAGATGTGTGTATAACATGTTTAAGTGGATAAACATACTAATAATCATTTTTGAAATAATTTTTATAAAAAGTGCTTTTAGTATGTCAAGTAAATTTAAAGAGGACAAATATACTGATGATCGAAATAACACTTACTGTTCCTAATATATGCATGTTATTCCGATATGATCCCTAATCAGACTATATCAACTCCGTCACCAAAAAGAATGTGTTAAATTTTAGTTATAAATTTACATTCTTATTTTCTCTACGATTAGTGTAATTTTAGTTATTATCCAAGTTACAGTTACCTTTTTCAAATTTGAGTACCGAAATCACAACGCGAAAAATCGATGAAATCGTAATTTTTTCACTAAAAGTGAACTGAGCGTCACTTTCATAAGTGACGCTACCAGTGACGCATACGATATTGCGTCACTCACTTTAGTGACGCAGTAAGTGCCGGGGTAAGCTTCGCTATAAGTGCCGGGTTGAGTGACGCATACTAGGGTCGGTGTATAAATACTCCTTCCCCACGACACTCAACCTCACCACTTTTCAAATTACTATAGCGTCACTTGCTCTGACACACCGACACTCAAACTGTCTCTGCGTCACTTACTTCTGTGCGTTTTCCGTCGATCGATTCGAGCGTTCTGTGGCTTTTCATCGCTTTCCAGTCCCATATTCTTGTTCTACTCATTCACACGAACTATTTGGTACTAACCTTAACCTTTTTTTTTATTTGATATTCATGCAGTAATTTAAACTTAGGGTTACGGGTTTTTGGGTAATTTGAATTGGCTTAATTTAATGCATGTTTAGATAATATTTTCATGTAATAAAGGGTGTGTTACACTCGTTTTTAACTTGCGCACACTCTGGTACACTTGATTTTGAAAACCCCTAATTTTGAAATCTGGGTATGAACAGTGACACGATGATCTTCATCGTTGCGTCACTTCGTGCGTCACTTACCTCAAGTGACGCTATTTGGTACTTTTGAAACTCATACCGTCACTTAATAAGTGACGCTTGATTTTGCGTCACTTCTTAAGTGACTGGTGTAGTGACGCATATAATTGCTTTACTTGTTAAGTCCGTCACTCTTCCTAGTGACGCCTTTACATGCGTCACTAACCCAAGTGACTGTCTAAGTGACGCTTATTTCTAAACGTCACTTATACCGTCACTTCGTAAGTGACTCCCTTAGGATACCGTCACTATGATAAATGTCGCATGTTCTTCACCCGTCACTTTGCAAGTGTCGTATAAATTAAATCACCAATTACAAACGTCACTTACATCAGTGACGCTTGATAGCGTCACTTCCAATAAGTGACGCTATAATTTGATTTTAATTTTAATTACTGTACAATACGACACTCCCTAAGTGACGGTAGTGGCCATGCGTCACTTACCATAAGTGACGCCTAAAATCAAAATTCATTTTCTAACCCTTCTGTGTACGGGCTAACTCTATAACGCTTTCGGTTATTGTTCTTTGTCTTTTAGCTTACAGATGGCTGATCTTCAGAACTATTACCGCCGCACGAACACACGTCACAATATAACGGCGTTCTTGGAGTCAACACACGCCAACTCGGCTCCCTTCCGGCCTATGATCGAGTTTCTCCGCCGATCAAGGATTTATTACGCCATTACCGCAACGACTCCGGTATACATGAACCAAATTGAGGAGTTCTATGATCATGCGGTGATCAGAGTTCAGGGCGATGTTCCCCGTATTGTATCGACAATGTTCGGTGAGGAAATCGAGATCACCGAGAACTCGATTAGACGGGTTTTGCAGTTCAATGATAACTCTACAATGCCCACTATCTTCCCAACTACCTTTATCTATGGAGGGCTTCAGAGAATGGGTTATCCAGCTAATCAGCTGTCGGATTTTCGCAAGCAGTTTTTGTGCCGTGTTTGGAGGTATCTCTACCACATTATCATTGTATGTTTATCGCCGAGGAAAGGGGGGTATGATGCGGCAAGTCATTTGACTTTGTCACTTATGTTAGCCCTAGTGTATAATAAGCCCTATAACTTTAGCGGCTATATTTTTGGGAATATGGTGGAAAACATCAAGGCAGGGAAGGACAAATGGTTGCAGTATCCTCGTTTTGTCCAGTTATTGTTAAATGATCTGAACTTGGATATCGCACCTGACCAGCGTTCTCTTTTGGTGCCAACACCGATGCTTTTACGAGTCTTTAATAACTGTAAGCTGGCACCAAAAGGTGAACAAATTTTGGCTGACCGAGAGTTATTCGGGCACATAGTCAACGAGAACTATGTTGCGCCGATTGATAATGGTTTTGAAGATAATGTCATCCCTCCGGTCAATGAGGATGACTTGGTCGACACTGACATTGCTCAGGACCTCGATGATATTGATCGTGTCGACCGGGTCGATGACGATTCCGATGATGGTGGGCCCACTCCTCCTGATTCTGAGGGTGATGTGCCACCACAATCTGCTTTTGATGGGATTCAACTAGCTGATCCCCAACGCTTTAAGCGTATTCTGCACCGGATTTCTGCTGGTCGGGTTCATATCCCGAGGAATCCTGGCAAGCGTCCTGTTGGGTCGTCGCCATCTTATGCCGATTTACCTCTACGTCGACGCCAGCGGACTTCGATTGTTCTTGAGGAGCCAACTCAACAAACTTCTCCTCAGCCTGCAACTGCTTCTATTCAGCAGGTTTTAGCTCAACTGGAGCTTTTATCAAAGCGTTTTGATGATCAACAGGCGATCATTGCAGCTCAAGCTTCACAGATTAAAGATTTAGAGATTAAAGCTGCTACAGTGGACTCTCTCCAGCAACAGATAACGACTATGTCTTCTAGGTTGTTAGAATTGGAGTCAGTCACACTTGTTTCGGGGGAGGATAATCCTAGGGAAATAGAAACAAATGTAACTCCTTCCCCTGAACCTGAAAATGTACAACCTTCTTCCACTATGAATGAAAATATCAGTTTGGATTATTTTGTTGAGGTCCAGGGTCAGGCAAGACCTATTGCGGTTGATTATTCATTTGTAGATCTCACATATTTGCAAAACTTGATGAATGATAATAACACGATGCCTGAGGAAGAGGTGATGGATGATCCTGTAGCAGAGGATTACTTTTTTGAGGAAAATGAGGATATTGAAGTTGAGGGGGAGCAATTGCACAGCGATGAATGTTATGATGATGCTCCCATTATAGAATCGGACTCGTCTGAAGATGAATCGGAAAAAGAGACGAACGAGCCATCAACTTCTACAACAAAACCGGATATAGTGCTCAAACCGATTATCGAGGTACCGGTTACGTGTAAATGCTACAAAGTTAGATCTGATTACACGGGATTGATTAAGAGTTGGAAATTCGATGAGAACAACTCGGTGTTTATGATAAAGAGAAGTGACGGCATTCAGTACTTCAATATGAAGTTTTACAAAATAAGTACTTTGCCGAAGTGTGAGCTTCAAAGGTTAGCTCAAATACCCTTGATCAACCGGTCGCGAGATTCAAGAGCAGATTTCTTTCAGGTGATCATACGTCGTGAGATTAATAGTAAAAAGTATAACTTGATAAAGCCGACGTTGGGTATGAGGTACAAGTTTAAGAAGAAGCTGGATCCGATCACCCGACAACCTATTGTGAAGATGATTTATCCACCAGCAAAGTGTCTACAGAAGATACCTTTGGAGATCATCCCGTTAGACTTTTTGAATAGGTTGGTGTATTGGGAATATGATGATATTACGGGTGAAGCTGTGATAGTTTTTATTCCAAATTCAGAACCAGCTACAGACCCGGAGTCTTCTAATGCAGATAAGGGAAATAACGAGAAAACAGCTTGGGATGTTGTTCAGCCTACGAAGAGGTCGTTATGGGGTCTTAAGAGGAAAATGTTTTGTGTTTTTGACCCATTAAGTTTGATCAATCTTTCTGCTCAAGATATGAAAAGATTACATGAAAACAGAATTGAGTTCAAGACGAAAGATAGAGCTGAAGCGTTAAAATTTCAGAAGATCGTGGATATCTGCGTCGCCAATGGAGTACACGCTGGTGGTGTATTTCCAGCTGGCTGGAAGTGATGACTTGAAGTTTTTTTTGAAGACCAAGCTGAAGACATGGGGGAGTTTGTTGATGCATATTAGGTGTCTGTCAGTTGGTCTATTGAGTTGTAATAAGTGTCGTTAGTTACTTCATAGAAATATAGCTTTTGTATAGTGCGACACTCGTGTTTTAGTTTAGGCGACACTTGCCTGAGTGACGCATAGCGACACTTAGGTAAGTGACGCATGAAGGCGGCCACATGCGACACTTCCACAAGTGACGCATGTCGGCTGAATTTTTAGTATAAATACAAACCTACGGGTTTTCGGCTAGTGTTGACGAAAACCTAGCACCATTTGTCGACTAAACCAACTTGTAATCGTTCCCAAACAGTTATACAAGCTAATATACACGTTTACATTATTGAATTCCTTGTGTTTGGTTTGTGTTTTGTTAGCCATACAAGCAATTGTTTGATTCCGCCTTACTATTGCTGTCAATTGACATCTAGGTCCACGACAAGGGGCACTTTCACCATTTCGTCAAGACGCCAGTAGAAATCATGGACCGTGAGGTCAAACAGTTGAAACAAAGTCGTATTCCCATCGTTAAAGTCCGGTGGAATTCGCGGCGTGGTCCGGAATTCACTTGGGAGCGGGAAGCCCAAATGCGACTCAAATATCCACATCTATTCACAGACTCCACTCCATCTATGACTCAGAGCTAAATTTCAGGACGAAATTCTCTTAACAAGGGGAGAATGTGACACCCGCCAAATTAGGACTATCATTAGTGCCAAATCATAAGTGTTAATACATATAATTAGGATTAATTATGTGTATCATTATGTGTATTGATATATTTATATATATACACACGTATGCGATTTGATTAAATCATGCATTTTAGATTATCGGATGGATCCGACACATCACAATACGGGCGTTGGTGAACAATTTATTAAAAAATATGAAATTATTTAATTAACTCATTTCCATTATATATTAATTTGGATAATATATACAAACGTATTTCGTATCGTCTAAAACTAACCGTACGCAACCGAAACTTCGGTAACTTACGAGATTTGGTGATGGACGAAGCTCACAAATATCGCTATTCTATACATCCTAGATCTGACAAGATGTATCACGGCATCAAAGATCTATACTGGTGGCGTAACATGAAAGCCGACATCTCCACCTATGTCGGTAAATGCTTAACCTGTTCTAAGGTCAAGGCCGAGTATCAAAAACCTTCCAGCTTGCTACAACAACCGAAAATCCCTCAATGGAAATGGGAGCAAATCTCCATGGATTTCATCACCAAACTCCCATAAACATCAAGCGGTTGCGATACCATTTGGGTGATCGTCGATCGTCTCACTAAATCTGCTCATTTCCTAGCCATCAAAGAAACCAATAAAATGGAACGCCTCACGCGAATGTATCTGAAGGAAATAGTATCCCGACACGGCGTTCCTATCTCGATCATCTCCGACAGAGATAGTCGTTTCACATCCCGCTTTTGGCAGTCACTACAAAAATCTTAGGGTACTCGTCTGGACATGAGTAATGCATAACATCCACAAACTGACGGCCAAAGCGAGTGAACTATTCAAATACTGGAAGACATGCTACGAGCTTACGTAGTTGACTTCGGTAAAAACTGGGAAAACCATCAACCCTTGTGCGAGTTTTCGTACAACAACAGTTATCATACCAGCATTAAGGTTGCACCCTTCGAGGCACTGTACGGCCGTAAGTGCCGATCACCTATCTGTTGGACCGAAGTGGGAGACAGCCAACTCACTGGTCTAGAGATCATTCACGAAACAACAAAGAAAATCATTGGAATCCAAAATAGACTCAAAGCCGTGCATGATCGTCAGAAAAGTTATGATGACGTGAGACGTAAGCATCTCGACTTCCAGGTTGGGGATCGAGTATTGCTCAAAGTATCACCTTGGAAAGGTGTCATTCGATTCGGTAAACGCGGGAAATCAAATCCCAGATACATTGGACCTTTTGAGATCCTTGAAAGGATTGGCCTAGTGGCATATCGATTGCAGTTGCCACCCGAACTCAGTAGCGTGCATCCCACATTTCACATTTCTAATCATAAGAAATGTCTGATGAGACACTCATAATTCCTCTCGATGAAATTCATATCGATGATAAACTCCATTTCGTCGAGACGCCAGTAGAAATCATGGACCGTGAGGTCAAACAGTTGAAACAAAGTCGTATTCCCATCGTTAAAGTCCGGTGGAATTCGCGGCGTGGTCCGGAATTCACTTGGGAGTGGGAAGACCAAATGTGACTCAAATATCCACATCTATTCACAGACTCCACTCCATCTACGACTCAGAGCTAAATTTCAGGACGAAATTTTCTTAACAAGGGGAGAATGTGACACCCGCCAAATTAGGACTATCATTAGTGCCTAATCATAAGTGTTAATACATATAATTAGGATTAATTATGTGTATCATTATGTGTATTGATATATTTATATATATACACACGTACGCGATTTGATTAAATCATGCATTTTAGATTATCGGATGGATCCGACACATCACAATACGGGCGTTGGTGAACAATTTATTAAATAATATGAAATTATTTAATTAACTCATTTCCATTATATATTAATTTGGATAATATATACAAACGTATTTCGTATCGTCTAAAACTAACCGTACGCAACCGAAACGCGCAAAACGCGCCCGACAAATGAAATAAACCCAAATTATATTTTTATAATTCATTATTAAGTATTTTGATAAAATACTTCAAGTAAAAATAATGATATTTAAATCGTTAGATAAACACGCGTGTCAAACATGTAACGCCTAAATAAACGTCGAGACGAACGGGTAAACGATCACCGCACGGAGTGCAACTTTTAGGAAACAATTTAGGCACCCACATGGGGTGGGGCCCATGAAAATCTGCAGAAAAATGGGAGCCCATGCCCCCATTCCCCTTGCTTTTGAATTACACCAAACACACCTCACCATACTCCATCATTTTCACATTTCACCTCTTCTCTCCTTTCCCTCTCTCTCTAACTTCGGCTCTCTCTCTCTCTCTAGACAACCCTCACATCTCAAGAACAACCACCATCAACCACCATATCACCACCACAAACCGCCACGCTGGAAATCAAGAAAATGCAAGAAAACCAGCTTTCGACTCCATTTCTTTCACTCTTCATCTAGATCATTGTAAGGACTCTTTTATTTTCTTAGTTCTACTTGATTTACAGTTATTAACATGTTTTAGTGTTCACTCAACTTTTGTATGTCCAAAACATTAACCGAAACACGATTTAAAACTCCTAATCTTGAGTTATGCATTATGTCTAGAAAAATGGTCAACTTCCATGATTTTTATAATAATCATCTCTTAACTAAAATGGACGTTTCTTAAACCAAAAATGTAGTTCATGATGTTAGCTTTCCAACGACACCAATTTCAGAACATATCAACTTTGTTTGCTATTTTAAAATAATATTTTCGTTAAGGTGCGCATTACTATTCCGGCGGACAGAATCATCCGCCTCCTTCTCGAGACCATATATCGAGTTCTAGACCACTAAACGTATGATACCAGTGCCAAAACCTCACATATTTTGTTAACTTTTAAAACTCCTTCTTTGGATACTTCCAGAAATACACGGATTTTTGTGTATAACTCGATCTTGGAACAGATGTCCATTTTGGACCGATCCGACCACTCTTCATGATTATTTTTGTTAAAAATAGTAAATGAACTTATAAAACTACCATAAAGTGCAAATTTACACTATACATATAAGAAAATATGTGTGATTTTTAGTTAGGCTTGATTCGGACTAGAAATGGGTAAGATCGGGGGTTGATTTGGGGTTAAAAATCTGGAACCAAACCTAAAGGGACTGTTTTTGTCATTTCACAAAACGGACACTTCGGGTTAACCCCGACATGAACCGATAACTTTTATGTACTTATTTTATCATTTTAAGGGTTGGGTAAAAGTTTCGGGTCAAACCGAGGTCGTTTGACCACAAAACCGACACTTGAAAACCAAACAGCCAGTAGTGTCGCAGGAGGGCCAAACCCAACTACGACACTAGACCCAGTGTCGCATAACCATCCGAGAACCGCATATTGCGACACTAAGTTATTGTCGCATAATCATCTGAGTGTCGCATACTGCGACACTAATGTCATTGTCGCATGAAATCTATTTGTCGCATGTAGCGACACTATCTCTAGTGCCGCATTCAATTGTAATGTCGCAGGAAGCGACACTAATATTAGTGTCGCTAAATCATGGAATGTCGTATACTGCGACACTAACCCTAGTGTCGCAATAACTTCAAATTCAAAATACCATGCGACACTAGTACAAGTGTCGCAACCTATACCCATTGTCGCATAAAGACTCGATACCTGCAAAACACATGCGACAATGGCATTGTCGCAAACACCATTGTCATAACATCATTTTCGCAGCATCACTGTCGCATAACTTTTGTAATTGAAACTGTTCCGACAATCCTTATTGTCGCATGAACAGTTTTCCCGACCATCCTTATTGTCCCATGAATAATTTCCGACAATCCTTATTGTCTCATAAATAGTGTCCAACGCTAAATTTGCATACCGACTTTTCAACGGATAATATCACGATATACTCGATTAACCGTCAATGACAAATACAATATTTGGAATAACTCGCAAACACATAACATATACAGTGATAAGTATACAACACAGCGAAACATACAATAATAACACTTTTGGATTATTATTACAAACCGTCACCAACGGGCCGTACATATTTTCAAAGCTAAAACTAATCAAACAAACTAATGTATTTGGACATAACTAGTTGGATGAACAACTAGCATGGGTGATCTTTAGAGATACCTACTTATATCCCTAACCTTGCGCGTTTAGGACGTCCGGCAGGTTACGATCGTTGAGACGACAACATTACTTGTACACCATCATTATCTGCTATTAGCAAACGCATCAGACTCAGGTTGAGTCTCATAGCCCCTCATTTTACTGTTTTCAACCCAGGGGTGGGAATACATGCTCCGTTTTACTTTTACATGTGAACACAAGTATAAAACATCGATATATTGACTGCATGAGTTTGATATACCTAATTATGAAGCCCTCCACTACATAGTTTGTTAGTATTGCTATAGCGTGAATGTTAGTGTATGGTACCATATGGGATTGACAATCCCCGTCCGGGGTAGTCAAGCTACCACGACTGCGGTCGAACGGACGCATTATCATTTGTTGATACGTGTGTAGATTAGGCACATGCAGGAGGCAACCTCGCTCAGGTCCTTAAAGGTGGATCCTGACACCCTCAATTAAGCTCAAACCATGACCTCATGACAGTAATATACAATAATTATTTTATTTGCTTAATTGCAAATTATCATACTTAAATCTTGTGGTTCATAACTCATATTTCATTATTATACAAACCTGTGAGCTCGCCAGCTTTTTAGCTGACCTTTTAGCATGTATTCTCAGGTACACAACAGTAGTAGGACTGCTCAAGATTAGCTAGCTTGAGTCGCATTCAGATATCAGGAGATTCACATGCATTTCTACATTTTGTACAAATAGATATGCCTTAGAATCTCTTACATTTGGCTTACGAGCTTTTGTAACTATGATAACATTGTAAAACATTTATATTATCAATGAAATTTGTAAACGAGGCATGTAGAGTCGTTCACTTTGTCTTATGTGCTTTGTTTATTGATTCGTCGCGCCCCGACCCGATTCGCTTCCGCAACCCGAATTTGGGGGTGCGACACGATGCCATGTGCCGTCCTTAGAAGATGACACATCATCAAAATACATACAATAAACCGATTTTGAAAGTTGGATGCATTAAATACACCTCCCGTAAGTATGATACATACAATAGACATTCGGGACAAATTGGATGCATTTTCAGATACTTAACCCAAAAACAATCAAACATAGATGTAAGAAATCTAAAAACATACCTGGTCGATTTAATAGTCTGGGTGTTCTGGCACCTGAAATTGTATGGTTCGAATTACTAACGCTCAAGTAATGGAGACACGAGGAGTTAAGTCGCAGAATAGATTCACATGATGTAACTCTTAAATCGATGCAGAGTAGCTTTGCGATGTTGACTGAGAATATGAAATTGTTACCGGATTTTTTGCAAGTTAAATGTATACGAGTCAAATGAAAGACATGTCAATGGTGATTCAAAGATCGTAGTAACAGTAATGAGCAAAAATCTAAGACGGTAATTATCACAAAGCCCTTGATAGAAATGAAAAAAATATCAGGTAGTTTTTTGTATCTTGTGATCCTAGAACTAAAGATAAATTATGTCCATTGCATTGACATCTACTAAACGAAGCAGACAATAAACGTATATGATCTAATACTCAATGTTTTAAAACCCGGGGGTTTTTAGTCGACCCGGAAAAGTATTAATTTCTAGACGGACCGGTTGAGCCGGAAGGTCGGATCGGAGTTAATAATAGTATACAGTAATAGTATTTAGTGATTTTTTTTATTTTTTTATAATTATAATTATATTATGTATAATAATTATAATCCATAATAAAGACTGATGAGACATCGATTCCCATGTTATTTTTGGAATACACATCAATATAATAATTATATAATTAGATTAATAAATAATGATGACACATCAGTCAAATATTCCCTCATTACTCTCATTATTTTTGAAATACACAACCAGTCAATATTCCCTAATTATATAAATGATTAAATGTACATAGAAATTGTAAAAAAAAAAAAATTTGAAACCGAGTCAATGCCCCGGTCAGGGTCCCGGTCCGACGGGTCGGGTCAACCGGGTCGTTGACTAGTCAACATTTTGAAAAACCCGAGTTTTTTGGTCCGGAAATCTCTAAAAATGCGGTCCAACCGGTCCAACCGGACCGGTCGAACCGGGTCTTAAAACACTGCTGATACTAAACCTTTTTTGGTAACATGAGTGCTTATACTAACAACTTTATAGGCAATTTAATCTCTATTATAATATAATAAGAAAAATTCAAACTATAGTTTTTTAGAGCACTCACTTGTTGATTTTTATCCCAATGTATATAAAACAATCGAGGCTACTACAAACCACACATAAACGAGTTACAGTACTAACAACAAAATCATAAATGAAAAGTCTAATTAAATTCCCTGAGAAGTTTTGGCCATACCAAATAAGGCTTCAGTAGTACGATCTATGACATTTCACCAATGGAACCGCCACCACCGGTTGATGTAAAAGTGACTAGTGCAATAGGCGGTCACAAGTGTCCCTCTTTTGGTCTTCAATTATAGAAAACCTAAGTAATTTAAACCCGAATACCAACAATTATAAATTCTTCTTTAACTCTATTAATTCATAAAAGTCAAGTGTATATATAATAGTAATATTGCATTACCTACTTTTTACATGAAAAACCTCAAGTACGCAAACATCTTATAATATGAAATCTTAAGGAATCTTAGCAGCTCTGCCACTCGATTGTTCTTTTTGCTTCTCCAAATCTGGTTATATTGACCCTAAAATATATTAAAACCATAAACAAACATTGTTCATGTTTTAAGTTCTGTCATTGGCGAAACTATATGATGTAGTTGACAACCCATGACGGTCACTACCACTGAAAAACTTAAGCCACTCAAAATACTACATATTATTCAATGCCAGGCTAAATAAACATGTCAATTTCCCAAGTTGTCAAAATCCTAGTAAATATCCAAACAACTAAAACTGCTATATCATGAAAAAAGGGTTAACTTGAGTCATTAGTAGGACTATTAAATCAGAGTTAACATTCTTAAAAAAGCATTTTATGTACTACATCTACCAATATGAAACATTGGATTATTGGTGACCATGATTAATTGTAAATTATAATCTATTTAGACAAAAAAATATGTTCGATCATAACCATTGAAATTAATACCGTGATACAGATTTTATACAAATTAAAGTTTATGGATACAAAAATTATTTACGATTTAAACATTATAAAAGATAGATAAATATTATATTATATCTATCTAATATAATCTATATATTAATAAAAGAAAATTTATCTACCTTCAATTTTGCTTAAAATCAACCCTTATTGACCAATCAAATTTCTTAATTTTATTCAGCCTCCAATTAACCAATCAAATCTCTTTAACCCACTAAAAATTCTAATGAGATAAAATCTTAAAAAGAAACGGCAATTTAAATTAAAATATGGGTTTATACAATTCTTATTATTATCAAGTACGGATTTTAATTTAAATAATAACAAAAAAGTCAGAGCAATTTAAATATAAATATGCAATCGGAGGAATCCAATCCAAATATAAATATGCAAATATTTGTTTATTTAACCTTCTCAATAAACTTAAATAATAAAATCAATAAATTCTTTTAATTAATTAGTTGAAGCTTAATCTTTTTCCTGTACGTATTAACTCGCTTTTTTAATTAACTTTAAATGCGACACCCTTCAAAAAGTAATTGACGAGTTTAATTAAAAGGAAGGACTTACACGAGACCATTGCCCATTTATACTATTAATTAGGGGTGAGCTTGGTACCATACCGGTACCGACCGATTATTACCGGGTTTTTTTTTTCACAAATCAAATACCGAATACCGGTACCACTTGTATCGGTTGATACCGATTCGGTCCGGTACCGGTCGGTTTCGATTCGGTTTAGGTCTTTTGTGTGCATTGTACCGAACCGGTACCGAGTTTTTTTGTCCACATATCAAATACCGAATACCGGTACCATTTGTATCGGTCGGTACCAGTTCGTTTCCGGTTCGGTACCTGTACTTCGGTCTAAATGTTCATCCCTACTATTAATTATTATTAATCTACCATTCATTAAACAATTGTTTGATAGGTTTTGGATTAACACTGTATTCTCAAGTTTTTTTTTTAACAAAAAAAATGGGATGGAAAAGAAAAGAGACAAAAGAGATGGAAAGGAATGTAATAAAAGATAGCGTACATGGATTCTCGAGTTGGAAAGAGAGCAACACAAAGGAAAAGAAAATACTTAGTTATCTACATTCTCGAGTTACATAGAAAGGAAAGGAAAGTAATCAAAATAAGATGTTTTACAATTATACCCTTTGCAATATTTCAACCATATAATAAAGTTATAAATCAATTATAAGTAGGTAAATAAGATGGAAAGCGAATAAACAAATCGCAAATTAAAGTCCAAAATTAAATAAATAAAAATCCATCACAAACAAAAAAATCAATTTCAATCCACACAAAAAGTCATTACGAAATTAAAGCTAATAATATAAATCAAAGCATTCCCACTTTTATGCTCCCATCATTTTTGTCAACATAGAAATTCGTTTATGCAAAGGACATCCAAATAGTGCTCGCACTTTGTCAGGACGATCCACGAGGAAAAGATATGCACTTTCAATGTCATCATCATTCAAACCCATAAGCTCTAGTTCTCTGTAGATTTCTGCCTCCGAATAGACGTGTGGACGGGAGCTAGGGGTGTGCATAGTCCAGAACCGGACCAAACTATCTCGGTTCGGTTCGGTTTCGAGACCCGAATTGTAACATATTCCTGGACCAAGGACCGGACCATATATCATCGGTTTGGTTCCGTTTGGTTCCAAAATGGTCCTGCTCGGTTCGGTCCAAAAGACCGACCCGTTTGGTTACGTGTAATTTTATTGTCATTTTGTGTCTACCCGATGTTAAGTAATCGTTTATTTGAGAAATATTTAATAAAGGAGTTATACATTTTGGAGTAAGTGCAAAAACAAATCAAAGTATAAAGGTTTGATGAATTTAAACAATAGACCACTTTGGTTAATAAACAATCCAACGCTTTTTTATAATCATCCAAAGATGTACAACTATAAAGGTTTGAAACTGAGTCCTCTTGTAATTGGGTATCAGGATGTCAACCAATAGACCACCTTGGTAATGGTTACGTTGACCATTATATAATTTAGACATAAAATTTATAAGGGAACAAAATATGAAGCCATAAGGTGTATAAACATATATATATATACATGATTTAACTAACTAACCGAGTCCCAAATAGGTGACAAAGAATTTGGATGAACATTTTTTTTTTGACGATACATAAGAAAATTATATAAAGTTTAATGCTATATTTAGTGAATGTATACGGAATATTCGGTTCGGTCCATTTCCCATTTTTTTCGGGTTTGGTCCAGGACCGGACCGAGTCCCAAATATCCAAAAAACTATGGATCATGGACCGTACCATATATCCTCGGGTATTTCAGTTACGGTTCGGTTCCTCCTCGGTCCTCGGGTATTTTCGGTTCTTCCCATAATATGCACAGCCCTAACGGGAGCTTTCCATTACCTTATTATAAATATATAGCGAAAAACATTATTAAATGTAAGAAGATAAACGCTAACAATATAAAATTGAATAAACATAATACCTTTGTACTTTGGTCTATGGCATAAGCAACATTATTCATTGAACCCAAAAGCTTGGATGTAAATTCATCTCCTTCTTCGTCTGACTTCCGTTTTCTTTTCTTTGTTTTCAGTTTAGTTGGAACTTTCCCTTGAGATGGTGGTGTGGTTGATGTAGTGTTAACATCATCAGCAGTTTCAAAGTTCTCTAAACCAATGTCATTAGTTACTATAAACTGGTCAATTTCATCAATGGTTTCCACTATTGGTTCCTTATTTTGCTGATTAGCTCTTTCTTTTGCTGTTGCAGCAGATGCACCAGTTGCTCTATCCCTAGCAAACAACTGTGAAAATTCTTTGTAATGATGAATCACTTTTTTCCTCCACTTTGCAGCTTCAGGTTTCTCCTATATGAAAAGGAAAAAAGAAGTCATGTTAAAGAAATATGATAGATAATAATAAATATAAAATGCAAGTAATATGAAAAACAACCTTGATCAATGTTTCCCATACTTCATCCTCAGCTTCAATTAACTTACTTTCGGAGTTCCATGCAAAACCACTTAACGAAACTCCCCGGAAAAGATCACAGTATTCTGAGAAGTTATCTTTTAAATTTTCTAAACGATTCTTGAGATAATCTTTTTTCAAACCCTTATCCGCCATTTGTGTATTTAGCGCATTCAACATATTAGTGTATGCTTGAGTAGTGAATGAGCCATCAATTCCTATAGCATCTTCTTATTCTTTTAGCATAACGTCAATAAAAGCAGCATCCATTTTTGTCGACCAATGTAAATTTTCCCTCTTCGTGCTAGTTCCATCATTGGCTTTTCTTCCCATAGTTAATTCCTACATAGTAACAAATAACATTAGACTTAAAAATAATTTCATAAATAGATAAGAACATTCAATAGTATAAGTAGTAGATTTAAATCCATAAAAATATATACACTCAAACACAAACCACGTGAATGATTGATAGCACATTTATTAAATTTTTTAATTCAAGTTCAAGTATTACAATAAAATTAGAGAAAACTAAATAGCATAATCAATTTCGTCATCCGGATCCAACAAGTATTGATTCCACATTTCATTTGCCATTGAATTTCTTATTTGTTCTCCTGTATCATCTATGTCTCTTTGACCATAAAGGTGTTCATCTAGTCTTGCATCTAACACCTCACGTACAACTTTATCTTCAATTGCTTTCACCCGGTCTACCTGAAGTAAAAAGTTGTGTAGGATACAACATGCCAAGAACACGTCTGATTGTGTCTCACATGAGTAAAACGGTTCAGTTGTACTTCTAATTATAGGAAACCTATTTTTCAGAACACCAAATGCACATTCAATAGGGTTTCGCAATGATGCAAGACGAAGGTTAGACAACTCTTTTGGATTCTCAGGTGAACGGGACGAGTACTCCTTCAAATGATATCTTACACCTCTATAAGGAGCTATGTGAGCTTTTAAGCGGTAGACCACCATCCACCAAATAAAATCTACATATATATATATATATATATATATATATATATATATATTAGAATTAATATCGCTTATAAACAAAAAATCAAAAAAATTGGTTAGGTTAAGATTATCACCTTTATGAATAATTAACTTATCTTCTCTAGTAAGAGAATCTTTTATTATTCCCGAGTCTGATGCAGTGCCTTCCCAACCACTCAAAACATATGTGAAATTTAAATCAAAAGTATATGCTACTAATGCATTGATAGTTGGATATCCCTTACGATCGTGATATCTTGGGGCATCTTTATTAGGCACTCTCACGCGAATATGTGTTCTTTCAATTGCCCCTATACAATCCTTGAAAAAAGGATAAAATCTTTTTTTCCCTTGAATCTCCAATGGAACGATATCACCAGTTGGTTGTCGAATGTATTGATCTTCTAATGATAATACTGCATTCGGAACCCGATGAAAATGTCTATTTGTGCATGATTCTGATCGACGGAAAAACCAAGCGATTAAGCTAGTTTTCAAGTCATTTCCTATCATAAATAAAAATCTAGCAACTTGTTCAACTGACATATGCTGAGTTGGTCGAAGACCACCGTCACTCTCTAACTTTTCACACAATATCATAATAGCGTTTTCACTCATATGGATAAGTTTACGACATTTACCACTTGATGAGAGAGCATGTAATATCTCATCCCGTACATATTGGGGATGTAACATCTCATCTCGGCTAGGCAAACGCTTTCTATTACGAAACCTACAATACGCAATTAGAGCTGCCACTAGACAAACCAATTGAATTGTTGCTAAATGTTGACTTTTCGCCGTAAGATATAAATTATCATCCATTGAATTGCAAGTCTAGTCATGTATCACAATAAGAAAACTTATTTTAAAAACATAAGCAAATAATTAAACCAAACCACAACACATACACATTCTAATGTGAACTAAGCTGACACTCAAACTAATATAACTTCATAGAGTTTTGGACTTATAGTTAGAATATGTCACACAACATTTTTGAAAACAAGCTAGGACTAATTCAAAATTAACTGAAGTAATTCAACACAAAAACATTTAAGCTTAAAATTAAACCATGAAAGCGTACAGTTGAACTTCAAAAATCCTATTAATACATATAAAACTTTTAAGCATATATGAAGCATAACGTTAGTTTAATCATATTTATATAAAAATTTTAATACATATTTGAATGTTAGTTTAATCATATTTATTATTAAAATATGAATTGTAGTTTAATCATGACGTAAAATATGGCTCTATAACCATATCTATACTATGACAACTCTCCAAATTAGGTACTGATTAACATTTAAGCATGTGCATTCTTACGCTAATTTCCTGACTAAGTTTAAAACAAAACTTTTGATGTGATATAAGCCTAGCAGCCCAGTACTTTCAAACAAAAAGTATTACTAATACGTAAGTATTTAAAGTTACGTACAAATATATCGGGATGAACCCGACAGATAAATACCGCAAGAGTTGAAGACATAATATAATTAATAATTCAATTATTAATTACGAGTACTATTGTATCTATAACCTATAGATAAAACGAGTTAAATATTCGTTTAACATAAAACGTATTATAAGACGAACAGAAATAATTTTAAAATGCATTCGAAGATCAAAATGAGAAAAATTCAAATTTTCTCACTCTTTCGGAAACATTTGTAACATTACCTCAAAATCCGAAATTCGACTGAAATTTGGCACTCAATTAAATGTTAGCAGTCCAATGTACAAATTTGTACAACAGTCAAAAATAATGAAAACATCATTATTCCGAATTTAAATAACGAACCAGGAGAGCATCTACAAAATAAAAATATAAAATGTTTAATTTTTATATTGTACTAATTATACCCGTACTCGAAACTAACGGGCTTAAAATACCCCAACTAACTCCAATAATTGGGAGACCACAGACTGTGATCTCCCATACTCGACTCATCATATTTCTTTTTCTTCCCTCTTCTGATCATTTGATCAATACACACACCAACACACACATCTACCATCATCATCATCTATCCTTCTCTTCTTCTGCTTCTGCTTTCTTGGAGCCAAAACACAGGGGAGTAGAGCAACAACAGCAATATCATCTTCAACATCGCCATCTTCATCATCCTCAAAAATCCATTGTAAGGAAACACACTTTCTTTGTTTTCTACATATCAAATTCGTTATATAACATATATATATATATCATAATCCAGGTATATAACACATAAATTTAATGGTTGTTTGAGTTGTTCTTGAGATGGATTGTGTGGAACCAAACTTGAAATCATAAATTACATAGGTGAAAGTTGTTACAAATGTGATATAACATTACATAATGGTGTTATGATATGGAAATGGTGTAGAAATGAGCTAAAACTCGTAACAAAACACGTATATATATATATATACATATCGAACACAGACAGGAACAGAGTGCGTGAGGTTGGAGACGAACCAACCCGATCGGTTGGCTTGGGCCAGCCGATCGGCTGGAACTGATGAGCCGAACGGCTCAACAAACTGAGCCGAACGGCTGGTTTGTTTAAGCCGAACGGTTTGCGACTCTTTGCCCGAATGAACGAACGGGTTAGGATATGGACTGGACCGAAACGAATAAATGGACTAATTAAATTGGACTGGATCGAGTGGGACTTGGTTTGGGCCGGAACCACCAGCCGAACGGCTGAAGGCCCAAGCCGAACGGCTGGCCCAAGCCGATCGGCTGGGCTGGGCTGGGCTGCAGACTGGGCCTTGGTCGCAAGCGGGCCAAATTCTCCTTGGGCCTAAGACCTTGGGTTTGGACCAAGAATTGTAAAAACAAATGAGTTAAATTAAATAAACGGGCCATTGGGCCAAAACTTGTTAATGGGCCCAACGAATTATGTAATCGGGTTAAGTTATTGGGCCGAAAACAAAACTAATCGGGCCGAGCCCAATAAACTTCCAAAACATTTCAAACATAAGACGTGATTCTATATATATATATATAAATATATATATACATACTTAATAACAAACGACGAATCTATAAATATATATGTTTTATGTATATACAAAAGACGACTTTTCAATAACGATAACATTTATTTGTTTTATAAACGGAAATAAATACAATAAGAAGTTTTATGACAAATAAAACTTATATACATTTTAATACGTAAACCACGTGTTTAGAACTTATATATATATAAAAATATATATATATATACATACACACGACAAATTCAATATGTTGAAACTATAACTATCTAATTTTCATGTATATGCACAAAAGGGACAAAACAACGTTCAAATGTCTATATATATGACTACATACGTGTATATACACTTGACAAGGTATACGACGTGAGAAATATAACAATATTTCAACACAACGTCACCTACAAATGTAACGACTTACATCATTAAGAAATCAACAATTTCTTCAAACAAACAAACCGTTAACATAAGTTGATTAAACAAATCAAACGTACTTATGTTAATACATTTATTGTATATAGGTTAACACACCTTGGGCTATTACCTGTCGGCTGCTAGCTTTCCTTACCGAGCACATCACTGTGAGTTTACAGCCCCTACTTTTAAATGTTTTCTACTTTTAAACACAGGGGTGTTAAACATAGAAATTGCATGCCAACACATGCAATCAAACTATAAATGCTTTATTGCTTTTATACAACTGTCGATTTGTGATAATACATATTCACTGTTATTTTGGGAATTTAGACAAAGTATCCTAGTACGGACCTAGACTTGGATTGTGTGCATGAAAGACCTCATGACATGCTACTATAACCATTAGCTAGGTGACTCTAGCCACTGAGTATACGGATAGTACTATTGCCGTGACGACCCTCCTACGGTGGAGCGTATACTTAAATGTCCGTTCAGGCAAACAACATAAGTTCTAGTTGTGGTTTGGTTATAGGGTTAGGTCGCGTTACTTTAACCTGCGAGGTTTAGCTCACCTTTCAGGGGATCACAGTCTAAGTAAATTCCCATATACTCTTAGGAAGAACGAATCCTACAACTGTTAAATACCGGAAAACATATCGGTAACTTATTTTACACTGGTAAACAACCAGTAACATATTTTGGGACGACATCCCACGTATAATTATACTTTAGGGTGACAACCCTACATAACTTGTATTTTTATAAATGAATAATAAATCATTTATACAAATTTGGGTTAACTAACCACATACATATACAAACCTGTAAATTCACTCAACATATTTGTTGACGACTTTCTCTATGTTTTTCAGGAAATTAGCTGGGTAAGAAATCGCATGCATTCAGGATGGACAACCCTGGACTAATTAGGATGCCACATACTGTTGGGACCACTTTTGGGGATTTCATTTGTATAACTGCAGACATTGCGGTCATACTTATGAAATCTTATTTTAAACTTATGTATTATTGTTAAAACTAAAATGTTTTAAACTCCATTACTACTGTTACGACTTACATAGTCGTACTACTTTTGTATCAAATGTTTGAACTGGCATCCTTATCTATTATGTTGTGCGATAACCATATGCTCTGAGTATGTATGTATCTATTGGTTGAAAGCATTGTTCGCAGCCTCGCCACGTCATTTAAGCTTCCGCAAACTAATCACAACTAATTGTAATTACCGTTTGGCGGGGTGTGACATATACCATAGCTTGTTTCGTACGATTTATATTTTAATAATTTCATATGTTTGTTGGGACATGTTATTGTGACAACAGATCTAGCTTGTAATAGTACTAGAGATTATCGTAATCAAGTTTGTAAATTGATTTTGAATTGTAATGAAAATATTGGTTGGTAAACATTTTAGAGTTAAATGTTAAATGATGAAAAATGTTGACCATGTTTGACCAATGACCTGCGATGCGAACTGAGTGAGTTCGCAGGGCAGGGATGCGAAGCAAGCCGACTGGACTCGCTGGGCCAAGCTGGGCTGCGAACCGAGTTGGTCCGCAGAGCCCAGAACCTGTGAACCGAGTCGAATATATATGTAAAATTAGGTTTAAACCTATATAACTTTTGCCATTTGCTAATTACGAACGTTTTTGTGTTTCCAGAGCTTTCAACATAGTCTAAAGGTTAGGTATTTTTTTTTTTTTGGGTAAAGGGTTTTCACCCGGTGAATATATTACTCCAAAAAATAACGTTTAAGTACAAAGGGTGTAAGTGAGTCTCACACCACTGCCCGATACATAGGCTAAAGAACACTACATAACTAGGCTCAACCACTACCAACACACAAAGACAGCCTACTAACAAAGCTACCTATATGAGTATGACATGCAATACACATAAAACAAACAAAGCTCATAAAATAAACATAAAGAATAACCAATATAGAATAAAAGAGCAACTAATTAATAAATCTTCGCGATCATCCATTAAGCACACATGAATTCGGCAAGTTCCAAGCATCCATTATCTTCAACACCTGAGATGTCTTCTTAAATCTGAATGAGAACAATTTCAGACGAACAGTAGATACAACAATGTCCCGCACTTGGCCCACAACTCTATTAGTCTTGTGAAAGAGACGATTATTCCTCTCTTGCCAAATATAATAAGAAGCAGCTGCAACGAGAACCCGAGTGACAATACTTCTAGCATTCCTTGATCGAGAAATAGGCTGAATATAATTGATAATATCATCCAAACGATCTGGGATTATTTGCATATTCACCGAATGTTTAATCAAAGACCAAACCTGTAAAGAGAAATTACATTTAAAAAAGAGATGGTTATGAGAATCCAGCACCAGATTACACAAGGGACATCTAAGCAGGTTTAAGTCAGTCGAAAGACCAACATCCCATTGCTTTAACATGTCTCGTGTCTTCAACTTCCTTCGCATAACAAGCCACATGTGAAAAGCATGTCTCGGAATACAATGAGAAAACCAAACAATATTAGCCCATGGAACCTCAACATGACAATCACGAAGTGAATCCCAAACAAGAGTAACAGAAAACTCTCGCTGATTTCCATTTCTATCAATCCAAAGAAACTTATCATTCCGATTTGAAAAATCAGGGACAATAAGCCGATTTAAAATAGGGAACATAATATTCCACTCTTTCGGCCATTTCCATCCCCCTTCATGCACTAAATCAGCAATCTTGTCTTTGATCGAAAATCCTGCATTGGTAATTCTTCTAGCAGAGATGAAATTACCTTAAGGGCTACAATAACTCCACCTATCAAACCAAACATTTGTCAACAAACCATTCCCAATTTGAGACCAAACAAATGGCCAAACTAGGTCTTTGATTTGAAGGAGTTTCCTCCAACTCCAACTCATAACTCTCCTCGGTTTTATATCCTAGAAACTTCTTCCTTTTAACTTGTATGAGTGTATCCATTTAACCCAAAGAGATTCCCTATGGGTAATAATACTCCAAATATGCGATGACATTAGGGCAGTATTAAAAGTATAACAAACTGTTTACAATCCGTAAACTTAGTATTAAGGGATTCCGCACCTTAATACCTAAAGATAACTTCGTTATCGATCCTAATACATACGGACTTACAATTGGTATCAGAGCCTACGGCTAGATACGCGTAGGTTCGAGGTTATTCGGGTAATAACGGTTGATTTAAAGTTGTTTGTACGTGATTCTTTGCGTAAAAACGATTAAAATCAATCTCTGGAAGCTTTTAGGTTCGTTTACGTTCGAAATCTTAGTTTTTGGATGTTCAAAAGCCTAAAATTTTCGTTTTTAGGGTTTTCAACCGATTCTTTGAACTGAGTTGTGTAGCGAACCGAGTTTGTGAACTGAACTAAGTTGGCGAACTGAGATTCCGCGAACTGAGTCTGTCCTGCGAACTGAGTTTGATCTGCGAACTGAGTTCAATCTGCGAACTGAGTTCTCCTCTGCGAACTGAGTTCAATCTGTGAACTCAGTTCTGGTCTACGAACTGAGTTTGTTCTGCGAGTTGAGTTCCTGCGAACTGGACTTTCTGTTTATTTTTTAATCTCTAGGATTTGCGAAAATGTCTGACATAAGTAAGATGATTGAGATGGAACATGAGGTTGGAAAGTCAAATGTTCCACCTAAATTGCTCCGACTTGAAGACTACTATGGATGGAAAGACAGATGTGAATCACACTATCGGTTCCACGATTTGTCAATATGGATGTGCATCAAAAATGGATATGTTGCACCTACTCCTAAAGTTGGTAGTAAAACTGTGGCCCTAACCTATACTCAGATGAGTGATGAAGAAAAGAAAGACTATCAAATTGAAAATAAAGCTCACTCATCAATTAAAATGAGTCTTCCAAAAGAGATCAACCATCAGTTGAAGTCTTTTCATACTGCTAAAGAGCTATGGGAAGCTCTAGAGAAAAGGTGTGATGGAAGTCCTCAAGTTAAGGCAGGTAGGTGTAATTTGTTAAAGAAACAATTCATAGTCTTCAAAGCTATGAAAGGTGAAGATCTTGATGCATATACCACCAGATATTACCATCTGTTAAGTGAGCTAGATGACCACGGCATTACCTATTCTAATATGGAGAAGACTGACAAGTTTATTGAGGGTCTTCCTTCGAAATGGGAAATGTATGGAGTTATGCTCAAGGATAACGATGAGCGTTATGCAGCTATGTCATTGGAGCAGGCAATTGATAAGCTCCGCGGATATGATTTCACAAAGAAATCAAGAGATACTGATTCTGATCAGGTACAGGATCCTGGGCTTTATCATGGAAAATCTACTATCTCTAATAGTTCTTCCAGTTCGACCACTACTTTACTAGTTAGTGATACTGGAGAAACTGGTGAAATGATATCTGAAGACTTATGCTTTATAAGTTTATCTGGAGGTGAAGCAAAAAGCAAGATAACTGGGAAGTCAACTCAAGAGCATCACAAAATGCCCATGAGTGTAAAATCCGCTGAACAACAACTTTTAGTTCTTGCTTCATTCGTTGCTTCATACGAAAACTACATCCAGGGTAAGATCAATGATCCAGCTACTTTTGATGAGGATTATGATCAAGTAGACCCAGACGACTTAGAAGAAATGGATCTCCAGTGGCAACTTGCAATGGTGTCAAGGAGAGTTAAAAATTTCTTAAAGCGTACCGGAAGAAAGCTGGTGGGAAATAAAGTTGGGTTTGATACGTCCAAAGTGAAATGTTTTAACTGTCAAGGTTATTGACATTTTGCTAGGGAATGTCAATGACCCAAAACTGAGAAAACAGCAAATCCTGAAAAATCAAGTGCTACTTTGTCTTCTAAAGCCTTGGTTATTCAACAACTGGATGGTTCTTATGACTGGAGAGCTTTGACTGAAGAAGCTCTTATGGCTGAAATTGAAGATCCAGTTAAGACTGATGAGACACCATCTTACATGCCTACTGCTGAGGATTATCAAATGAAGATTCCTGATTTGAAGATGCTGACAGCTGAAGATGATGTGTTGGACTTGGGATCACCTGAAGATCTATGTCCAGAAGACTTTGTTGCACAAATGGCTGAACTCCAAACTGAGAAGAAACGGGTATGTCTTGATGTTCCTACACTTATAGATGTATGTCAATTAGTGACTAGTTTACAAGCCCAAGTTAATGTATTTGCTTAATCACATAAGGCTTTAACATCTGAACTAGAATTGGCCAAATTTGATGTACGTAGGTTAAGTGAGGACAAGCTAGACCTTAAGAAACAGATTAAGTTCTATATGTCAGATAAGACTGAACTTAGGAATACTATAAATGAACAATCTGTGACAATAGATGGTCTTTATTTAAACCTAAAGGACTTAAATCAAGGTATAGCAGACAAGGACAAAGAATTAGCTGAATCTAAGGTTAAGTTAGTTGAGCTTAATCGTAAATTTGAAAGTAATAGAACATCTTCTTTAAGTATGGACTCTATAATTGACGCTCAACGTAGTGTAAAGGACAAGACTGGCTTAGGCTATAATGACGTTCCTCCGCCTTTTAATGCTAATTACACTACTACTAATGTTGACCTACAGATGATTGATGCTACTGCTAATTCTGATGTTAAAATACCCAAAGAATCTGAAGTTTCTAAGATACAGAAGGATGTTCTTAAAGAACAATCATCTAAAATTGGTAAGATATCAGGATCCACCAATGTACAATTTGTATCGGGTGCGATGTTGAATGATGCCAAAGTAGATGATAAGGTTATCAAAGTACAAAATGATACACCTTTAGTATCTAAGACTCAGATTGAAATTAAGGCAAAAGACGTTAAGTCACGAAGGCAGACGTCTTGCTTTAAATGCCATCAAAAGGGGCATGTGGCTTCTTGTTGTCCTAATAAGAAGTTGGAAGCTATACATAAGCTAGTGAATAATGAGAAACCAAAACCTGTAGACAGATCTATTGCTAAACTTGGTTTGGGAAGCAAACATGTGACTACACCTGTAAACATGTTGAAAAGAGACAATACTAGTAGTGTCTTACCACCTAAACCTAAGAGACCTTATTCTCAAAATGATAATGCTGTTATTAAATCTAGAGATAAGACACCTTCAAGGTTTAGAACCCCTAGTAGAAACCATAGTCAGTATGAAAGTGGTTCTACTTCTCGTGCACAACAACATAGTCAAATGCCTAGGAGGTTTTTTACTCACTCTCCTCACAGGCATAAGACTATAAATCATCAACAATCTCAACCTCCTGTAAAAATCACCAACACTCCCGATGGGAATAGTTATGGTTACTTTAAGGAAGTTCAAATTGTGGATGATAAGGGACAACCCAAGACCGTAATGGCTTGGGTCCCTCTTGAAAACTAACTATGTACAACGTGTCATGTCCAGGAGCAGACTGTGAACAAAGACAGCTGGTGGTATGTAGACAGTGGATGCTCAAGACACATGACAGGAGAAAGAAGTCTACTGAAGGACTTCAAAGGTGGTTTGAAACAGCGAGTGAATTTCGTTGGTGATAAAGGAGGAGTGATTACGGGAAAAGGAAAAGTTTCAAATAAAACTTTGACTCTTGAAGATGTGAATTATGTTGAAGAACTAACTCACAACTTGGTGAGTGTTTTCCAAGTCTGCGACAAAGGTCATCCAGTTCATTTTAATGAAAAGGAAGCCTTAGTCCTGAAGTCGGGATTTGTTATTCCCGAAGATTGGATATTAACGAGGGCACCAAGGAAGAAGGACATCTATGCTATTAACATGGGTGCTCCAAATACTTCAATGGAGTCTACATGTTTATTATCCAAGGCTTCAGAAGCTGATTCCATTCTATGGCATAGGAAAATGGCACATTTGAACTTTCGAAAAATGAATCACATAACCAAAAATGGTTTAGTTCTGGGTGTGCGACAGAAACGTTTTGAGTTTGAAGACAGGTGTGTTTCTTATTTGAAAGGAAAACAACATAAGAAACCACACAAGTCTAAAACAGAAAACTCAATATCCTCGCCATTTGAATTGCTACATATAGATCTCTTTGGCCCAATAAGCAAGAGAAGCATAGGTGGCAAATGGTATTGTCTGGTTGTTACAGATGATTTCTCTAGATTCTCATGGGCATTCTTTTTGAAATCTAAGGATGAAACACCAGGAATGCTCATGGAGTTCTTAGATTTAGTAGAGAATGTCTATAACATGAGAGTTAAGAGAATTCGTAGTGACAATGCTACAGAGTTCAAAAATTCTACGTTGAATGTTTATTGCTTAAGTAAAGGAATTCAACATGAATTCAGTGCACCATATGAACCACAGCAAAATGGTGCTGCTGAAAGGAAGAATAGAACTCTTATTGAGGCTGCAAGAACCATGCTTGCTGATTCAGGGCTTCCTGTTATCTTTTGGGCAGAAGAAGTGAATACAGCATGTCATGTTTGGAATAGAGTACTAATTGTTAAGAAGCATAACAAGACTTGTTATGAACTTCTGAACAAAAAGAAACCTAATTTGAAGGGATTTGAGCCCTTTGGTGTATCATGCACCCTATTGAACACTAGCAATCAACCTAAGTTTGGGGAAAAGGCTGACGAAGGATATTTCCTAGGTTATATTTCTAATTCACCAAACAAGAAGGTTTTCAATAAAGTCATTGGATGTGTGGAAACTGTCTATAACATTGAAGTTACCAGTCATACTCATGACAAACACAAGGGTATAGATTGGCAGTTCGATTATTCAGATCTGTTTAAGTCATTTAAAGTTCCTATAAGTGACTATGTGGTTAATTCAGAAATCCCGGAACATTTATTGTACGGTGTCGGGGACACTGGCCCTATACATACATCGAATGCATCTTCATCTGGGACGTCTGCAAATAATCCATCTACTAGTGCTTCAAAAGAGCCATCAGTGGAAAAACCTCAAGAGCAAGACAAGTTATCGGAAGTTACTCAAAGGGTATCAGATAATATCTTTACCCCTACAAGGGAATTGAGAGAAAGAATAACTTCTGATGAGATGTACAGTACTGATGAGGATATGCCACCACTGGAAGAGATTGGCACCAATTTGGATGATGAGATACTTGTTGAACCAGTAACTGTGACTAGAACAAGTAAGAATTATCCTGTGGAAAATATCATTGGTGATCAAGAAATTCCAATGTTAACTAGGAGTCAAGCTAAAGCTAGTACTTCTGAATACACCAGCTTATACGTGTCAATTAAAGAAACTAGGATCACTAATAAATGTCTTTATGCATGCTTTATCTCACAAGTTGAACAAAAAAATGTTCAACTGGCATTAAAAGAAAATTCGTGGGTAGAAGCTATGCAAGAAGAATTAACTCAGTTTAAAAAACTGAATGTTTGGGAGCTGGTTGACTTACCTTCTGGTGAGTATCCTATTGGAACTAAATGTGTCTTTAAGTGCAAAAGAGACGATCGGGGAATTGTTACTCGCAATAAAGCTCATTTAGTGGTTCAGGGTTTCAATCAAGAAGAAGGAATAGATTATAACGAAGTGTTTGCACATGTTGCTAGGCTTGAAGCAATAAGGGTATTCTTATCATTTGCAACTTACAAATAAATTAAAGTGTATCAGTTGGATGTTAAGAGTGCCTTTTTGTATGGCAAAGTACAAGAATTGATGTATGACTCTCAACCACCAGGGTTTGTTGATCCAGATTATCTAGATAGAGTATATCGGTTGAATAAGGCTCTATATGGATTACATCAAGCACCCAGAGCATGGTATGAAACACTATCAAAGTACCTACTTGAGAATGGATTTACAAGAGGTTCAATTGATAGTACACTTTTCGTTAAATGGAAAAAGAATGACTTTCTGCTTGTTCAAGTATATGTTGATGACATCATTTTTGGATCTTCTGACAAAAAGATGTGTCAAGAATTTGAGAAAGTCATGCGAAAAAGGTTCGAAATGTCTGCTATGGGAGAGTTGAATTTCTTCTTAGGATTACAAGTTGATCAAAAAGAAGATGGTATGTTCATTCATCAAACAAAGTACACCTATGAACTTTTAGAACAATTTAAGATGGATGAAACACGCATATATCATACTCCTATTCCAGAAAATCATGGACTTGGACCGGATACATCGAGTGACAAAGATGTGGATCCTACTCTTTATAGGGCCATGATTGGGTCACTAATGTATCTCACTGCATCCAGGCCTGATATAATGTTTGCAGTATGTATCTCTGCAAGATATCAAGCTTCTCCTAAAGAGTCTCATATGCAAGCAGTTTAAAGAATCTTCCGTTACCTAAGAGGGAAACCGAAGCTGGGACTTTGGTATCCGATTGGAGGAGACTTGGATTTTATTGCTTACACTGATTCTGATTATGGAGGATGCAATCAGAATAGAAAGTCCACAACTGGTGGATGTCAGTTTCTAGGAGGAAGATTAATGTCTTGGCAGTGCAAGAAGCAAACCTCAGTAGCCATTTCTACGTGTGAAGCTGAGTATGTTGCTACAGGCAGCTGCTGCTCTCAAGTGCTGTGGATTCAACAGCAAATGAGAGATTATAGATTAAACTTGACCAACACTCCTATGATGATTGACAATGAATCCACAATATCAATAACCAATAATCCTGTAAAGCATAGCAAGACAAAGCACATTGATATCCGTCATCATTTCATAAGAGACTGTGCTAAACAGAAGCTTATTCAGTTAGTCAAGGTTCCATCATTGGATAACTTGGCAGACTTGTACACAAAAGCTTTTGACAGGAATCGTTTTGAGACATTGGTTCAACTGAACAGAATGAGGAATCCTGAATAACTAGTCTTCCAAGGGATATGTAATAGTTAGCTGTAAGTTTAAGTCTTAAAAAGAAAAAAAAAAAAAAAATGGGGGGGGGGGGGGGGGGGCGTATGGCATTCATTTGTTTGTTACCTTAGGGGAATCGCCTCCGATAAAAGAACAACAATAGTTCTTTTAGAAATTATTTAAGTTTTTATTTGCAAAAACTTGGGAGATGGTAGTACATTAGGAGATTAAGCTTAAGAATAATTACCTTAAGTATTAAGTACGATGTGTTAGTAGATTCCTATAAGTCACCCTAAGATAACTATTTTAACTAGGACTTGACTTATATTTATCTTATTATACACCTATATCCACTGATTATAACCTGTCTTTTACTTCATAAGTGATAAGAATAACTTTAGTCTAGTCAGCTTCATCATACGATATATTGGTAGGCAGATTATGCTAAGATTTACGAGCGGTTAAGAAATTCTAAATTCATATGTCTTATCTTTTGTGAAACTGCTATACCATGTATGACTCAAGTGTTAATTGTTGAATGATAGTACTTTCATGCACTGTTATCTAAAACAAAAACAAAAAGATACAAAGTATCAAAAGATTAAAAGGTGAGTTATATGTTTCTAAAGAGCATCATTTAGTAACCTCTACCTTACATATGAAAGATACAAAGTATCTAGTGTCAAGTGTATGTTATATGCTTCTAAAGGACATTATTTAGTAACTTCTACCTTGCAAATAAAAGATACGGTGTTATGAGTTGTACTTAAGTTCGTCAGTATATTGTATAGTGGAACACACTAGATATTGTTCACATTAACAATAAAAGGTTTGCTCAGAAATCTGTGTATAATTTGTTTATGTGGATCATAATATCGATAATCGTCTTGATCTGTCTATGACAAATGAACATTCACCTTTGTGAATAAAAGTTCTAAAGAAACAATAAGTTATTTTTCAATAATATGTTATATCGTGTGGAAAAAGGTAACTAAGATATAGTTTTATAAATATAAGTTTATTACTGGTTAAAAATTGGGATTTTATTGTGCTTATATGAATTTCATGATGTATGTATATTAACAATCGTCTTAGACTTATTAAAAATGAAATAAGTTTAGCTTATTCTTTCTAATATGATCCCTAAGCAGGTAAACTCTTAATCGTTTAAGCATAGAATTTATTTTTTATGTTTACATTTTTATTTTGTAAAAGTTTATGTTATTATAATTATGTAAAGTTTTGTTTTGATTTATTTATTGTGTTATCCTTTGGAATTAAGTTAATCTGCACTTTATTGTTCCGTGTTGAATAAATTTGACAAAAACAAAATGGAAAGTTTAAAATTTTGACTTGTAAAAAAAAATAAAAGTCCAATTTATATTTAAAGCTAAAATCGCATTTTTGGTCAAACCTGTGAAGTTGACCAGGTCAAACCTGCGAAGTGAGCTTAGGGTATAAAAGGGTCAAGTCGAACGAGTCCACCCCACACTTTCCACAACATCCGCGAAGCGAACCCAAAACACCCTGCGAGGCGAATATCTGCGACGCGAACCGACCACGGTTTTGGTTTGATTTTCGTAATTCAAGGGCAGGGAAGGAATTTTTGCTCTGTGATTCTTATACACATTTTGATTAAGCACATTTGAAGTAAGTTTCATCAATTTTCACCGTCTATTTTGTGTTTAATCGATGATTTTTTGTTTACGAATGTGTCGGTTTAGTTTATCATGGATTTACAATCAAATTAGTGATTTAGAAAACCTAAAACTAGTTTCTAATGCTTCATGGATGCATTATGAATAAAGTTTGATAGTTTAATTGCTTCGAAACATGATCGATCATCGTTTGGGTGTTTAAAATTCAAATACAACGCCTCTGCGAAGCGAGATTAACTCGGATCGCAGATTTTCCTTGCGAGATGAATCCACGTTAACCTGCGAAATGAACCTCAATTCGCAGGCAATAATGGTGAAGCGAGTTGAGATGGTTAACTTATGTTGACTATTGCGACATGAGATTTAACTCGCATAGGCTACCTGCGAAGCGAGTTGACTTTTGTTGATTTTGATAATCAAATTAAAATTTTGAACTTTATACTTGATTTGTGAACTGGAAGTTTGATTTATTCGATATTTAGTTTACATAATCATTGTTTGAAACTTATTTTCGATTTGAGAACCTTGAGGTTACAAATAATTTACATGTTACCTTTTTATTACACGTTTCAGCTTATGAACTTTAGTTAATAAGTTAAATATGTGTAATAACTTAGAACTTTTGGGTTAATTCATATTGAAAGTCTTCCAACTCATACCGTAGTCGAGCGGCGTGTCCCGATTGTTGTTGGCGGTATGATAACTCGAATTTTCTATCTTAACTTATGAATGGTACAAAATTTTGGGAATATAATTGGACTTAACAGTTCAATTAAGGTACTAGTTAATAGTAAACTTAGATGTTAGATGATCGTATGATCATAATACGTTGAAGTTTAAATTAACTAATGTTCGTAAGGTTAAGCTAATTGCCATTTGTGTCATTTATAATTACAGATATGGTAGCTAGAGCTTTTGCACCTGGTCACAACATTTTGGTGAGTGTAGGCACCAATGAGCGTGGTGCTAAGCGCTTCACTGAGATTCTGACATTTTTGGCACGATCGAGGATTCGATATGCCATTACTGAGTCACCACCATTATCTCAGAGCATACTGACCCAATTTTGGGAGAATATTCAGTATGATTGTGTTGCTAACCCTCTTGTTATCCGAACAAGGGTTAATCAACATCCAGTTGTCTTTTTAGCTGTGATATTCGACATATTTTGCGATTAGGTACTGTCGAGCAGGAAGCTGGTCCATCTGCTTACTCTACCGATTTTATTGAGGGAGCTTTGGGCAGAATGGGATATTCTGGTCCCAGACGAGGACGTCAGTTCATCAAGGCGTTCATTCTTGGGCAGTGGAGATTTTTATTCCACATTATTGTTACTATTTTCGGTTACTGTCACTGGTTTATAACAAACCATACATTTTTTCTTCATATATCTTCAGCTCATTCATTGGTCAGATTACTGGAGCTGTTAGATCGAAGTTTCTGATTTATCCTAGATTCTGTATGTTGATCATTTGTCACTGAATTCCTGACATGCCAGCAGTTGCTCCTGATCTATTTGTGGACAGGGTTAACTTGCGTACTTACAATGCATGTTTTCTTAATTCTTCAAGGCGTCCGGATGTTTTTAAGCTGGAAGCGGTTGACTTATTTGGATATCTTTTGGATGAGAATTATGAGGCTCCAGCCAATGATGGTTGGATGGATGTAGGAGCTCAACCTCAAGCTCAAGCACCACAACCACAGCCTCAACCTGCAGCTGAGCCTCAGGAACTGCTTGAGGATGTTTTGATACAGGCTAGTCAGCAAGGATAGCAAGTTATCCTTGAGATTACAGCTCAGGTTGTGCAGGATGTACTGGGACATTAAGATGATGTTACCAATCCAGTACTTCAAGCGATTGAGGATTATCAGCCTCAGGTACTTAATTTAGTACTTAAAAATACTTATATTGAAACTTAGATGATCGAGATTAATATCTAATCATCAAAGTTTAAATATTCTACATCACAGGATGATGCTGACCCAGAGGTTGCTAGACCTGAGGGTATTTTGAGGCACACTGGACCGGATGCCGGGACATCTGGTAGTTTGGGTAAAGAGGATGCCTTTGCATCTGATTTTGATGATGAGGAAACTGATGATGATATTGATCCTCGACCCTGGTTTCCTATGGGTATTCCGGGCATGATCAAGAAAGGATCAAGGGTATTCATGGATCCAGTCGACAAGGGCAAGAATAAAGCTGATGAGAAGGATCCTGATTATCATTTGATTGATGAGGATTCAGAGGACGATGAGAGTACACCTCTCGTGACATCACGCAGGAAGCATATACGCTCTGCTACTACCCAATTAACTATTGGGGATTTGTCTTGTCCGGGTAACTTTTTATATTTAGAATTACTTGTAGTATGCTGTATATTCTACTCTAGAGACTGAGATAGATATTTTCTATAACAGTTGCTAGGGAAAGACAGCCTGCTCAGGCTAAACCTAAGAGGCAACGATTGACTTCTTCTGTGTCTGAAACCTCAGAGAAGGTTAGAGATACATATTATGTTAATATTGCTTACTTAATCAGGGATTGGGACAGATTAGTCTATGATATTTACTGATTTAAGTTAATTTTAAGTGCCTGCTACTACTACTCCTACTTCTTGGTTTCCGACTAACAAAGATAGTCGTGTTGCTGCGGGCTTGCTGAGTGATGCATTTGAACAGTTGGTTCAAGAAAAAGTTTGATCTGCATTTGCACAGCTTGTGGTTCCGACTGCACAGCCACCGGTGAAAGCTTCTGAACGGGTTTCCAATTTGGAATCTCGCATTCAAACTCTTGAAGCTCAGCATGTGACTCTTGCTAAAGCTTTTACGACTCAGGGTAAAGCTTATAATGACTTGCTGAAAGCACACAAGATGTTGCTTAGAGATGCTGAGGATAACCAGAGAAAGCTTGATCGTCTTGAGAGATTAGTTCTGAATCTATACAAGGACAAGCCGTCTCAGGGGGAGATCTTGGCATACCATGAGTCATGCAAGGAGGATGAGCTGAGGAAGAAGCAAAGAGATGACGGAGATGATGATTCCAATGCACAGAAAGATAGTAGGCCGGCTGGTCCTTCAAAGACTAGTGAGCAAGCTATGATTCAGGGGGAGTCTGAGTCTGCTGGTGCTGGTGCTGGTGAGAAGTAGTTATGTTTTGTATTTAAAACTGATATACTTTTGTAATCTTAGATTGATTGTAACATTATTTATAATCTTTGAAAGATTAATGTTTTGTAAGTATATAAGTTAAGTTGATATAAGATTTAGACTTGTGATTTTACATATAACAAGTTAAAATTATATAAGATTTAGATTTGAGTTGATTTATAACAAATTAAAATTATATAAGATTAATGATTAGATGTGATTATACGATTGAGATAAATAAAGGAAATTCTTAGATTGATTCAGGGTAATCAATGAAAGGATTTATATTATATTATCTAATTCGTGTTATTTAAAATGATTACAGAAAAGAATGTTGAAAGTGATTCTGATATTGAGATTATTGATGAGGTCGAAGTAGAAGTTGATTATGATCTAGAGGAAGGTGAAATTGTACCTCCTGAAGATTGGACTTCTATTGTTGATGTTGGGTTAGTTGAAGGTGTTGATCTTGATGCTGATATTGATGAACATATCATAAACCCTTCAAGGACTAATGTGATTATTCAGGACTAAGAAGGAGAAAGAGTTATAGATTTGGATGAATATCTAAATGATTCAACTGATTCTGATTCTGAAGAAGATCTTCCTGATTGTCATAAAGATAATCCGATGTTTAAGCCTTTGGAGAAGAAGAAAAAGGCAAAGACTTCAATATCAGAAATTGATATTACTGGAAAACGCGTACCTAAGAAAGGTATAATAGGATGGTATTATGACGCAGATTTGAAGCTTTTTGCAATCAAAAGATATGACGGTGTTCAATATTTTGAAAGAAAGCTTGCAGTCTTCAGTTCTTTACCAAGATTTGAAATTCGAGACTTGGCTAGATTGGAGATGAAGAACCCTAGTAATGATCCTTATGGAAGATATGTCAGAAAGATAATCAAGACTGAGGGTGGTCAATGAAATTTGAACGTATTAAGCCAATAGTCGGAAGAACTATCAAGTTAAAAGAAAGAAGTCAAAGAACAGGAAAACAACTGCGTAAAAAGATATATCCAGCAGTTAAATGCGTACAACAGATACCGTTAAAGCTTATGCCTCGGGATATTCTGGGAAATATGAAGAGATGGCATGTAGAAGCTGGTACTGATGAAGCTGTGATTTTTGAAGCTGATGATGAAGTGGAAGATGGTGAGAGAGAATTGTTGAGAGTATATGATCATCGACACTTAGTGAGTCTTTCCAAGAGTGACTTGTTGATGTTATACAAGAACAAGATCACTATTAGTGAAGGATGGGGAGATTTAGGTAGAGATTATCAGCTGATGGTTAAAACTTGCATTAAACTGAAAATATATGCTGGTAGTAAAATTTACAAGTGATTATCAAAGACAACTTGAAGACATAGATGCTAGAGCTATTGTCAAGGGGGAGTCTGTTGGGACATGTTATTGTGACAACAGATCTAGCTTGTAATAGTACTAGAGATTATCGTAATCAAGTTTGTAAATTGATTTTGAATTGTAATGAAAATATTGGTTGGTAAACATTTTAGTGTTAAATGTTAAATGCTGAAAAATGTTGACCATATTTGACCAATTGTCACACCCCCAATTTCATGCTTTGCGGAAGCGATTGTTTTTGGGCGTGACTAATCAATTATCAAGCACAAGGATTAAGCAAACGACTCTAAATGAGACGTTTTAGAAAATATATTACATTACAAAAGTAGTACAAAGTTTTAAGTCATAAGTGGACATCATTAGCGAGTTCGCAAAATGATTCAGAAGATTTTAAATACATAATCAAAGTACAAAAGATAATGCGAGTAAAATCTTCATAAGTGTGTATGCATGCGACTCGTACTAGCTTAGCATAATGGTAGATCCTGCTGGGCCATCCTACTGTGGCTGCGTACCTGAGAATGCATTACTAAAACGCGTCAACCAAAAGGTTGGTGAATCTCACAGGTTTGTAGTATATAGTAATAGAAAATCCAGTATAGTTCAATAAGTAGAAACAATTACACCACGGTAATTAAGTAAGTAATATCAATTACACAATGGTGATTCGGTAAGTAAGTATCAATTACACAACGGTAATTCGGTAGTAAGTATCAATTACACAACGGTAATTTAGTAAGCAAGTATCAATTACACAACGGTAATTTAGTAAGTAAGCATCAATTACGCCAAGGTAATTAGGTAAGTAAGGTCGGTGTATCTTGCCATGAGCCATCATAGTCGAAGCTTAACCGTAATTTTTCCCCTCGTGAGTGCAACCCAAAATCACTCATATGTAACGAGTAGAAAACACCTGTTTATACGAGTAACGGTTCGTGGTGGCGCTACCACCCCAGGTGGGGATTGTCAGTCCCATATGGATCCATATACTAAAACTCGCGCTTATCCGATAATTAACTACTATGATTTCAGAGGCCTTCATTGGATTAAACGGAAACTCATGCAATTTCATATACCAGTAAGTAGTAATTCAGTATCGTAGTAGAACAACAAGTTTGTAAGTTCGTACAGTAGCAAAGTAGTAAATCGGTAACGTAGTAAAACAACAGTGGCTCACTTCGTTTGTAAAGTAGCAAGGTATCATTATCGTAGTAAAACAGTGAGTCACTAAGTTTGTACAGTAGTAAAGTAGTTCATCGGTAAAATAGTAAGTTCATGGAATAGTAACTCCGTAAAGTAATAAACCCCAAGGGTCGCCAAGTTGTAATCAGTAAATTTGTAATCCAGTAAGTACAAGTAAGTAATCAATACATTTATACATGTATTCAAGTAAAACAAGTAATGCATCTCCCGCAAAACAGTAAAACGGTAAAAAGGGGCTGCGAGACTCACCTGAAGAGCAAGCAACCCTAAAGTACGTGAGTTGTTCCAATGGTAACCTCCTAATGTCCTAAACATGTGAGATTATAACGAGTAAGTGGATGTTTAACTAAACCATCCGTATAAGTGTTTGTGTTTGAGTTTGTGAAAAGGTATACGGCTCGTTGGTGACAATTTGAAATCACATACCAAAAATACAATTTGATTTGTTTTCGTGAAAATATTCATCGTGTGTATATATATATATATATATATATATATATATATATATAATGTTCCAAAACATAAGGTATGTTTGTTTGTATAAATATAACTCGTATATTTACGTTTCAAAAATGTTACGTTTGTTGCTCACATGTATATATACATAAAAATTCGTCGTTAAACTAATTTGGTGAGGCTGCACCGTTTTGGCCATATCTCCCTCATACGAACTCGGATTTAGGCGATCCTGGCGCCCAAACGACCGTCACTCAGAGGGCTACAAATCTACAAAATATGGTTTGCTGGAACATAGCACATAGCTGATCGGCTATGGTTTCTTAGCCGAACGGCTGGAAACTTTCAGCCGATAGGCTAAGTTTAGCCGAACGGCTAATTCAGTTCAAAATGTGTTCAGCAGATGGATTTTTGTTCATACCCGAACGGCTAAGCATGGTGAGCCGATCTGTTCTTAAGTCTCTAGCCGATCGGCTCATTTTGCTCACCCGATCGGCTCATTAAAGCTAGCCGATCGGCTAGCCTAGGCTAACCGATCGGGTTAGTTTCCTGCTCGGGTTCTGCTCTGTTTTAGTCCGAATCAACACTAGATTTTTGCTATGGTTCAAGCTATAATCGTTTATCTATGTTGAATAACAACATTATATAAGTTATATACGTATTGTATGCACCAAATTAAAGGGAGTTTGTGAGTGTTCTTACAATTTAAAATTTGGAACCGTGAGGATGATGATGACGAATACGATGGTGATGATGATCCAAGGTGATGATTATGATGATGAAGATGATGTTGATTCTTGTTGTTGATGATGAAAAGAAGAGAGCCAGGAGAGGGAGAGAGCCGAGAGAAGAGAAAGAGAGTTGAGTTTGTGTGCGTGTGTGTGTATCAAATAATTGAGGTCGGTTGTATACCGGCCTCCAATTATTGTAGTTAGGTGGTATTTTATACCCGTATTTGTGTACCCGATCGTAATGTAGTATAATCTTTTAAAATGGTAATTCTCTAAAAATATAATCATATATATTTTTATTTGAAATGTTTTATAAAAATGTTTTAAGTGAGATATAAAATTATATCTTTGTTTCTCTTTGGTTTGACGGGTAATTTTCAGTGTACAAAATACGCTTAAATTCTCAATCGAGTAAATAATTATTATTCTTGACAATAATACTTTATTTGAAAATGTTTTTCACCAACGTCCATTTTAAGTTTCTGCGTTCTGTCAAATTTGTATATTCGCGATTATCAAATAATCGTTTAATGTTATTATATATATTTATATATATAATACTTGTACACTTCAGTAGTTTGAGTATATAATACTTGAAATAAAAGTTTAAATTTTGACCAAATTTTGAGTCATTTTTGACCGGGTGTCACACCAATGACCTGCGATGCGAACTGAGTGAGTTCGTAGGGCAGGGATGCGAAGCGAGCCGACTGGACTCGCTAGGCCAAGCTGGGCTGCGAACCGAGTCGGTCCGCAGAGCCCAGAACCTGCGAACCGAGTTGAATATATATGTAAAATTAGGTTTAAACCTAATTAACTTTTGCCATTTGCTAATTACGAACGTTTTTGTGTTTCAAGAGCTTTCAACATAGTCTAAAGGTTAGGTATTGATCGATTAACAATTGTTATAATCAATACAAGACATATTAGATTATTGATTTCACTAATACTTGTGAAACAAACTGTTTACAATCCTTAAACTTAGTATTAAGGGATACCGCACCTTAATACCTAAAGATAACCTCATTATCGATCCTAATACATATGGACTTACAATGTTACAGATAGCCTTATCGAACACAATCTACATCAATCATGATACAATTCATATTTTAATAATAAACTACAAAACAAAAACAAAACAACTAGATTGACCAGCATGTTGACGTTGGGATGTTTTGTTTTACGTGTTGTGAGTTGCTGGAACCTGTCGTACGAGAAGAATATAATTTACTATAATGCAATAATAGGGTTAAAGGGATAGAATGGTCATTATAGAGATGAAATATTTTTTTCTGTTACAATCATCTCAAAAGTGGACGGATTATAATCCACATAAAAAGCCCATACAATTTCAGCCCTAACCCTTTCCTCCCCATTCCTTTCTTTCATAAATAAAACTTCATAATGGCATAACAGTGTTTTATCCGTTGATCTTCTTTCCTTTCCTTCACAAAAATAACTCGAGAATGCAGTGTAAGAGAATATAAAATGAAAGTGATTGATTTTTGTTTTACACTTTGATGTGTATTTGACATCTTTATGTATTCAAGGGTTAAACATTCAAATAAAAGAAGACAGTTTTATTCGACATTCCATTCATAAGTTTGGTTTAACATCAACTAAACGAATACAGTTGTATTCTACACGTGTGTATATCCACGTGTTTAACACTCCCATAAACAAAAGACACTTTCATTCAACATATGTCTGTATATACGGATTTAACATTAAAATAAGTGTATAGTAATTTATCTTATTATCCGTGTGTATACACATGTGCAAACTAAATATTATCATCTAAAAAATATGATATAAATAAATATAAAGGACCGAAGTTGCTTATTTCGGACGAACATGATAAGTCTACACATAATACAATAAATGTAGTATACAAAGCGGTTCCGTAAAAAGGTACGATACCTTACAATCAATTTCTAATAATACTGCAACTATATTAAAATTCTCAGAGTCAACCTGATTCAACTATAAATATCATTCTTACTATATATTGTTTCAAATAAATTATTATTACTCTATATCATGCATGTCAATATATCAAACAAAAAGATTACAATCATTAAGAGAGCGATCAATGTTAATCATCTTACAAAGTTTTGACAATCTAAATATAATATTTGTTTATTGACTCTTATTAGTAATAAGTATCATACTTCTTTAGACTGAACTTACAAATCATTCATAAGAGTCAAATAATAGAGTAATATATTTGTTATTATGAATTTTATTAATATTTAGATATGAAAGGAAATTAAATCAAATCATGGACCTAAAGCATATATTCTTATGTGAAGATTACATTTCTTGGCATTGACATAACAACAATATTTTAATCATTCAGTTCTATATGGTTTTATTATCATCATATGACCAACATTGTTATACTACGCCCCATAATTCTCATATCAATACGATCTAACCCTTTTACTAATATGGTTTTATTAGATTATTAGCTATAACAATAATAATAACAATAAATTAAAATATAAAATACATGGAAAAGCATTTTCCCTAACTAATTAATTTCACTCTAATAATATGGTTTAAGGACCACCGAAAGTGGAAAGTAAAATTTAAAACTCAAATATACGAAATATAATTTTATTCGACGTTCGTGTATATATTCACAGCTTAACATTCAAATAAACGATAGGCTTAACATTGAAATAAACGAAAATAGTTTTATTCGACATCTGTGTATTCACGCGTTTTACATTCCCATAAACCAAAAATAGTTATTCAACATGTGTGTGTGTGTGTTTACGGGTTTTACATTCACATGTATTCGACGTACGTGTGTGTATACACGGGCTAACATTCACATAAACTAAAGATAGTTTGATTCGACATCCGTGTGAAAATACGGATTTAATATATATATAAACAAAATGTAGTTATATGTATCATTTTTGAATGTGACAACGAAGAAATGAGTGAATATACTAAATTATGACGGACACAATCAACTTGCAAACATTATGACAAATGTAGTATACACAAAGGTGCTACAAGAAAATATAATGCCTTTACGATCGATGTTCGGGACGTACAACTTTATTACCTTTATATCACATATCATTTTTCAAGCTCTAATTATTCTTAATTCTATATGTACCATTGATTATTTCGTTAGTAGTCCTCAAGTGTTATTTGTACCGTTAACAAATCATTGTCCGCATATTTTACTAACATAATCTATAATTATGCAATTTAACCAATGATATGATTAACATCTACTCAACTAATATTGACATTGACGATAACATATAGAAAATGACAAATGTTACTTATATTTGAATAATTAATTTATCTTACAAAACCCGTGTATACACGGGTCTATAATCTAGTTATTGTATAAACAAATTATTATATTATTATAATAACAAATTATTCATTATGGGATACGGTAATTTGTATTTAAACAAATTATTCTATTGTATAAATATTATATTATTATAGATAGATAGATTATGGATACAGATTTTGAAAATTTTAAAAGAAATTAAAAATAAAAAATGAATGATCAAAAAGATCCTAAATCTATTAGGTTTCTTTTACTAATATATACAAAAATTGATGTGTGCTCCAAAGAAATAATTTAAGATTAATTATATGATTGTGTAGGTGAGTATTTAGTATGTCAAATTTCATCGCTTTCTTACGTGTCTATGATTGTCTAGGTAAGTATTCAATATGTCAAAGGTACGTATCATGAGTTTAATAGTGGCATATGTGATATTTGTAATGTCATATATCATATATTTCATTATTAAATTTATGATAATGTCCTATATTCTAAAATGATGAATTAATCTTATTCTAAGTTTAATTTAGGATAATATCCTATATTCCAAAATAATGAATTAATTTTATCCTAAGTTTAATAGTGGCATATGTGATATCGGTAATGTCATATATCATATATTTCATTCTTAAACTTAGGATAATGTCTTATATTTCAAAATGATGAATTATTTTTATCTTAAGTTTAATAATGTCATATATCATATATTTCATTATTAAACTTAGGATAATGTCATATATTCCAAAATGATGAATTAATTCTATCCTAAGTTTAATAGTGACATATTTGATATTGGTAATGTCATATCATATATTCCATTATTAAACTTAGGATAATGTCCTATATTCCAAAATGATGAACTAATTTTATCCTAGGGGTAATAGTGGCATATGTGATATTTGTAATATCATATATCATATCATATATTTCATTATTAAACTTATGATAATGTCATATATTCCAAAATGATGAATTAATTTTATCCAAAGTTTAATTGTGTCATATTTGATATTGGTAATGTTATATATCATATATTACATAATTAAACTTACGATAATATCCTATATTCCAAAATGATGAATTAATTTTATCCTAAGTTTAATAGTTGCATGATATTGGTAATGTCATATATCATATATTCCATTAGTAAACTTAGGATATTATATTTCAAAATGATGAATTATTTTTATCCTAAGTTTAATAATGTCATATATCATATATTTCATAATTAAACTTAGGTTAATGTCCTATATTTCAAAATGATGAATTAGTTTTATCCTAGGTTTAATAGTGCCATATTTGATATTGGTAATGTCATATATCATATATCTCATTACTAAACTTAGGATAATAATATATATTACAAAGTGATGAATTAATTTTATCCTAAGTTTAATAGTGGCATATGTGATATTGGTAATGTCATATATCATATATTTCATTATTAAACTTAGGATAATGTCGTATTCCAAAATGATGAATTAATTTTATCGTAGGTTTAATAGTGTCATATTTTGTGACACCCGCCAAATTAGGACTAGTTATTAGTACCTAATCGACTGTTAATACATGTAATTAGTTCTGTGTTAGGCTAATTAATGTATCAATATATATATTGTTGAATATATACAAGTATGCGATTTGATTAAATCGTACAAGTTTCAAATCGAATGTAATTCGGTTCAACTAAATACGGACGTTGGTGATCAATTTTATTAAATAATATAAAATTATTTAATATATTATTTTGATAATATTTCAATTACATTTCGTATCGTATAATAAACGTTTACGCGACTTAAACATTTAACACGCAAACAAACGAAACAAGTATAAGTTATATTTTTATAACTTAAATTCTAAAGTATTCGGTTAAATACTTCAACTAAAATGTCGAATAATTAATCGTATTTTAAAACTTATAATTGAACGCGTATAAAAGTATTTAAACGTTTAAACGACCGGGGAAACGAACACCGCACGAAGAGCGAATACACGGGAGTAAAAAGTAGAGACCCACACTCGGTGAGCCCCCACCGAACCAGCCAAAAAGGGAGGGAAAACCCTCCTCCCTTTCTCATTTTCACCATCCACTTTCTCTCTCTCCATCTTTTCTCTCTTCCTTCTCTCTAAACAACATCACCACCATCACCTAAAATCAAATAAAAACACCATTAAACATCATCATCTCGCTTAGCTCCTTTGAAGAAAAACGACCACGACATCACGATCTACGTTTCCATCTTTCCGAATTCTCCGCCCGCCGATTCGTAAGTTTCCGACAAAACTTGAAACCTCTCGATTTTTAAGTACTATCAACTTGTAATTGTTTATCTACACTTAAAATGTCCAAATAAGGGTTGGGTAAAAGTTTTGGACCGAACGGAAGTCGTCCGGCCGTTTTTCCGGCCAGCGGGACCTGATGAGACGCCGATGTCGCATCTGTCCCAGCGACATTGCGACATCAGCCTCAATGTCGCACAAACCCATCACAATGTCGCAGGTGCGACATCAGTTTCAATATCGCCTTAAATGGCTGACGTCGCACATAGCGACACAGACCCTTACGTCGCAAGAATCAACAACGTCGCATATAGCGACATAACACCTAATGTCGCTTTAAATTGCGAAGTCGCACTTAGCGACGCCATGACCAATGTCGCAGTCATGACCTGCGACATAACAACCTACGTCGCACACAATGTCGCAGATGACAGAACCTAGAAAACTCAAATTTTACTAAGTGTTGAGGACTGAGACTTTATCACCTGATTTTACCCAAATTCGAATCTTAGATGCGTTTTTCACTAAAGAAATGTAGTAGAAATAAAAAATTTCCAAGCGGACCTGGCAGCTCGACCCCAGCCAGGGGCTCTGCCCCTTGGACCCCGCCAGGGGTTGCCACCCCTTGGACCCCGCTACTAGGGGCGCTGCCCCCAGACCCCTGTCACCTAAAGTCTGTAAATACTTTAGAAGTATAACCCTTCAACATCATAATGATATATTGAGATTTTCATTACAAACAAGCACCAACGGGCCGTACATGTTTTCAAAACTCAATAAATCAACCAAGTCGTAGTAACTTGGACAAGTTAATCAACCAAATCGTAGTAATTTGGACATTTTAGTTGGACGAACAACTTCAAAGGTAGTCTTTATAGATACCTACTCACAATTTATAACCATCGCGTGTCGTAGACACCCTCAGGTTACAAGTCTTCGGACATCAATTCTCGGCTAATCAATCAAGTTTATTAAGTTAAACTCTTCAAGACTCAGGTGAGTCTCATAGCCCCTATTTAACTGTTTTACTCAGGGGTGTGATATACTGCTCGTTTTATTTTACTATATGAACGCAAGTACGAAATCAAACAAATACTACATGAGTTATCTCACTAATCTTTTCAAAGCCCTCCTCAGCATAGTTTTGTAATACGTTGTAGCGTGAATATTAGTATATGATATCATATAGGATTGACCCTCCTCATCCGGGTTAGCATGCACTAACTGGGTAAACGAATGTACTAATATTTGTTCAGACGAGTGTAGATTAGGCACTCGTGGGAGGCACCTCGATCAGGATACCTTAAATGTGGACCTGACACCTCGAGTTAAGCTCAGACTATGTGTTCATGGCTGTAAAACTTTTATTTTGTTTAATTGCAATTTAAATTCAATTAAATCTTGCGGTTCATACAATATGTGTTGACATACAAACCTGTGAGCTCACCAGCGTTTCGCTGACCCATTTTAGCATGTATCACATGTACTCAGCAGTAGGTTGGACTGCATTCAGGAATCATTAGCTCGTGTCAGCATGCAAACATTCAGAGATTTAGCTGCATTATTATATTTTGTATAAATTAATTATCTATGTAAATCTCTTAATTCCAAACTGAGCTAATGTAAACTATATTTTGATGTAAACTTTGATTTCATCAATACAAGTTGTAAGACGACGCATATAGAGTCGTTCATTATATCTTTGTGTTGTGATTATTGATTAGTCGCGCCCCGACCCGATTCGCTTCCGCAACCCGAATGTGAGGGTGCGACATATTTGATATTGGTAATGTCATATATCATATATTCCATTATTAAACTTAGGATAATATCCTATATTACAAAATGATGAATTAATTTTATCCTAAGTTTAATAGTGGCATATGTGATATTGGTAATGTCATATATCATATATTTCATTAGTAAACTTAGGATAATGTTCTGTATTTCAATTTCAATATGATGAATTAGTTTTACCCTAAATTTAATAGTGGTATATGTGATATTGGTAATATCATATATTATATATTATATATTTCATTATTAAAGTTAGGATGATGTCCAATATTCAAATATGATTGTATTAATAATATCCTAAGTTTTTTAAGGTCACTCCTAATACGTATGTATTTGGAACAACTTTTTTAAGCCGTCTCAAATGCTTGTGTATATGGAACGAATATATATAAACTGACCTAAATTCTTGAGTTTCTGTAGCCTACAATTACTCTCTCATCTTCTACATTTGATATTGTTCAAATAAAAATATTACTTAAGATCCTGTCAATGATATCACCACCGATTCACAGACAATCGAAACATAGGGATTACAGTACAACGTGATTGGGAGAATCAAGAATTCGTAGCTCACGTCTCTCTCAAGATTCGTCAACTCTTTGTTTTCCTCATTCATTTCGGTAATTAGTTGCTCGATCTCGCTTTTTGAGGTTTCCGTTAACGGAATTCAAGCTAGTAGTATACGCATGTTTGTTAATTCATGACGAATTCGAAGCATTGAATATTCTAAAATTGGTTTATTATTTTGATTTTTTGTTGTTCGTATACTTTACTTTCAGATTTAAAGTTCTTTTTCTAACCCTTGTTTTCCATTAGCTATGCATTATATTATCATTATCCATTTAGAAATGCTTATGACTTATTATCGTGTATCAATTGATTTAAGAACTTCAATTTCATTGATATGTGGATAAGTTTGATTATCTATTATGTGCTTTATGATATGCTGTAGTGATATACAAATATATATACTTTTTATTGAGTATGTGATTCGATGGAGAACCGAATTTAGATGATAGTGATTTCTTCACGAGACCATTTCACTAGTACAAATTTGGGTTTTGGTCACACCAGAAAAGTGTGACGATAACCATATTGTCACACTTGTTTTTTCAGCGTGTGTATGATTAAAGGTCCCGTGATCAAAAGGGTCCATCCGTGACCAAAGGGTCCATCCGTGACCAAAGGGTCCATATGGTCACATAAGATGTTAGTGGCCGTATCCATTTAAAAAGAGTAACCAAAACCATAAAATGTATGATCATATGCTTTTTAAAATCAAGTGAAAGTGTATTTTGTGTGACTATTGTCCATCCAATGACTACTTTATTTTTATGTTTGTGTGGCGTTTTGTAACATTTATTCACACACCCGAGTGTTTTCTTTTGGGATTTGGTCACATAAAATTAAGCCAAAAGTGGTCATAGGTGTTAATAAGTGTAACCATGTGCTCTGTTATGTCAAGTAAACTTGTATTTTGTATGACTATTGTCCATCCAATGGTCACTTTATTTTTATGTTAGTGTGGTCATTTGTAACATTTAGTCACACAACGAGTGTTTTCTTTTGGGATTTGGTCACATAAAATTAATCCAAAAGTGACCATAGGTGTTAATAAGTGTGACCATATGCTCTATAATGTCAAGTAAACTTGTATTTTGTGTGACTATTATCCATCCAATGGTCACTTTATTTTTATGTTTGTGTGGCCATTTGTAACATTTAGTCACACAACGAGTGTTTTCTTTTAGGATTTAGTCACATAAAATTAAGCCAAAAGTGGCCATATGTGTTAATAAGTGTGACCATATCATCTGTTATGTCAAGTAAACTTGTATTTTGTGTGACTAATGTTCACCCCAATGACCACTTTATTTTTATGTTTGTGTGGCCATTTGTAACATTTAGTCACACAACAAATGTTTTATTTTGAGATTTGGTCACATAAAATTAATCCAAAAGTGGTCATAGGTTATAAAAAGTGTGACCATATGCTTTGTTATGTCAAGTAAACTTGTATTTTTTGTGACTATTGTCCATCCAATAGCCACTTTATTTTTATGTTAGTGTGGTATTTTGTAACATTTAGTCACACAACGAGTGTTTTCTTTTAGGATTTGATCACAAAAAATTAAGCCAAAAGTGACCATAGGTATTAATAAATGTGACCATATGCTCTGTTAAGTAAACTTATATTTTTTGTGACTATTGTCCATCTAATGGTCACTTTATTTTTATGTTTGTGTGGCCATTTGTAACATTTAGTCACACAAGTGTTTTATTTTGAGATTGAATCACATAAAATTAATCCAAAAGTGGTCATAGGTGATAAAAAGTGCGACCATTTTTCACCCAATGGCCAATAACTATTATCAAGAATCAAAAGTCCAAAATGAATATGATAAAACATCAATCCAAAACAACGAAACACACATTTACTAAAAGTCTTAGAACCCTAATACATATTACATAGTCTTGATGTTTAAACCCATTACAATCATTCAAAAGTTCAATCCTTAACACAAAAAAAAATCCACCAAACTTGATCATCTTGATCTATACTTCAACACTGCTGCAAATCTGTCCACAGTTTCACAACCCTATCCAAAAAAGAAAGATATTGTATTGCAAGATAAAAAATTAAGAATAATGATCACATTAAATAAATTAATGATATAAAAATCTATAAAAAATGTAAAACTCTTAAACTCCCTGTACGACTAACAATCTAATATTATCAAATGATGTAAACAATGTAATGATACAAACACATAATAACCGCTAATCTAAAATTCACATAAACTAATCACTATTATCACGTGGAAAAGAAAAACTACATAAATAAAAAGCTACTTACTTAATAAGCCTTTTTCGACTCCCTTTTTTTTGTCATTACCAGACTTCAACTCACTTGTCTCCTTTCCTTAATTCCATCACAATCTTTTTAAAAACTGAAAACTCAAAGTCAAGTTAGACTAACCTTAAATCATGTGTTAAGAGGTTAAATTCATAGAATGAATAAACTCTTAGCTCAAATGAGGATAACATAATATAGCAAAATTGATAAACTTAATAGATGTGTGAGATATCCTCCAGTTCAAGACTTCAAGCATACCCGCAAACATAGCTTGTTCCGCAACTTGTCAAGGCTATTGGATATTTATACGTCTTCAAACGAGAGCTGGTACCTTTATTGTTATAGACAACAATGAAAATCAGTTCATTCATAGATAAATCTAATGACTTACTAGATCTCAAGCCAAAGAAACAATGATCAAAATAAATTCAATATCTAGAAAGTAGTATAGTATTATTTAGGCAAGGTTCACTTACAATATGAATGTAGTTAAGCCTCCTCATTATAAACTCTTAGCTTGATGTTTTACTGAAAGACTTTGAGCCTATACAAGTCATAAGAATACTGTTAGTTACACGTACAAGAATAGGAAGAGTGTAATTATAATAATACATTATAAACAACTGTATGTACATACACGTAAACATACTTGATCAAAAAAATTGGAGCTATCTCCATACAACATACAAGCTTGATATCATCATAAAGCTATATCTTTTATAAGATATATCAATCTGTATACACAAGAAAACACAATTAAACTAGAAAATGATTAATTAAAAGAACATTACATTAATAACACTTAATATCATTTCAGTTTCATTGAAAATAAAGGTCTATAATGAAGTTTGAGTAGATAGGTCTATTTGTATGTTGCAACAAGAAAAAACTAATGGTGACAAATCAAATGACAATTAAAGATTGTATAAAGGTTGTACCTCTCTGAATGTTTGGTGAAAGAGGTAAAAGAAGATATGTGTAGTCGTAGTTAAATTAAACACCATTTAGTTCAAGCATTTTATCGAGCAGTTGGTATGCATCCTAAAACTGCCAATTTCACCAACAAAAGAAAAAGAAATCGATTAGCCCCCAAAACATATTATTATTTTCAAATATAGATTCAATAATTGGTTTATTTAGATCTAACATTTTCATTGATTCATCTAATAATAACCACATAACCTGAGACGAAAATGGAGCGTCGATGGTGGTAAGCAGCAACGATGAAGGAGAAGGCGTTGTTGACGGCAGCAGTGACCATGAATTAAGGTTAGGTATCATATTGGGAGGAAACTTATTGAGAAAAACTAAAATACGAAAGGAGATGAGAGGGATTAAAAATATTCAAATTTAGGGCGGTGTGTTTTGGGGAAAAAAAATAGACCAAACCATTTAAAAATTAGACAATTGCCGCCCTTGACAACATCACGAGCGACGAGCATGATGGGCCTATTGGAAATTGGAAACACACATCGACCATCACTTAAAACTAATTAAATTAAATTAAATATATACTCCTTAATATTTGATTTCCAATTTTCTAACAATACCAACAACAAAAATGTTTTACAACCAATACATACAAGATTGAGGATAATGTTTTTTAATGATAACAAAAAAATAATAGGTCTGTTATGCAAATATAATAATATACGAGATAATTATATTAACCATCTTTATAGCTTGGTCCAAATTTCATTCGCAGTACTTTAAACTAGTTTAATTACACCGACAAAAATAAAATTCATTTTGGTTCACAAAAATGCTTAACCATTAAATAAACGAGCATCGAATTCGAGCCGACCTTGAACCGAGTAATTAGTAAACGAGTCGAGCTAAAACATCTTGATATTCGACTCGATGCATGACAAATTATTATTATTATTATTATTATTATTATTATTATTATTATTATTATTATTATTATTATTAGGGTATATGATATTGATAATATATTCAATTATCAAACTTAGGATAATGTCATATATTTCAAATGTTGAATTAATTTTATCACAAGTTTAATAGTGGCATATGTGATATTGGTAATGTCATATATCATATATTCAATTATTAAACTTAGGATAATGTTATATATTTCAAAATGATGAATTAATTTTATCCTAAGTTTAATAGTGACATATATGATATTTGTAATGTCATATATCATATATATTATGTTATTAAACTTAGGATAATGTCATATATTTCAAAATGATGAATTAATTTTATCCTAAGTTTAACAGTGGTATATGTGATATTAATAATGTCATATATTATATATGCCCAAATGATGAATTAATTTTATCCTAAGTTTAATAGTGGTATATGTGATGTTGATAATGTCATATATCTTATATGCCCGAATGATGAATTAATTTTATCCCAAGTTTAATAGTGCCATATGTGATATTTGTAATGTCACATATCATATATTCTGTTATTAAACTTAGGATAATGTCATATATTCCAAAATGATGAATTAATTTTATCCTAAGTTTAATAGTGGTATATGTGATATTGATAATGTCATATATCATATATACCCGAATGATGAATTAATTTTATGCTAAGTTTAATAGTGGCATATGTGATATTGGTAATGTCATATATCATATATTCCATTGTTAAACTTAGGATAATGTCATATATTCCAAAATGATGAATTAATTTTATCCTAAGTTTAATAGTGACATATGTGATATTGGTAATGTCATATATCATAAATTCTGTTATTAAACTTAGGATAATGTCATATATTTCAAAATGATGAATTGATTAAACTTAGCACATCATTGCTTCCTTCCCATTTAAATACTCAAATCCATAAGCTGTACGATACACGTGGCCATCATAATGCACACATATGTCGATCATTAGTGGGACATGGTGATCAACACTGGCATTAAAGTCAAAACAAAGACAATAAAATTGAAAATTAGTGGAACAATATACAAGATATAATTCGGATTATAATATTAAGATTCTTACGTTGGAGCAACGACCCTTCTTATACGGTTGTTATGTACATGTCGATCAGACATTTTTTATGGAGTAGACACTCAATTGCTTCTAATACAAATACATCCAACACTAATCGAACTCATATAGGGTAGATGTGTATCACCTAACCATTCACAATTATTACTATTTTATTTTACCTAAAATAATAATAACTTAAAAAATTTACTCTGGAATCGTCAAGGCAAGCAATACAAATGTCAAAGTTTGTTTTCATTTACAACACTTAGATTTCTAACTGTTTTTCCTTGCAGTTAATTCATAACCAAATTGAGCTAACTAAATTGCAAAGGGTGTTTATCACAGATCTTAAAAATACCACTGTACATGACGAGCAAGTTATAACAGAGTTACAGAGGGGATTGAAAAATTACAAATACCAATACTCGATTATATGGTTAGTGGTAATATGACTACGTCCACTCAATCATCAGAATCTTCTAATTACATGGCTAAGATGGGTATGGCTATTGGCAAATTAACTGTACTTGATGCAACGTTTTACGGGAGATGTCCATATCCCATATAAGATTTTGAAAAGATCACCCTTATCTGCTGATCTTTTGAACTCAAGCATGGAATTTTAATGCGTAACACTTTCATGGACCAGGGGTTTAAGTTCATTATCCGTCTTATTTTTGTACGTTGCTGTCCGAAGCTCATACATAAGATTACGTTTCACTTGCAACCAATTGGCATATGATTCTTTGAATGACATTGGGTCTGTTCCTAGTTGGATGTATATATGTTGTTTACATTAATAGTATGAACGAATTAGATACGAAGGAATGAAATTTAAAAGTCTACAGAACCCACTGGCAGAAAAAATGTAAATAGCATAAACACAATGTAGTTATACATACCATCGTAGGGTTTCTGAGTACTCTGTTCTGCAAGTGAGCTGGCTACATATCCCTGCAAATAATAAGTTTATAATAGTGTATTAACAACATTAGTAGTTGTGAATGAATATTTAGAAAACAAAATTTAAGTCACCTTGCTTTGGAATTCCTACAATTGTTGTCATAGTTGCTCATACTTGATTTGGTTTTCTTCTAATTGTTGATAGTATGCCTAGGAAAATGTTGAAACTTATGACAAATCAAGTCCAAGAAATATTTGGTTTAGAATAGATAAACAAATCATAAAAAACATATTACATATAAAATATATATATATATATATATATATATATATATATATGTATGTATATATATTGCTTGTTAATGTTAGCCTTGTTCATTGATGTACGTAAATATTATTAAAAAGTGATATGTCACCTTTTTCCTAAGCCTGCTATTCCGAACGGATTCACATTTTTGCTGTAGTTGCCTCAATCTCTGAAAGAATATGAGTACGATAAACCGACACCGAACAAGAGTTAACATAAAGTATACGAAAAACGATGTATGAGTCACATGAACAAGCCTTGTCTTCGGATAACATTTCTATGTCGTTAGGGACGCCTGCAGACTTACCATGCTCCATGTTGATCTTAAAATTTGGTTAAAAAAACTAATGAATTGAGTGTAAATGAAGGAACTATAATAATCCAATCATCTACATCAAAATAATAAGTAATTTGGAGATCTTATATTTACAGAAAGTGAAAGGTTGTGCACACGATTGTCAAAGATATTGTGTTGTGAATCCATATGAATTAATTTTAATTGTATCTATAATTAGACAGATGAGACAAAATAAATGGTTTGGACGTGTACAATATTCGAAACGGAAAATCTTTTTAAATTTTATTTACGGTACTGATTTTATAAATAATTTTTATAGTTGAATGGTCAAACAAAGGTAAAACAAGTCATTTAGTGGCTGTTAATATTTACCAAAATTAATCCAACTCATTTAAGTTTTAATTATTATTAGGTATTTAAGTATTAATTATTATTAAAATTCCTAATTTGTAAACGTAGAAGTCTGTTAAAGTCAATTAAGGGATAAGAATGAGGTTAATTTGGTCATTTAGGGCTAATAGTTTTTGCTAATTAGGTAGTCCACTAAAAACTATAAGATCAATGGTTCTTAATTTTTACCCTCCAACAATTTAAGAGGGAGAATTAGTTTAGGTTGGGTTATATTAGGAAGGGCTACGTATATTATGGTTTCTTTTAAATAAGAAATTACTATTACTATTACTATTTGTATGGTTATTTTGTTTCCCATTTCTTGTACATTACTAATATATGAATTTCTATAATGCAGGATTTTTGAAATGCGGTCACATTGGACATCTTGACATTTGAGTTGTAGTGACATTGCATAGTCTTCTTCATTAGATTTTTTGATATGATTTTACTAGTTTAGGAACATAGATATACAAAACATGTCGAACTTCTTTTAGCTTTTTTGGATACTCATTAGTGTATGTATTTGCTTTTATCGATGACACGTGCATGTTGAATTACTCTGTTTAATGATTTGGATTTGCATTCACCTAATAAGTTGATTTAGGTAAAAAAAATTAGGTAAAGGGGTATAAATCAAGCCAAATGTGCATTTAGCACGACAAAAGGCAAGCGGTGCCAAATACCTGCAAATGGCACAAAAGAGTATAACCGTCCTATAAACCATGCCAAATACTATTTGTCACGGTTTTGTACCGACTCAAATATATTTGACACCCTTGTATTTAGATACACATTTGTGAAACGGTGTAGCTATTAAGTGTCATATAGTCACATGAACGTGCTACAAATTAATGTGACCATACGGATTAGCTTTTCACACTCTAACACACACTGCACTTTAGACACACATACTAACTTATGTGACCATATGTACCTGTTTTTGGCTACACTGAAATTATGTGTGACAAACTCGACTTCATGATTTAGTCACATAAACAATTACTTCATGATGTGACCATATAGTGGCATTTAGTCACAGTGTTCAAGTGTGTGACCATATAGTGACCATATGTGCCTGTTTTTGGCTACATTGAAATTATGTGTGACAAACTCGACTTCATGATTTAGTCACATAAACAATTATTTCATGTGATCATATAGTGGCATTTGGTCACAGTCTTCAAGTGTGTGACCATATAGTGGCATTTGGTCACAGTGTTCAAGTGTGTGACCATATAGTGACCATATGTACCTGTTTTTGGCTACACTGAAATTATGTGTGACAAACTCGACTTCATGATTAAGTCACATAAACAATTACTTCATGTGACCATATAGTGCCATTTGGTCACAGTGTTCAAGTGTGTGACCATATAGTGACCATATGTACCTGTTTTAGGCTACACTGAAATTATGTGTGACAAACTCGACTACATGATTTAGTCACATAAACAATTATTTCATGTGACCATATAGTGGCATTTGGTCACAGTGTTCAAGTGTGTGACCATGTATTGGCATTTGGTCACAGTGTTCAAGTGTGTGACCATATAGTGACCATATGTACCTGTTTTTGGCTACACTGAAATTATGTGTGACAAACTCGACTTCATGATTTAGTCACATAAACAATTACTTCATGTGACCATATAGTAGGATTTGGTCACACTGTTCAAATGTGTGGCGCAGTTTTGTCACATTTTATGTGTGTAAAGTGACTAATGCTTCGAACTTACTCTTCATTTGTCACGCGTTCCAAATTCATATGTGACTAAATAAATAGAAAAAAAATAGTAGTTCCCTTTAGCCACATAAATGTTCGAAGGTGTATCAAATACATTTCAGAATGGTCACACGATTGGAGTGCATGTGTGACCAACTATTGACGTGAATAGTCACATAAATAATCTAATGTGTGAGGATTTAATTACGAGCATGTGTGACCAAAGCCCAGTTTTGTACTAGTGTTTTGGGTAGCCATCAGGTCATTAAGCAACACTACTTGTTGTATAATTACTGTTGTGTCGTGACCTGTGTTCCATCTGTATTTTGCTCTGTTTGCATTTTGAAACAACATGCACAAACATAGTTATGTTTTATATGTAGTTCATACAAGTTATACACTGAAATGCTGACTATCATTATTTGATGTGGGATTTATAATTTACATGACTAAAAGAGAATGTATATCAAAGAAAATGGACTTTGATCATGGTAATACTAACTAGTGGTAACTTTTATGTTTTAGATTATGTAGAGAATATTTTGCTTACAAATATTATTTTCTTGAAATAATCGTAACTACTAGAGGTGCATATGGGTTCTTGTGTTAACAAAGACCTTGTCTTGTAACCATCTTATCTTATGATATATATCATAATCATAATGTAAAACTGTTTTCTTGTTTGCCTTTGTTACTTTCTTTTTCCAATAGCCTATGATTTGGTCCTTTTTTCTTGATCATAGGCTATAATGATATGTTTTAATCATAACTTTGACATGGTGATGCTCGCTAAGTCATTTTTTTTTCTATGTCATCCTGATAGGTTATCAAAAAGTACTCATATTATGAGATTTGGTGCTCATCGCATATGGTATAAAGTAGTGGTTACCTTATCAAGGTGATATTTTTATTTTTTACTTTTACTTACTATGATGTCTTATTTATTGAAGTTTATCCGGTAGTTCTCACTGAAGTCATCTGATTTCAGTAATACACTAAAGCATCTGTATATCATAACAACCTGCTTGGTGTAATAACATATTACCAATGTACAATGACACAAACTGAAGTCATGGGTTTACTTTATATTTTTCAAGTAGAGTTATGTAACAGCCCCAAATTTACTGTTTGGCGGAAGCATACTTTGGGGTGCTACTAATCAATAATCAAAACACACAAGGTATGATGAACGACTCTATATGCGTCATTTTAAACATTACATTGATGATTCAAAAGTTTACATCAACAAAGCTAGTTACATTAGCTCGTGTTCGTAATATGAGAGATTTAAGAACATAATTAGTTATACAAAATCTAATAATGCAATGAAATCTCTGAGGTTTTGCATGGAGACTCGAGCTAATATGCATCCTGATGAGCAGTCCAAATCTACTGCTGGGTACCTGAGATACATGCTAAAAAGTCAGCTAACGCTGGTGAGCTCACAGGTTTGTGTAATAAAGCAATGTGTATGAACCGCAAGATTTAGTATCAAGATTTACAATGAAGCTAATAAATAAATGAGTGTATATACAGCCATGAGCACATAGTCTGAGCTTAACTGAGGTGTCAGGATCACAATGAAGTGCCTGATCGAGGGTGCCTCCCTGCGAGTGCCTAATCTACACTCGTAAGAACAAATGATAATGTGTCCGTTTGACCAGTTAGTGCTTGCTAACCCGGACGGGGATTGTCAATCCCATATGGTACCACACACTAACATTCACACTACAAAAGTATTACCAAACTATGCTAGAGGACTTACAATGATTAGAGAAAACAACTCATGTAGTATATATCGAGGTTTTAGTACTCGCGTTCATATGTAAAACAAATAGAGCAATGTATCTCACCCCTGAGTGAAAAACAGTGAAAGAGGGGCCATGAGACTCACCTGAGCCTTGAGAGTAAGTGTTTAAATCAATAAACGTATGTCCGTGTGCTAAAATCAGCAAATAGGTTCTCCGAACCCGTAACCTTCTAATGTCCTAGACATATAAGGTTATGTGAGTAGATATCCCGAAAGAACATCCATGCTAGTTGTTCATTCAACTAGTTATGTCCAATGTTTGTTATTGTTGTGTTAATTAAAATGTTTGGGGCCCGTTGGTGATTGTTTATGTATGTGATAATAGTTCCCGAAGTTATCATTATTAGGTTTCGTTTCATTTTCTTGTATACTAGTCAATGTATGTGTATTGCAAGTTCGAGTAGCATTGTATAAAGTTAAGTAAACGTTGTGCGAAATTGAGGCTAAATGAGGAAATGTAGTTTTGTACATTCTGTGTTATGCGACACTACTATGCGACACTCCTAGAGGTTGCGACACTAGGTCAGTGTCGCAGGGATCCTATGAATTTCGATTAGGAGGCGACACTAGGGTAGTGTCGCTAAGATGCGACACTAGGTTTGTGACACTAGGGTAGTGCGACACTGAGGTCAATGTCGTAGGGATTCTGCGAATTTAAATTAAGTTGCGACACTAGGGTAGTGTCGCTAAGATACGACACTGAATAGCGACACTGAGGTCAGTGTCGCAAGGGTTCTACGAATTTCAGTTAAGAGGTGACACTAGGGCAGTGTCGCTAAGGTGCAACACTAAGTAGCGATACTAGGTCAGTTTTGCTAGTTTTGCGACATTAAGCTGCGACACTTAATTAGCGACATTGAGTTGCGACACTAAGTTAGTGTCGCTAGGTAGTGTCGCATAAGGGCGACACTCAGCGTTAGTGTCGCTAAATCGGGCTGTTTAGAGTTTTCAAAATGGGACTTTGGTCAAAAATGCTTGGTTTGACCCAAAACTTTTACATGACTTTTATTATGTTATAAAACTTATAGCAAAAAGTTTCGTGACCTTTGGTGACCCCCAAGTGCCGTTTTTAAACCGAAATTTAAAATATCACTTATGTTCATGTTTTTCCGAAATTACTCGACTTTGCCCTTGCTTTTAGATCACACAAATGGCTAAAGTAGAGCCTGATAATTTTTACACATATTCATATATGTCTTAGCTTTATTTTCCATATTCTTACATGTTATGTGGCCAAACGAAACTCGTGATATTAATTTGCAAAGGGTCAGGGGTCAAGCAGCTATTTCCAGCAACACATGTTTAAAGTTTTAATCATATCTCAAGTTTTAGAAAACTAAATAAAATGTACGAGTAGGGGTTTTAAAGGTAACAATATTATCTAACTTTTCCAAGTGGTTTCATCGATTTTTGACAGGTAGATCTCGAGATATACCATTTTCAAGTTGACTAAAATTCTGGTCAGAAAGTACAGACTGGCTATGTACTTTTATTTCTTTAACTTAAAATAGTAAATTATCTCCAAAATTCGTGTGGTTTTCATATTATGAAAGTAGACATCATGAACTTAAGTTTAGAGCTAAGAAACACAAGATTTCGTTAATTTTTGGTCCGGTTATGCCCGATCTAATTCGATCTAAAATATTCTCCAGTGGGTAATGTTATTATCCGGTGGTTAATAGCATGTTCAAACGATTTTTAACATAGATCTTGGACTAAATTAGTGGAAACGAAGTTCTAGCATGTACATATATGTTATCCAAGTAATTCTAAGGAAAAGGGAGAGGATTATACCAAACAAAAGCTGGTTTAAAGTCGAAATGAAGTCGATGGTGCTGCTGTTGGGTTCTTCGGTTTCTCCTTTGCAAATCCGAGTGTAGGTGGTGCTAGATCATGAAGGGAAGTGTTTAGTTGTTCTTGGGGAAGGTTGTAGAAGTCAGAGGTGACTGATTTCAGTCGTTTTTAGTGGGAGAAAGCAGAGGAAATAGTGTGGTAGTGAGAGAATGGTAAATGTAGAGTGAAAGAAATTAGAGAGAAAAGAGATTAAATATGGTGGCTAAGTTTAGGGCTGCATTCTTTGGGTTGTTGGGACGGTTTGGGCCTGAGTTCACGGGCTTGAGCTCGTGGGCTTGGGCTCACGGCTCGTTACTCGAATCGGGTCACGTTTTGTTAGTCGGTTAGACGTTAATCGTGTAGTTTTTAAGTTAAGTTTTGTCGTATAATTTTTGTGTCATAGTTTTCGATATGAAATTGTTATTCGGGGTGACTAAGTATTTTTAAAATACTTGTTTTAAGTTACCAAGATATATTTTTGGATTTCGTTCGGGTGTTGGGCTCGATTCGCACGTTTTCTCGTATTTGTTACGTTTTATGTTCAACGTATAAGTCTTTCGAGTATATTATTGTAAGTTAATAATACCAAGTAAATAACGACTATTTTAGTATGAAAATAGGTTTACGTTACTTATGAAATATTTCACCAACGGTCGTGTGATTCGGAAATTTATTCGAATAAATCGCGTAATTTCTCATTGATTACGTATGTGTATATATATACAAATATACATGATGAAGCACATAATCAGCCTAACATTAAACTAATTACATGTTATTACAAAGTGATTAGGCACTAATACTAGTTCCAATTTGGAGGGTGTCACAAGTTCTTACGTGCATTAATAAAATGTATTGTTAGACTGCATATGGTTTGATGAAATTGTTGCAACTTTCATGCTTGAGTTGAGGTTTCAGGAGTAACCTAGAGGTGGCAAATTGTGGATTGGGAATGAGTCAAAACAGATAACTTTCAACGTTTTAAGTACATGTTGGGTTGGGTCGGACGTCTGACCTACCAAAATGTCAGGTTAAACCCATCTAACCCTTTTATTTAATCTGTTCAAGTGACTTGTTATCAGTAACTTGTCACACTATCTTGTTTTTTTTAATGGGTCGAAATTGCCACGAATTGCCACCTTTAGAGTGACAGTAGAGGAATTATTGCTATTTTCGTCGATCAAATATAAAGTGTCCATGTTCCTTATCATCAACAAACAGGTATGTTGAAATTGGCCCACTCATTGTGGGACAGTGGAAAAACGAACTTCTATTTATAATTTATAAAATTCTACAGTAATAAATTTTGAGATTCAGAATTAGCACAAGAGATTAAACGATAAAGTTACTTTTCTATTCACATCCATTCATGCCTTAAGTTCTATAATCCAAACTTTTCTTTACATGAATCATTAGGTTATGGTTGGCAGTTTTCTTCTTGGTTATCAACAGGAGCAACAAAAACCCAAAAAGTCTAGATTCGAAACCGTAGCAGCCGTCTCCACTCCAATGTCTCCAGAACCAACCAATAAAGAAGATGTTGTTGAACCATATGTAAACTCTACACCAATAATCTGCATGCACGAGGCTAGAAATGCGGATACTGAACTTAATGTATCTCTGCATGGGTCAGAATCGATAGAGTCCCATCCATCCCAGAGTCTGGTTTCTAGTTGATCATGTAACATGTATTTCATTAGTTTCTTATTTATTGGTTTTTGAAGTGTTGAGTGCAGATTGTTAGGGTAGGATTTACTTCAAACCTTTTGTTGTGAAATGTTAGATGTATGATATAACGGGATTTTGATATGAAGATCTCATTGTATAATTATTAGTGTTTTTATGCTATGGATTCGAAGTTACATCAGTGGTGTTTTAGTATTTTGTTATTAAAGGAGTTATAAAGCTGTTACATAAATGTGTTCTTTGGTTCTGCTATAGCTTGTTTCTATTAGTGACTTTGTTCAAGAATCAAACACCCTCAGTTTTAAGAGGGAAACATAAAAAAATTCATTCATTTCGTAAACAATTACTTCATGTGACCATATAGTGGCATTTGATCACAGTGTTCAAATGTGTGACCATATCTATCTGTTCTTAGCTACATTGAAATTATGTGTGACAAACTCGACTTCATGATTTAGTCACATAAACAATTACTTCATATGACCATATAGTGGCATTTGGTCACACTGTTCAAGTGTGTGACCATATAGTACCATTTGGTCACTATGTTCAAGTGTGTGACCATATAGTGACCATATGTACCTGTTTTTAGCTACACTAAAATTATACGTGACAAACTCGACTTCATGATTTAGTCACATAAACTATTACTTCATGTGACCATATAGTGGCATTTGGTCACAGTGTTCAAGTGTATGATCATATAGTGACCATATGTACATGCTTTTGGCTACACTGAAATTATATGTGACAAATTCGACTTCATGATTTAGTCACATAAACAATTACTTCATGTGACTATATAGTGGCATTTGGTCACACTGTTCAAGTGTGTGACCATATAGTGCCATTTGGTCACAGTGGTCAAGTGTGTGACCATATAGTGACCATATGTACCTATTTTTGGCTACACTAAAATTATGTGTGACAAACTCGACTACATGATTTAGTCACATAAACAATTACTTCATGTGACCATATAGTGGCATTTGGTCACACTGTTCAAGTGTGTGACCATATAGTGACCATATGTACCTGTTTTTGGCAACAATGAAATTATGTATGACAAACTCGACTTCATGATTTAGTCACATAAACAATTACTTCATGTGACCATATAGTGGCATTTGGTCATAGTGTTCAAGTGTGTAACCATATAGTGACCATATGTACCTGTTTTTGGCTACACTGAAATTATGTGTGACAAACTCGACTTCATGATTTAGTCACATAAACAATTACTTCATATGACCATATAGTGGCATTTGGTCACAGTGTTCAAGTGTGTGACCATGTATTGGCATTTGGTCACAGTGTTCAAGTGTGTGACCATATAGTGCCATTTGGTCACAGTGTTCAAGTGTGTGACCATATAGTGACCATATGTACCTGTTTTAGGCTACACTGAAATTATGTGTGACAAACTCAACTACATGATTTAGTCACAGAAACAATTATTTCATGTGACCATATAGTGGCATTTGGTCACAGTGTTCAAGTGTGTGACCATGTATTGGCATTTGGTCACAGTGTTCAAGTGTGTGACCATATGTACCTGTTTTTGGCTACACTGAAATTATGTGTGACAAACTCGACTTCATGATTTAGTCACATAATCAATTACTTTATGTGACCATATAGTGGCATTTGGTCACACTGTTCAAGTGTGTGACCATATAGTGACCATATGTACCAGTTTTTGGCTACACTGAAATTATGTGTTACAAACTCGACTTCATGATTTAGTCACTTAAACAATTACTTCATGTGACCATATAGTGGCATTTGGTCACACTGTTCAAGTGTGTGACCATATAGTGCCATTTGGTCACAGTGTCCAAATGTGTGACCATATAGTGACCATATGTACCTGTTTTTGGCTACATTGAAATTATGTGTGATAAACTCGACTTCATGATTTAGTCACATAAACAATTACTTCATGTGACCATATTGTGGCATTTGGTCACACTGTTCAAGTGTGTGATCATATAGTGACCATATGTACCTGTTTTTGACTACACTGAATTATGTGTGACAAATTCGACTTCATGATTTAGTCACATAAACAATTACTTCATGTGACAATATAGTGGCATTTGGTCACAATGTTTGAGTGTGTGACCATATAGTGGCATTTGGTCACAGTGTTCAAGTGTGTGACCATATAGTGACCATATGTACCTGTTTTTGCTACACTGAAATTATGTGTGACAAACTCAACTTCATTATTTAGTCACATAAACAATTACTTCATGTGACCATATAGTGGCATTTGGTCACACTGTTCAAATGTGTGGCGCAGTTTTGTCGCATTTTATTTGTGTAACTTGACTAATGCTTCAAACTTACTCTTCATTGGTCATGCGTTCCAAATTCATGTGTGACTAAATAATCAGCAAAAAAAATCAGTTCCCTTTAGCCACATAAATGTTCGAAGGTGTGGCAAATACATTTAAGAATGGTCACACGATTGGAATGCATGTGTGACCAAATATTGACGTGATTTTTATTTTGGCATCTGATGTGGCCCGAAGCGTCGTATGAAGACGGTGCTCGGACCGCGATCGGTTTGTTTTAAATTTGTATTTGCCGGGGTCTAAGTGTGACTTACTAATACTGAACCAAAGACTAGTAGATGGTAAGTATGACCTAGAGTCGTTCTTAAAGAGAAACTGAATTGAAACGGAGGTGATCCAATCAACCTTTCTTTTCTAGTAAATGTTTTAAAAGAGTGCGTTGGGGGGTTTGGTTCAGTAAACTAAATAAAGCGAATAAAAGATAATGGTAAATCAGATAATAAAAGGAGTATTTATTGTGAGTTCATTAGCTTATAATGTGGGACGATGACTTGTAGGGGAAATGTTTACTAAATTTGGATTGTTCACTAGACTTGGTAGTTTATGGTATAACCGATGGGTTCCCTAATAGTCGGTTATCAACTAATATGTCACGAGGAACAACGGTGTCATGATTCTGATCAGACAGACAATGCTCAACTCTCCACACTCTCCTGTGAGGGAGTCAGTGGCCCTTGTTATTGAACACATTTGCTCGTGGGCGAAGGAATAGAGTAGCAAGTCTACAACAAGTCTAACCGTTCTTAATACCATAAAGACTATAAATTTAGCAAACAACTAACTTAGCAAATATGTTCGGACTTAGTTGATCAATTCCCTTTAATGAAGTTAAGCATGGTAAGCGAAGGAAAGTGTTGAGGTTTCTTGCGTACCTTACTTTAAATTTCATAGGTTAAGGAAAAGTATCGATTTAAGTTGGATTTTAAACTTGCCTTTCTCAATACAATTAACAAATCCCTAGGTTTTCGTAAATGGTTATTTAGCCTATAGCCTACCTAATGTAATCTAAACTAACTAATCTAATTAAAACGTTAATTAAAATGCTGACGGCTTTTTGCATAAAGTTAAACCCAGACCATGTCGGAAAATGCTATGGTAGTCCACAATGTATTTAATCGTTTACCGATGTTTCCATTGTGAATTCAATTGCTTCGCGATGTTTACATGATAAGTACATTGTGATTTCAAGTGTACAATACTCATGGTAATTCCACGTAATCACATTGCATTTTATGATGCTCGCATGACGTTACAATTGAAACCATAGTTTTACACAGATAACTATTGACCAAGTAGTAAGGTTCGCAACTCCTCTTTACAAGGTATCACGTTTGTCAATCGAAAGGCGAATGTAAGTTTTAGGTTTAAAATCATAGGATAAGTCCTTTCATAAAGTTTCCGTTTTATAATGTCGATCCATAATACAACTACCTTCGGTCGTTACCGGCTTCCATACATATGTACTTTGCTTAAAAGCATTTCCAGCACTATACCGAGTAAACAGTCGAATAGGGGCCGTCATATTATTTCACGACATATTCAAAGTCATCCCACAATTATATATGTTAACTACATCACAACAAATACAATAGTAATCTACTCGCTAATCATGACACAAACTATCTCTAGCATAATTAAAATATACATATTTAATCAAGATAGATAAGGATAGAAATAACCGAGATTAATATGCGAGAAGGAATAGGCTTGAATTAATAAGAGTTGCTCCAAGCGTACACCAACGATTACAAATACGTTCCTCACCAAGGACTACAAGCACGTTCCTTGCTTCTATTTTAACTAGCCTAATACTAATTTAAAATAAATAAAGAAAGAAAAGCTAGAAGCTAGAGAAAGAAAGTGTGAAAGTGCCTAGGTATGTTGATATCCTATTGCCCTTGGTGTGCTTTTGCAAATGAGCCCCATGTTTCCTATTTATAGGAGAGTTTTGGTGCATTTTAGCAAGTGGAAGCTCACAATAGCAAAAGGTGGAAAAGGTAGTGGCACCAGGTACGAAAAGGTGGTGCACCGGGTACGCAAAAACACGTAAAGGTCTAGCACCGGGTACGAAAAAGGACAAAAAAGAACGATCCGTGCAGGAGGGTGGCAGCCGGTGATGGCCAGGTGGCAGCCGGTGGCGGCCTGGTGGCTGGCCGGCGGCGGCTGGCTGCTACCTGCACCAGCCCGCTGCCTGTTGCTTCATTTTTCGATTCGTGCGTGTTTTCATCGTTATGCGTCCGTTTGCATTGATTCTTTTTGCGTTGGGTTCGTAATTCAAAAACGAAGCTTTTGATGAAAAGAAATCCCAAGAATATGTCTATGAACTATAGATGTGTCGTACGAATCGTTTGGATCTTCCGGAGTGCGTAGAATCTTCATTCTTCGTCCGTTTTTGTTGATTCTTCTTCTGTTGGATTCGTAATTTGAAAACGAAAATCTTGGGTCAGGTGGATGTTGGTGATGGGCTCTTTTGTCTTGAAATCTCGTTTTGATGTCTTGAATCTTCAAACGTGTGTGAAATCTTTGTTTTTCATCCGTTTTGCTTGATTTTTATCGTGCAACCTTGTTTTGACCATCTTGGCATAATACTATTGATTTGTGATGGTTTTAAGTTAAAGTGCCAAGAATCATTCCAGAATGAGAGAGATATCGGTAGTAAAAACGTGACTTTTTACGCGATATCAGCATCTTTAGTCACATAAATATTTTAATGTGTGACGACTTGATTTTGAGCATGTGTGACCAAAGCCCATTTTTGCCGTATTTGCCCTAGGACAGCCGTATTGGTGCATTTGGGCGATAAAAATCAGATTTTGATACGGTTGTGTGATACGGTTGTGCATTTGAGGTTCAGGATACGGCCTACGGATACGGCTGTACGTTGCCTATAAATACCAAGCTCAACTTCTCATTTCAACACACTTCATACACTTCACTTCTTCACAATTCGTTTCTTACATTTTCATACACTTTTACTCTCTCTCTAGGTTAGTTTAGTTAGATAATTAGTTTTGGTTTCTCTCTCTAGAGATTTCTCTCTCTAGAGAGAGATAAATAGTTAGTTGGTTAGCAGTTAGAGAGAGAAGGAAGCTGGTATTGTAATCACGGTGTAAATGAGCATTCTTGGTGCAAGACTAAACATTTCTTTTTAGCTGTTACTCTACTCTGCTTAATTTACCGGTGATATCTATCTTTTTATACTTATACTATGTCCGAATTATTTCTGCCTAATTGTATGATGTATGTTATTGTTATTGCCATGCTTATTGAGTAGTGTGCTATTGCGGTTATTGAAATGTAGATAATTAGGTGTAGGGATGATGTTGAATTCATCTTTAAAAACATATAATTGGGAATTGTTATATTTGTTATATCTAAACTTATCATGCATCTAGACTTAGCTATGGATCACCCTTTCCAATCCTTCGCGTGACTGCTACTTTAGGCTTAGAACTTGATCACCTCTAGGTACAGTAGGAAGTTATCTATATTATAGTATAAAGCCGTGTCTGTCACTATAATCCGGTTGAAATACTGGGCATATGCCCCGGAAAGAGCCCTTTGTGCCTACATTGTGGATTGCCTAGAAACCCTAGAATATGGTCTAGGAACCAATATAGTTTTGGAAGTGTTACAGTACACCGTACCTGTACCTAGGGATAGTAAAGTTGTGGAAACATCACAATACACCGCAAATCTATCCCTGGTTACGAAGGATCTGTGGAACTGTTAGAGTGCGGTACACCGTAAACGGTACCTAGGGTAGCAAGCTGTGGAAGGAGTATGCACTGTCCACCGTTGGTGTTCCTACGGACGAATGATTGATTGCAAAGGAGAGGCTAGATCATGACAGAACTAATTGAACTAATCAAACATAAGGAATGAGTCTAGATATGAAAGTCAAGCCCAGCAGTGGTTCAGGATTCTTAAACCCCTAGACTCTACAAAACTGATAGTTTAGAATAACAGGTTAATAATTTGAGCATATTTAGATAATGGCATTTTCATTTAAGCGTTAAAAACGGTCAGGATTACCAGTATGGCAGTCTGTTACCTTATTTCTGCACCCTTCAAGGGTCACTTGTCCAAAAGACAGTGTGGGGGGTTGAGCAGCCTGTCCTGATCATACTCACGATAGCCTAGGTCTCGTGACATACTTTTTTTGGGTAAAGGGTAAAGTACCCGGTAAATATATTACTCCAAAAACCATTAAGTATAAAGGATGTGAGTGAATCTCACACCTCAGCCCGTGACATAGGCGATAAAGACTACATAACAAGGACACAACCACTAACCGACAATTGACTCAACAAATATATCAACCAAAGATCATAAAACAATAAGCAACCATTACATTTGACTCAAACAAATCAAACATAAAACTATCTTTTGATCTGCCCGCGTAGGTTGATATCAAACGCCTTACAAAAGGCCTCTTGTTCTTCAGTTAAATCATAGACTTGATCATCATAACCTCCATAGAAATCATCATCATCATAGCACTCAAAATTACTAGCACCACCACCTCCTCCAGATCCAGATCCAGATCCATATCCATATGCCATAAATTGGGAGGTCTCATCAAAAACCTCTTCAAAATCACTTTCCGAGTCCTCAAAAATTTTATCCACAAAAGAATCAGATTTCTTACTTTCATGAATATCCTTCCCGGTGTATCCTTTAAAGTCTCAACTTTTTGAATTACATCATCCAATTTTGGGTCATTCCTAGTTAAAGCAGAGAATGAATTAGATGTACTCACCTTTGTATCCTCATTAGTCTTCAATTTTTCTTTATTAGCAGCTTCTTTAGGACTATACACAAAGTTAGACTTTTGATTTCCCAACTTTATCCCTTCAGTTTTCCTTGTATTCGGCCCCTGTTTATTTGTTTTTGAACCTTTTGATCCAACTTCCACAAACCCATCATTACTATTTTGTTTTACAGTTTGAGATGGGCATTGAGTATTGGTATGCCCAAAGAGTTTACAAGCATCACATCTAGGAGGCTTCCACTCAAACTCAACCTCAACCTGAACATTTTCCTTTGTATAACCCGACCCATCCAACTTTGGAATAGCCACAACAATGTTATATTTCAAAACCTGGTCAGAACCAATCTCAATCAAAGCTCTAGCAAAGCTATTTCTACCCCATGATTCCACATACATAGAAGAAGTATATGAGTCCAACCTCATAGGATTACCAAACGTTGTTGCAATCATACTCAGTCCATCACCTGTGAAAGCTACCATTAGGACATCATGAAATTCGGTGCCCTTAGAAAGATCTTCTTTAGTTAAACTAATATTCGGTGCCCATTGGTTAAGAATAATAGGGACTGTTCTTATCATCCATGGACCATTCTCAAGAACATTATTCATACCATCAATAGATGAAAACTTGAAGAAAAAGAACCCTCTGGCATTCATCATTACCTTTTGGAGACCATATTTTGCCCAAACATTCCGCACGTAGTTTTCAACAACCGGAAAAGCAATCCGCTTTCCGATAAAATAACCATACAAAGTATTTGAAAACATGTTGTTAACTTCTTCAACTGATGATAATGGGATAGTTACATCCGCCTCAATAACAGATTCATCAGAATGTAAGGAACGATAATTAACCTTGATCTGTTTACTTTCAGCATTAACAACATTCGAATACGTTGTCTTATTAGCATTACCAGGCTGTCGAGATCCCGATTGATGTTCATTAGTATGAACAGGAGGCACGAAGGCTTCCTGGACATTCTGATCGCTAATCTTTTTCAATTTATCAAGTTCGTCTACCCGCAAATTCTTATGCACAAAGGTTGGGTTATTTGTTTGGTCGCAATTCAGTTTGCTAGCCATGTCGTTTTTAACGCCAATCTTAACCTCGTTATTAGGTTTTTTCAAGATAGATTTCACCATAGGCTGTGTAGTTCCACCATCACCACTCTTCTCCTTAATCCCTCTCCGGACTCAAAAAACCCCGTTCCATGCTACTTACATACCACCCTCAAAAGTCACTTGGCCAAAACCACACGTTAGCCAAACGCAATCAAGCCTTGAACAAAATAATAAAAAGTCGGCAAGACACAAGACGTTGCAAAAGAAGTCAGATTTGCAATTAAATATTACGAAATCAAAAAAGTGCACAAGGATATGTATTTGATCCCAAAGAAACGATATGTCGGCTGGATATTAATTCCAAGGTCGGCAAGAGTCGGCCAAAAAATTAAGAAAAAGCTAATAAATAATCGTTTAATAATATCAATGGATGTCGGTGAAATAAGATATATGATGTTATGATGGTGATTGACGGTAAAAGCAAATCTCCACTAATATAATTAAGATCGGCAATATTGAAATCACCAATATTAATCCATATAATATCGGAAGAATACAAAAACCCCAAGAACGAGATCAATTACGATTGTAGGGGTTTTGAAAAATCGCCTCTCGTGACATACTTATAACTAAATAAGTAGGGTCCTAGTGTTTACACCCGTAATACATTTGTCTGTTAACTAAAAATCTTCCCAATTATCTTTATAATAAACATCATCCCCATCCCCACAACTGATTATTGAAGTTTCAACAGCCACAATTCTCTATCTGTCTACCTAGCTACCGATTCTTCTCTATCTTTATTTTCCTAGTTTCAGTTAAATTAATTAGAAAATCAAAAACCACCAAAACCTATCTATCTACACAACCCCCATCCTAATAGCAAACTTTATCTTTGGCCCAAACTTCGTTTCAATTCGCTCCGATTGAAGAACGACCTCGAGTTATACTTACTGCTTACTCACCCTGTGTAGTAGGTAGTACTTATAAGTTGAGCCCCAGCTCTTTATAAATTTAAAACTCCCACCGATCGGCGCTCGGTACTGTCCGGTCAGTCCCTTAACGACGGGGACGGGTTCTCCCCCCTCACAAGGAGAGAGCTTCAAAAACCTGACAGTTCGGGTGCCATCAAATCTTCATGATGTAAGATATACATGACTGGATCCCTCACAGGTGGTCACTCAATTCACTCAAGTGTATCGGATTTCCTAATTTCTAATTCACTCAGGGGCAAGTCATGTAGCTCTTTTGTCGTCATAAGCTTGTTCGAGAATCAAATCTGCAATACTTAAATGGGGATGGTGCTAAATATCCCTAGACATTTGGCAGAGCGTAGAGATGGTGTATGGAAGAAGGGTTTTGTAGGTGGTTTAGTGGGGTTTTGATATAGCTTAAGAGTTTGTCTGTGATAACTTGTCTTTGACGTTTTAGTGATACCTCCTTTTGGATTTCTCTCTTTTGAGAGCCTTCTTTTTGTAGCTTTTTCTTCATTTGAAGAACCTTTCCCTTGGCTTTAGATGATCCTTAGGTTTTTAGTTCTTTGATTTTTTTCTGGCAGCTTTGTTTTTGCTGAATTATTGTCACACCCCCAAATTCGTGTTGCGGAAATCATTCGGGTCGGGGCGTGACTAATTAAATATCAAGCACAAAGATATACAGTGAACGACTCTATATGCGTCGTTTTAACAAAATACATTAATACGAATTATAGTTCACATCAATTATACTAAATACATTAGCTCATGTTCTAACATGAGAGATTTAAATACATATTGTTTTAACAAAATATGATAATGCAATAAATCTCTGGCGTTCGCATGCTGAGTCGAGCTAAGCTAAATCCTGAGTGCAGTCCTACTACTGCTGGGTACCTGAGAATACACGCTAAAAGGGTCAGCTAAAAGCTGGTGAGCTCACAGGTTTAACGATAAAGTGTAATGTATGAACCGCAAGATTTGTGTATAATGATTTGCAATTAAGCAAATAAGTAAATGATAAAAGATGTATATAACTACCATGAGCACATAGTCTGAGCTTAACTGAGGTGTCAGGGTCACAATTAAGTGCCTGAGCGAGGGTGCCTCTATGCGTATGTCTACTCAACACTTGTATGAACAAATGATAATGCGTCCGTTTTGACCAGTCAGTGCTTGTTGACCCGGACGGGGATTGTCAGTCCCATTTGGTACCATACACTAACATTAACGCTACAAAGTATTACCAAACTATGCTAATGAGGGCTTATGATGATTATATGATTAACTCATTCTGAATATAGCGATATATGATACTTGCGTTCACATGTAAAACAAAACAGGCATGTATTCTCACCCCTAGAGTAAAAACAGTAAAATAGGGGCTATGAGACTCACCTGAGTCTGATGTGTTAGTAAAGCAAGCAAATATGATGTTGTACCAAAAGATGTGTCCGCAGACTGTAACCTGTCGGGCCTCCAAAATGCGCAAGATTATATGAGTGAGTAGATGTCTCAACTGACCATCTATGCTAGTTGTCCATCAACTAGTTATGTCCAAAGTTTGATTGTTTTGTTTGAGTTTTGAAAACATGTACGACCCGTTGGTGATGGTTTGTAATGTACGAATGTAAGTTTTGTATAAGGTTTGATGATTGTAGGTGTTGAATACTTAGTATAGTAAGTATTTTTCAAGCTTCTTTTATTGTATTCGAAAGTACATGTATACATTTTATATCCGAACGTTGTGGTCAAATATGTTATTTTCTGAAAGTCAGCGGAAGTCAACTTGGTCAAACTGGTCAAACTAGTCAAGCTGGTTAAATTAGTCAACTGTTCAAATCGATCAAATTTGGTCAACTGGTCAAATTAGTCAACTGGTCAAGTTGGTCAAATCTGGTCTAAAGTCTTAACAGTACAAGGGTTACTAAGTCCTATTTAATCTGAACGTGTTTGTATGAACATTACTTTACAGTGTGTTGACTCTCGTAGGATATACCAGTTAGTTGTGAAGTTGTATTATCCTTTCGGAATTCCATCTATAAACCAGAGCTGATTCCAGTGATATGACTACCTTCGGTCATTTATGACTTCCATACATTTGTACTTTGCTCGAAAGCATTTCCAGTACTATATCGAATAAACAGTCGAATAGGGGCCATCATATCACTTTACGATTATCGTGCACTAATTATATAATGTCATCCCTACTTATAATTATCTACATCATCAACAATCACAATAATAAACTACTCGCAATTCATGACAACATGTAAATCACATACCAAGTAATAATGCATATTTAAAATATGAAATAAAATATGTATGATAAAGGTTTAGATTTCACCCGAAAATAAATGCGTAGCAGCATATTATTACGATTGACAACTCTTTCACATGTACATAGATGGATCTCCTAATCCCTAGCATTCGTTCTAGCCTCTATATTAATCCGTAGATTAATTACAATAATCCTAGAATGAGAAAAACTATAAAATACAAGAGAATTTGGAATTTTGTGATTCCAAGAGTATGGGATGTGTGTTGTTTAAGAACTAAGAGGTGTGAGAGGTGTGTAAGAGTGTGTGTTGAAATGAACCTTGGAGCACCTATTTATACTTGAAATTTGGTGCATTTTAGCAATTAGGAGCACATGTTAGCAAAATGTGGAAAAGTTGCTAGCACATGTACCCTAAAGCGAGAAAAGGTCTAGCACGTGTACCTTAAAGTTGCGGAAAAGGCCTAGCACGTGTACCAGACGAGTACGAGCAAGGACGAAAAAGCGGCCGGGGGATGGGGGGAGTGCAGCCGGTGCCACCACCATGTCAGCGGGCGGTGGTGGTCTGGTGGCCGGCGGCGGCTGGCAGATTGCCGCCCCGGTTCGCTGTCTTTTGCTTCGTTTCTCGATTCGTGCGTATCTTCTTCGTTATGCATCCGTTTTCGTCGATTCTGTTTGCGTTGGATTCTTTTTTCAAAAACGAAGACTTTGATGAAAAGAAATCTCTGAATTGTTTCTCTGATCTTTAAATGTCTCGTGCGAATCATTTGAATCTTTGGGCGTACGTAGAATCTTCATTCTTCATCCGTTTTTGTTGATTCTTCTTCTGTTATATTTTTATTTTGAAAACTAATATCTTGGATAAGAGAAATCTCAGTGATGGATACTTTGTCTTTGAATCTTGTTTTGATGTCTTGAATCTTCAAACGTGTGTGGAATCTTCGTCTTTCATCCGTTTTGCTTGATTTTTCTCGTGCAACTCTATTTTGACCTTTTTGGCAAAGTTTCATTGATTTACACATTATCTGAGTTTATTTGCCAAGTATTGTTTCAGAATAAGAGAGATATCGGTAATACAAACGTGACTTTTTTCCGCGATATCAATGCGACATCAAATTGATTTTGGCGACACAAGGGTTAGTGTCGCAATATTCGACATTCGATAAGGTAGCAACACAAGGGTTAGTGTCGCTATATGTGACATAATTGATATTAGCGACACAAATTTTAGTGTTGTTATAGCGACACGAATTTGTATTTGGCCACATTGGGCTAGTGTCGCTATCAGATTTGGGCCCGTAGCGACACTAGAGTCTAATCAAAATTTTAAGTTCGGTTTTATGGTCAAACGAACTCGGTTTATGTGACACCCGACAAATTAGGGCATTTAATTATGCCTAACTACGATATAATTACGAATATTTAGTCCTACGATAGACTAAATTACCATAACATTTTGTATATCTATAAATATTTCCGTACACGATTAATTTTAATCGTGCAAATTCGAATCAGATCAAATCCAACAATTTTAAATATAGACGTTGGTTGCAAACTTTATAAATAATGTGAAAACATTCAGACAAACATTATTTACTTTATTATCTTACAAAAATATATTACACGAAATTAGAAAAACGAGAACACGCGAGCCCGAGACCCAAATGGGTCGGCTCAAACCGCGAACCCAAACCGACCCACCCACATTCCCCCTTTTACTTCATTTTCTTCTTCACTTCATCTCATTTCACACACACACCCACCTACATTTTTCTCTCATCTCTCTCTACATTACCCCCATCTCCTTCTCTCTCTAAATACCGAGATAACAAGAACATCATCATCATCATAATCATTCATTATCATCATCATCAAAACACAAGTACAAGGATCATCATCATTATCTTCATCTTCTTCGATTTTCATTTTCTTGGTAAGAAACTCTTAACCCTTTAAATCACTTGTAAAGCTTTGATTTACATGTTAGGACGTTTACTCAACAAGATTATCCCCAAAAATCCGCTTGAAAACACTTTAAAAATCAAAATCCACACAAAATTCGCGAACAGCTCGTTCTGCAAACCGAGATCCAACTCAGTTCGCAATCCTTATCTGCGAACTGAGTTTTGCGATTTGACTTTGACTAGCGAAGTAAAACTGCGAACCGAACTGAATTGCGAGTCGACCTGCAAACTGACTTGCGAGTCGACCTGCAAACTGACCTACGAGTCGAGTATTGCAAGGTGAACTTTGTTCTGTGAACCCAACTCAGTTCGCAGCCCACTCTGTTTTGCGAACTCAATCTCAGTTCGCATCGCGAACTCGGTTCGCACTACATTTCAGTCCGCAGCCAAACTTAGTCGATTTTTCTGAATTTAAATTTCAGATGCGTGTTTCACCAAAGCAATGTAGTAGAAATAAAAATTTTCCGATTTAATTTAACTTTCACTCCACGACCCCAGCAAGGGGCTCTGCCCCTTGGACCCCGCTACCAGGGGTGCTGCCCCCGGACCCCCGTTATCCAGGAACTTGAAAATACTTTTACACTAAGTGTTGAATACATACAACTGCCGAACTTTATGCGATAATACTTGAACGTGCAAATACATATACTTTATAAGGCTGTAATGAAACAAACATAATAATAATGTTTTCAGAAATTACTATCACGTAACACCACCAACGAGCCATACTTGTTTTCAAACTACAAACGAAATACTAAACAAACACTTGGACATTTCCTAGTTGAGTGGACAACTAGCATGGGCGATCTTTCAAGACACCAACTTATTTAATTATTTACTTACAACCTTGTGCGTTTCGGATGTCAGAAGGTTGCAGGGTTCTGAGAACTGATATACAGACTTACATACGCTTTACTTAGTTGATTTCACATCATACTTGCTAGACTCAGGTGAGTCTCATAGCCCCACTTTTACTGCTTTTTACTATTGGTGTGAGATTACATGCTCTGTTTTTGTAAACACAAATAACTGAATACACTTATTCTTATTGCCTGAGTAAAACTACGATTTCACTACGATTTGGCCTCTAACAAATTTCATAACTCCGTTAATACTAAGCGCGAACATTATGGATAAATCTATCGGGAAATGACCTTCCGCCGTCCGGGTTAGTCGCTATAGCCACTATACGGGCGCATAATATTTCGTAATTGAGTGTAGAGGGATGCACTTACTAGGGGCACCAACTGGTTAAGCTTCGGACTATGAGCTCAGGGCAATAGTGCACTACTTTTGCAATTGCGCTACTACGATAACTCTGATATACTGTGTTCAAAACTATGTTTTACTATGATTTCAACTATGCAAACCTATGAACTCACCAAAAATATGTTGACCTTTTAGCATGTAATTCTCAGGTTTACAGGTTCTGTAGAATGCTTTTGGAAGCACTAGCTCGAGTCGCATGTTTTGCAAACTACGGAGATTTTCTTGCATTATTGTTTTGTAATAGTGGTTATGTATTAGAATCTCCAGACTTAGTTGAGAACTCGCAAATGATAAGTTGTAAACTTATTATTTTATGAAATGTATTTTCAAAAATGTCTCATTTAGAGGTTGTTTGCTGTTTACTTTGGTGCTTTGAATTACTTGATTAGTAGCACCCCAAAGCTTGCTTCCGCTAAACACAGAATTTGGGGGTGTTATAGATTGGTATTAGAGCCTAAGGTTATAGCGAACTAGGATTGCATTAGTGACCTAGACTATAACCGTTAGGTTAGTATCCCTGATTTGGCATGATTGGTTCATGAATTATATCATACGAATTTAATTTAACATAGCCTGATCAACTATGTACAATTAAAGGAAGATGATGTGAGGTCTGAAATGGTCGTGTTAAAAAGGAATACACTAGTTGACCTTGGCTATGATAGAAACGAGACTAAACTTGCTGCGCTAGACACACTAGGCTACTATATGGTATATATGTATATATATATATAGTTAAGGCCTCGCTCACAACTACGCTTTCTACCATCACTCCCTTCGATACCTTACTCGACTATGATAATGTAACATGAGTTTTATCTACAACGGTGAGGACACTCACGATAACTACTCACTGAACTGTAACGAGCAAAAACACTACTACGAATAACCTATCCAAAGAGGACCTACTTGAGGAGGGTCTGTCTAAGGATAAACCAACGAAACTTAAGCCTCATGATAATTCATCACCTAGACGCATTACATCTACTCTCCCTGTCACGTACTTTTCCACAACATCTACGCCTTGGAATGCATATCCAACAACTACATTGATTCCAACAACTCACGCAAAACTGGGATGCGACTACGATCACTCTGATTTCAACTGGATTAGTATCACGAGGAGAACTTACAACGACTAAGTGCATAAACTATTCCAACTACGATCCGATCATTTTGATCACTACCTTCAAGATTACTTGCAACTACGATAATTACCAACTAAACTTTATCAAAACATTTTTTCATAACTATAATAACTAGCTTTAAGGCTACTATGATAAACTGATCTTCGGGTTACTACCATAACTAGCTTTCGAGCTACTACGATAACTAGCCTCGGGCTACTCTGATAACTGGCCTTGGACTACTATGATAACCTGGCTTTGGGCCACTACGATAACTGGCTACGGGCCACCACTATAACTGGATTTCAGGCTACTATGGTAACATAGTCATGGTTGACTACTTTGAAAATACTACTTGGCCATTATTATGACTACTTATTAAAACTATGATTTAACTAACCACAACTCTTGAAACGTAGAGAACATGAAAACATAACTAAAATTTACTTGACAAAGACTAAACAGTTCTATTAAAACGAGGAAAGGAGGAACTATACCTGCCACATGCGATACTAAAAACTTCGACCTCAATGGGTATACATGATCCCCATCTAGATCAGCGTAAAGCTTTTGGAAATCATCCGAATTATGACAAACTCTCGACACTTTCCTTAAACTTCGAAATCCGAGGACTTTTGAACTCATACCTTTAATGACCTCTAATTTTATCATCCCGCAATATGATTATCACTTCGTGCTGTTGTATATTACCTCCTTATATACACATATGTGATACATCATAACCTCGTACAAACATCTCACTTATCTTTTTTTCCTGTTTAATCAAGCACTATGCCTCCGAGACGGCACACGTACAGTGATGCTGAAATCGCTCAACTTATTGCCCAGAGTGTTGCTTAAGCCTTGGCTGCCCAACAGCCGAACTCTGGCAGCGAAGATACCACAAACAACACTCCACCCATCAAGCCCTGTACCTACAAAGAGTTCCTCAACTGTAATCCACTAAATGTCTCTGGAACTGATGGGGCCGTTGGCTTACTATGATGGTTTGAGAAAATGGAGTTTGTGTTCAGAATCTGCAACTGCCCCAGAAGACTGCAAGGTCAAGTACTCCGTCTGCACCCTTCTGGAAGGTGCTCTAACTTGGTGGAATTCCTATGCTCAAACTATGGGAATCGATACTGCATATGAACTTCCATGGGAAGATCTTAAGAAAATGATACGGGACGAGTACTGTCCCCGAGAAGAGTTGCAACAACTGGAGGTTGAATTCTGGAACCTAACTGTCACAGGCAACAACATCACTGAATATATCACCCGAGCCCTACCATGGTGGATCCCGAATACAAACTAATCGAGAGGTATATCTGGGGACTCCCAGAACAAATTCAAGGGATGGTTACTGCTTCAAACCCTGGAACTATTCAGGGTATCGTCCGTATGGCACACAGTCTGATGGCTCAGGTGGTCCGACGTGGGACATCTGCAATAGGAAACAACAAATGAAAACTTGACGAAACCCCTGACAACGCCAACACAGGGAAGCACCTAGCTAGGAGGCCAGATGCTGTTAAGGCCTACGCTGCCGGATCTGATGAGAGAAGGTACAAAGGGAACAAGCCCTTCTGCTCCTAATGTAACAGCCATCACGAAGGACCCTGTGGCGCTCCTTGCAACAAATTCCAAAGCCACGGGCACCAGACTAAGGATTGCAGGGTAAAGGTCTGCTTCGAGTGTGGAGATACTGGACACTTCAGGAACGTTTGCCCACAACTGAACAACAATGACAACAACGCTCGCAATAGAGCTTAAGTGATTGGCAACAAAAAGCTGGACAGAACCCTAACTATGATATGGGTACGAATTTTTTCTAAAACTTGACTCTTTGATCTTATTCAACACTAGATGAGTGTAGCTCATTACTCGATATCACTATCACCAACTTAAATGCTGAGTGCATCATAAAACTGGCTAACTGATTTGAGCCAACTGGAAACTCGAGGTCGCTTCATAGAAGTCGAGTTAACCTACTATTTTTAAACTACTACTTAGTCACGATAGGACTAATTTGTAAATAACCACTCCGTAATGACTTAACTACGACTTAAACAATGGTTCGACTACGAATTGAACTACGAAAATGGTCATGGATTGACTTTGAACACGAACTAGACATTGTACGTCTACTTATAACCTAACTAACTCATAACGCAATGCGTACTTACAATGAACCCCTCTTAACCTTCCTACATTTCTCCCCAGACCACAAGCGACTGAGACAATGATCAAAATTTCGGGACGAAATTTTCTTAACAGGGGGAGAATGTGACACCCGACAAATTAGGGCATTTAATTATGCCTGACTACTATATAATTACGAATATTTAGTCCTACGATAAACTAAATTACCATAACATTTTGTATATCTATAAATATTTTTGGCACGATTAATTTTAATCGTGCAAATTCGAATCAGATCAAATCCGACAATTTTAAATACAGACGTTGGTGGCAAATTTTATAAATAATGTGGAAATATTCAGACAAACATTATTTACTTTATTATCTTACAAAAATATATTACACGAAATTAGAAAAATGAGAAAACGCGAGCCCGAGACCCAAATGGGTCAGCTCAAACCGCGAACCCAAACCGACCCACCCACATTCCCCTTTTTACTGCATTTTCTTCTTCACTTCATCTCATTTCACACACCCACCCACCTACATTTTTCTCTCATCTCTCTCTACATTACCCCATCTCCGACTCTCTCTAAAAACTGAGATAACAAGAACATCATCATCATAATCGTTCATTATCATCATCAAGACACAAGTACAAGGATCATCATCATCATCATCATCTTCTTCTTCGATTTTCATTTTCTTGGTAAGGAACTTTTAACCCTTTAAATCACTTGTAAGGCTTTGATTTACATGTTAGAACGTTTACTCAACAAGATTATGCCCAAAAATCCCCTTGAAAACGCTTTAAAAATCGAAATCCACACAAAATTCACGAACAGCTCATTCTGGCAAACCGAGATCCAACTCAGTTCGCAACCCTTATTTGCGAACTGAGTTTTGCAAGTTGACTTTGACTCGCAAAGTCAATCTGCGAACCGAACTTGTGAGTCAACTTGCGAACTGACTTGCGACTCGACCTGCAAACTGACCTGCGAGTCGAGTATTGCAAGCCGAACTTTGTTCTTCGAACCTAACTCAATTCGCAGCCCACTCTGTTTTGCGAACTCAATATCAGTTCGCATCGCGAACTCGGTTCGCACTACATTTCAGTCCGCGACCAACTTTAGTCAATTTTTCCGAATTTTAATTTCAGATGCGTTTTTCACCAAAGCAATGTATTAGAAATAAAAATTTTCCGAATTTAATTTAAATTTCAGTCCTCGACCCCAGCCAGGGGCTCTGCCCCTTGGACCCCGCCAGGGGCTGCCGCCCCTTGGACCCCGCTACCAGGGGCGTTGCCCCCGGACCCCCGTCATCCAGGAACTTGAAAATACTTTTACACTAAGTGTTGAACACATACAACTGCCGAACTTTATGCGATAATACTTGAACGTGCAAATACATATACTTTATAAGGCTGTAATGAAACAAACATAATAATAATGTTTTCAGAAATTACTATCACGTAACACCACCAACGAGCCATACTTGTTTTCAAACTACAAACGAAATACTAAACAAACACTTGGACATTTCCTAGTTGAGTGGACAACTAGCATGGGTGATCTTTCAAGACACCAACTTATTTAATTATTTACTTACAACCTTGTGCGTTTTGGACGCCAGAAGGTTGCAGGTTTATGAGAATTGATATATAGATTTACATCCGCTTTACTTGGTTGATTTCATATCATACTTGCTAGACTCAGGTGAGTCTCATAGCCCCACTTTTACTGCTTTTTACTATTGGTGTGAGATTACATGCTCTGTTTTTGTAAACACAAATAACTGAATACACTTATTCTTATTGCCTGAGTAAAACTACGATTTCACTACGATTTGGCCTCTAACAAATTTCATAACTCCGTTAATACTAAGCGCGAACATTATGGATAAATCTATCGGGAAATGACCTTCCGCCGTCCGGGTTAGTCGCTATAGCCACTATATGGGCGCATAATTTTTCGTAATTGAGTGTAGAGGGATGCACTTACTAGGGGCACCAACTGGTTAAGCTTCGGACTATGAGCTCAGGGCAATAGTGCACTACTTTTGCAATTGCGCTACTACGATAACTCTGATATACTGTGTTCAAAACTATGTTTTACTATGATTTCAACTATGCAAACCTATGAACTCACCAAAAATATGTTGACCTTTTAGCATGTAATTCTCAGGTTTACAGGTTCTGTAGAATGCTTTTGGAAGCACTAGCTCGAGTCGCATGTTTTGCAAACTACGGAGATTTTCTTGCATTATTGTTTTGTAATAGTGGTTATGTATTAGAATCTCCAGACTTAGTTGAGAACTCGCAAATGATAAGTTGTAAACTTATTATTTTATGAAATGTATTTTCTAAGACGTCTCATTTAGAGGTCCTTTACTGTTTAATTTGGTGCTTTGAATTACTTGATTAGTAGCACCCCAAGTTTGCTTCCGCTAAACACAGAATTTGGGGGTGTTACAATTTGACCCGAAACTTTTACACAAGTCTTAAAATAGTTTATAGAATTTGTAAAAATTATTAGTTCATGTCGGGGTTAACCCAAAGTATCAGTTTTTAAAATGTGTCAAAAAGTTTAATTATGTTTTCCAGATTTTTCACTTGATCCAAGTCTCGGTTTTTACGACTTTTAGTCCGTATCAATTCATGCCAAAAATCACACCTAAGAATCTATATCTCTAGTATTTTACCTAAATTTTCCAAGAATTTTAGGGATCTCTAAGTTAGGTACATAAAATCGAGAAACCACAAAGTTTATTTTCCGCCAAAATCTAACCTTCGTCTACAAATCTAATTTTCTGTGCAAATCCGTTTATTTCTAGAGGAAGTGTTCAACACAAAAGTTATAGTTAATGAAAATGAGAAGGTTTTGGTATATTTTCCATGGTCTAATTCGTTGTACACAATTTTATATAAATTATTTGGTGAGACTGATTTTGGAGACAGAAACTGTCGAGAATATATGTTGATGAAAAACTTTTTTGAGCTTATGATTTGGACGTTAACTAGTCATAGGAACATACTAACATGTATACAAACATAAGTATTTTTGAAGGGTGATGAGATCTTACGAGTGTCAGTTTTATAAAACGAAAAGATAAGAACGTAGCTAGCGTTGTGGTGAACGTCTTTGCTTCACACCTTTATGCGGTTTGAAGAGTTTTTAGTGATTGTTTTTGGGGTTGATGGTGGTGGCTTGGAGTGGCAGTAGAGAGCCGGGAGAGAGAGTTGGGGGAGAGAGATAGATGATATGAGATAAAGATAGGAAGATGTAATGTATGTATGTGTGTTAGTAAAAAAAAATAAATAAGATCCCCAAATCAAGGGGTGTTGGCCAACTTATTTGGTGGCCCACCAAAGTGTGGGTTGCCAAAGTTTTGTTACCCAAACTTTTGCTCCGTTTGGTATTCGTTTCCTCGCTCGTTTAGATGTTAATTCGGGTCGGGGCGCGACTAATCAAATATCAATAGCACATAAGATAAAGTGAAGAACTCTATATGTGCCGTTTAAACCATTACATTAATAATATAAAAGTTTTACAACGTTATACTGTTTACAAAAGCTCGCAAGCTAAATGTTAGAGATTCTATGGCATATCTAATTATACAAAATGTAGAAATGCATGTCAATCTCCTGATGTCTGAATGCGACTCGAGCTAGCTAATCCTGAACAGTCCTACTATTGCTGTATATCTGAGAATACAGGCTAAAAGGTCAGCTAAAAGCTGGTGAGCTCACAAGTTTTTTTAATGATGAAATATGAGTTATGAACCATAATTTTTTTTTGGGTAAAAGGGGGTTACCCTGGTAAATTTTATTAGAAATGATATAGCGTTACAAGTACAAAGCTGTGAAAAACCACATATACTTGACAGACTAAGCACATATATTTGACAGACCAAGAATATGACAATCACTTTAACAACCAGACAAAAACAAATCACTACTAAAATAACCAAGCAATGATTCACTGCAACCGCATCATAATTGAAGAAATCAACCCTTGTTAATAAGGGATGTTGGAAGTTTCCAAGTCTCCATAACCCTATAAACCCATCCAGAAGGCTTGAACCTGAAGGAATACAGCCTGAGACGAATCACTTCTAATATAGAATTCACCACCTGATCTTCCGAATGCCTTTTCTTCTGAAATAAATGCATGTTATGCTCGTTCCAAATAAAATAAGATGTAGCACCAAGAAGAAGCTTGAAAATAATAATTCTAATAGATTTCCGAGTAGAACTCGGTTTGATCCAATCAACACAATCCACCAAACACATAGATTGTAAAGAATAACCAGCAAACTTCAAAACCTCCAACCAAACATTAGAAGAGAAGGAACACTCAAAAAACAAGTGAGAATGAGAATCTGACTGGGTGTTACAAAGTGAGCACCGAAGCAGGTTTAAGTTAGTAGAACAACCAACACCCCATTGCTTCAAACGGTCCTGAGTCTTCAACTTTTCACCTAGTACCAACCATAAGTGAATAGAATGCTGAGGAATACATGAAGAAAACCAAACAACCGAATCACAATCGACCAGATCAGCCCTTGGTCGAATGGACTCCCAAACATGTCTGATTTTAAAGTCAACCAAATCACCCTCTAAAGATCTTCAAAATAGCTTATCTGACCCGTTAACCAAATTCGGGTTACGAAGCTGATTTAACATTGGAAATCTTGTACGCCAAGAAGAAGGCCAATTCTAAGTATTTCCAACAACCACATCCGCAATCGAATCCGTGGTCTGAAAATCTCTAGTAATGGTATAACGAGAGAGAAAGCTAGACAAAGGGCAAAGAGAATGCCACGTATCAAACCATACGGATGTAGAAGTGCCATCTCCAATACGAAACCAAAAATGCTTTCAAAGAATATCACGTAGTTGAAGAATCTTCCTCCAACGCCAACTCATATCACCTTTAGCCGTGACATCCCAAAAACTTCGACCTCTAATCTTATGGAAGTAAATCCACCGCACCCACATAGAATCCTTATGATCTAACAGATTCCAAATGTGCTTAGCCATAAGAGCTCTATTCCAAGTATCAAGTCTTTTAATTCCAAGGCCACCTTCACATTTAGGGAGACAAACTACCTTCCATGAGACCTTAGCTTTACCCCTCTTCATATCACCCTGACACCAAAGGAAGCCTCGAATTAGACCTTCAATTTCTTTAACAATATTAGCAGGAAGAATGAACAATGCTGCCCAATATCCTTGCAAAGATGAAAGCACAAACGAAACAAGTTAAAATCTTCCTGCCAATGACAACCACTTATTTTTCCAATTCCCAATTCTATTATGAAAATTTTCAACTAAAGGTTTACAATGTCGAGTTAGTAAACCAGTTGAATTAAAGGAACTCCTAAATACCGAACAGGGAGCTGCCTTCCGAAAATGGCAAAATAGAAAGGATAACATTCCGAAGAGAATTAAGCACATTACATAAGAAGGCAGTACTCTTAGGAATACTTGGGGCTAAACCCGACACCTCATTGAACTCATTAAGTACCTGAGAAATTAGCTGAACAGAATTAGTATTGCCTCTACAAAAAAGAAACAAATCATCTGCAAAACATATGTTCACAATCTGTTGCTTATCACAATGAACATGGTAATCAAACCCCTTCGAATTATGAACCCGTTTTGTGATTAACAGAGTCAGAATCTCCATAACCAAAGTAAACAGATATGGGGACAGCAGATCGCCTTGCCGGAGCCCCCTTTCCCCTTTAAAGAACCCGTGAGTATGGCCATGAAAATTAACAGAATAAGAAACCGAAGTGACACATGCCATAATCAGCTTAATCATATGAGTATGAAACCTGAAACCATGTAAAATGTGCCAAAGAAAACACCAATTTACAGTATCATATGCCTTTTTGATACCCACCTTAAAAGCACATCTCGGAGCCCCTTTACTAAGGTGATATCCTCTCATTAGTTCCTGAGTCAACAGAATATTATCCGAAATAGATCTTCCAGAACAAATGCCGACTGATTCTCACTGATGATATCGCCCAAGGAATCTTTAATCCGATTAGTAAGAACCTTACTAATACACTTATACAAAACATTACATAAAGATATTGGACGAAAATTATTAATTCGAGCTGGAGTTGGAACTTTAGGAATTAAAACAATAGAAGTATGATTCAGTTTCTTAAGTAGACAACCATTCATAAAGAAGTCCCGAACCGCTAAATAAACATCATTACCCACAATCTCCCAAGCTTTCTTATAAAAAGCTGCAGAATATCCATCAGGACCCGGGGATTTATTATCCCCAATAGAAAACATAGCCAATTTAACCTCCTCCTTTGTTACTTCACGAATCATACCATTAGATTTATCGATCGATATCTTCTTATAAAACAGCCCATCATCAATAATAGGTTGAACAGCTCCAGTGTGACCTAAAAAATTCTGAAAATGTTCCACAAAAGCGAGAGGAATCCTATCTCCTTCACAAAGTACATTATGAGAATCAAGCACAACATTAATTCTATTTTGACTGGTCTTCTCTTTTACCACATTATGAAAATACTTTGTATTACCATCCCCTTCTCAAAGCCAATCAATCTTCGACTTTTGCTTTAAATATCTTTCCTCATCAAGAATAGCTTGATTAAATGCCATTAGATAGTGACACGCTTCCTATCTTAGCTCAATCGAATCTGGATGAACATCAAGATCCTTTTGAACTTTATCTAATTCCACCCGAAGCTTCATAACATTTTCATGAAGATTTCCTTGATCCCGCATAAGCTTACGTAACGGTTTTTTCAATAATTTCAGTTTACTAGTAACCCGATACATATTATGACCAACCACCGAAGTCTTCCAAACATCATCAACAATCTTTAAAAATCAGCCTTATGAGCTAAGAAATTAAAGAATTTAAAAGATTTAGAGAGCCTTCCAATAGATGTGGGTAATTTCAACACCGCCGGAGTATGATCCGAGATGCGATATGGTTAAAATAAAGCAACTAGACCAGGCCACATATTAGACATCTCCACGTTCCCCATCACTCTATCAATCTTCCTCGAAATATCATCATTTCTTATAGGTTTTTGGTTCCACGCATAATGAAAACCCGAGCTATTAATATCCATAATATCTATATCCTCTACACATTCCTTAAACTCCCGCATAGCAATCGAATGACTAGAAGATCCAGCAGAAGAATCCTCTAGATTAAGAGGAGCTTTAAAATCACCCATTAAAACCCAAGGCCTACCATTAACAAATCGACCATGCTTACGTAGATCAAGCCACAATTCCCTTCTATGACTATAAGCATTACCCGCATAAATAAAAGAACAAAAGAAATTCTTTTTTTCCGCACGAATACCAATTTGACAATGAATAACCTGATCAGAAGCATGAAGATACATCAAATCAACCATGCCAGGATCCCACCCAATAATAATTCTAGTGCCACCTATACACTAATTCACATTAGAAATCCAATTCCAATGAGAAAATCTCCGAGCAAATGCGTTGTAACTTAGAAGCATGAATATGGGACTCCAAAACAGCACAAACACTAAAATTATTTTCTCTAACCACCTGTTGAACCTCACTTTGTTTAGGGACGCGGTTCATGCCCCTAATATTCCATGAGGCTAAACTAACCATTAGAACCATTCAAACCGGGAGTGCTTGCTCCCTCAGAAGAAAAAGAAACCTTCAGATCACCTACAAAGGCATCCGTTTCATTAAAGCCCCCCTCCACATCACTTACATCCTCACCATCATCAACAATACTTTTACCACTATTCTTTACAGTAGTTGTTTTCTGCAAAACCTCCAGATCAGACTCAGATACACCAGCAATATCTGAATTTAATATGTCAAATCGATTACCTACAGATACTTGCTACATCTTAGGTAGGTGATCATTAGCCTTTGAAGATTGTCCCTGTTCTTTCGGCCTAAAAACAAACTTTGGTTTTGGATTGCGTAACACGAATCCTCATTCACTTTAACCTGCTTACCATGAGCAATTTGCTTAGGTACCACAAACTCTTGTTTGTTCACTATTTTTGTTGCCTCTTTAACAACATTCTTAGGGCATTCAGAATCTTTATGCCCAAAAATCTTACACAAACTACACCGCGGTGGTTTCCATTCATATTCAACATGGACCGTATACAATGTTTTACAATTAACCTCAACCTTTGGAATAGCCACCACAACATTCTCCTTTAAAGCATTTTCCGAAACAACTTCCACCATAGCACGTGCAAAGTTAGGACGACCCCAAGATTCTAAACACATAGTACTTGTGTACGAATCCAACATTAAAGGTTTACCAACCTTCGTAGCAATAGCACTCAATCCAACCTCATTAAAAGCAAGTAATGGAACATTATGGAGTTTAATCCAAACCGGGACTTTAGACAAGTCTTCTTTAGTCAAGTCAGCATCCGTCGTCCATCTTCTTAAAATAATATGCACCAACCGAATCATCCCAGGACCAGCTGCAAGAACCTGAGTCATGCCATGATCAGAATTGAACTTAAAGAAAAAAAACCCATTAGTATGCATCATCACCCATTCTAAACCAAATTTCTTCCAGACATTCATCACATAATTCTGGACAACAAGAAAAGCAAGTCTTTTTCCTATAAAGTACCCATACAAAGTATTTGCATACTTTTTACTAGCCTCCTTAAGAGTTTCCAATGGTATTTCCAGGTCAGCCTCTACACCATTAGGAGGATCCAAATTCAGAGTACAAAAATTAACCTTCCGTTTAATATATTAATCTGTCACTTGAGCGTATGACTTTGTACCCCTAACCGGCCGATTCACACCAAAAGAACTCACATCATGAGTGACTGCTGTAAGTCTATACAAACCATTTGCTCCATTGAGAACTTTCCCATTTAAAATTGTATCCACAACATTAAAAGCAGTATTCTGCTTAACATTCATGTCATCATCACTCACATCAGTTTCTTAAGCATCATCCATATTGACATCCACAGTTTTCACATAAGTATCTGAAGTTAAACGCACACCAGATACACCCCCTACTCATTCGATGAAACAGGATTAACAAAATCAGAATATAGCTACTGACTATCATCTTTCTGACCAGTGACTTGTGAGCCAGGGATTTTACCAAGATCAGAGACCTTAACCTGCTCGCCAAGACCACTAGTATACAAACATGCACTTAGCAGACCTTCATGATCACCAACATTAGCACCCCTATCATAAGTATGCATCAAACTAGTTGGTGTAGTAGCAGACTTCTTAGAATTTCCATACGGATCCCGAATTCTATTAAAACGCATTTCAATAGATGCTAACAATGAATCAAATCCAAGATTACCCTTCACCTGCGATTCTGAATTCTGCACATTAGATTTTAATCCCGCAGCATAGTTCAATTCCTTGTTCCCCAAGGCTTGCGGATTAGGGTTAGTAACCCTAGTCACATCAGAATGCAAAAGATTAGGGTTAGAGGGCTGCGCTTGAGAAGGAAAATCCACTGAAATTAAGTATGATGATTTGCAATTAAGCAAATCAAATAATGATTGTATATTACTGCCATGAGGCCATAGTTTGAGCTTAACTAAGGATGTCAGGATCACAATTAAGTGCCTTAGCGAGGGTGCCTCCTGTGTATGCCTAATCAACACACGTATGAATAAATGATAATGCGTCCGTTCGACCGCAATCGTGGTAGCGCGACTATCCTGGAAGAGGATTGTCAATCCTATATGGTACCGTACACTAAAATTCATGCTATCGCAATACTAACAAACTATGTGATGGAGGGCTTCATGATCAGGTAAAACAAACTCATGTAGTCAATATATCAAATTTTGTACTTGTGGTCACATGTAAATGAAAAATGAGCATGTATTCCCACCCCTAGGTTGAAAACAGTAAAATGAGGGGCTATGAGACTCACTGAGTCTGATGCGTTTGCTAATAGCAAATAATGATGGTGCACAAAGTTATGATGTCGTCCAAGCGACTGTAACTTGTCGGGCATCCTAAACGCGCAAGGTTATAATGATAAGTAGGTATCTCAAAAGATCACCTATGCTAGTTGTTCGTTCAACTAGTAATGTCCAAATGATTTGGTTTGTTTGTTTGTGTTTTGAAAACATGTACGGCCCGTTGGTGATGTTTGTAATAATAATTCAGAAATATTATTATTATGTGCTTCATTGTGTTGTATACTTATCGAAGTATATTGATTTCGTGTACGATTAACATCACATAAGGTTTGGTGATTGTAAGCGTCAGACACTTAGTAAAATATTTATTTTCAAGGTTATGTGACTAGCGACACTAGGTTGAGTGTCGCTAGTTTGGCGACACTTGGTCAATTATGGCGACACTAGGATAAGTGTCGCTATATGCGACATCAAATTGATTTTGGTGACACAAGGGTTAGTGTCTTTATATGTGACATCAAATTGATTTTGGCGACACAAGGGTTAGTGTCGCTGTATGCGACATTCGATAAGGTAGCGACACAAGAGTTAGTGTCGCTATATGCGACATAATTGATTTTAGCGACATAGAGTTTAGTGTCGCTATAGCGACACAAATTTGGATTTGGCGACAATGGGCTAGTGCCGCTATCGGATTTGGGCCCGTAGCGACACTAGAGTCTGATCAAAATTTTAAGTTCGGTTTTACGGTCAAACGACCTCGATTTGACCCAAAACTTTTACACAAGTCTTAAAATAGTTAATAGATTTTGTAAAAATTATTAGTTTGTGTCGGGGTTAACCCAAAGTGTCGGTTTTTATAATGTGTCAAAAAAACTTAACTTTAATTATGTTTTCCAGATTTTTCACTCGATCCAAGTCTCAGTTTTTACCACTTTTAGTCCGCATCAATTCATGCCAAAAATCACATCTAAGAATCTATATCTTTGGTATTTTACCTAAATTTTCCAAGAATTTTAGGGATTTCTAAGTTAGGTATATAAAACCGAGAAACCACAAAGTTTATTATCCGCCAAAAACTAACCTTCATCTACAAATCTAATTTTCAGCGCAAATCTATGTATTTCTAGAGGAAGTGTTCAACACAAAAGTTGTAGTTAACGAAAATAAGAAGGTTTTGGTATAATTTTCATGGTCTAATTCATTGTACACAATTTTATATAAATTATTTGGTGAGACTGATTTCGGAGACATAAACTATCGAGTATACATGTTGATGAAAAACGTTTTTGAGCTTATGATTTGGATGTTAACTAGTCATAGGAACATACTAACATGTATCTAAACATATTATAAGTAGTTTTGAAAGGTGACGAGATCTTACAAGTGTCGGTTTTAGAAACCGAGAAGATAGGAACGTAGCTAGCATTGTGGTGAACATCTTTGTTTCACACCTTTATGCAGTTTGATGAGTTTTTAATGATTGTTTTTGGGGTTGATGGTGGCGGCTTGGAGTGGGAGTAGAGAGCTGAGAGAGAGAGAGTTAGGGGAGAGAGATAGATTATATGAGATAAAGATAGGTAGATGTAATGTATGTATGTGTGTTAGTCAAAGAAAATAAACAAGATCCCCAAATCAAGGGGTGTTGTCCTGCTTATTTGGTGGCCCACTAAAGTGTGGGTTACCAAACTTTTGTTCCCCAAACTTTTGCTCCGTGTGGTATTTGTTTTCCTGGTCGTTTAAACGTTAATTTGAGACGTTAAATATTATACGTACACATTTAAATAATGAATAACTTTTCGATATTTTAACTTGAAGTATTACTTAATAATACTTGGTAACATTTATAAAAATGTTATTGTGATGTGTCCGTAGCGGTTCGTGGAGTCGTGTTGCGGTTAATAAATCAAGTGACGTTTAAATTAAACGTTTCGGTTTTTGATATAAATATTAATATTTATAATGGAAGTATTTTATCAAAATACTTTACTTGAAGTTATAAAAACATAAATTTTGTTTGTTCAAATTGTCAGGCACGAATCGTGCATTTTTGGTCGCGTTTGACTGTTTTATACGATACGAAATATTTATGATTATTATCAAAATAATATTAGGAAATAATGAGGTTATTAAATAATTTCATATCATTTAATAAATTTTGTTTCACTAACGTCCATCATAATGATTCGGAATGCATCAAACATAATAATGCACGATTAAATTTAATCGCATATGTGTATGTATATATATAACAATATATATAATGATACATACAATTAGCCTAACATAGAACTAATTACATATATTAATTAGATGATTAGGAACTAATTACTAGCCCTAATTTGTCGAGTGTCACATTGAGCCTACGATTTTGGCCCATTCTGTTGTTGAGTACCTGCCGGTTGTTGAACAGGAACCGAAGCCGCCATCAACCTATCAATACCCCGAATGCCATAAGCATTACCATCAACACCAATAGAATACTTCCCAGGGATTTTACCAGCCTCCTTGGATTGAACCTAGGGAGAAACCAATCCGTCCATGATCACAGTGGCTTGATTAGGGCCACTTTTATCTAGACTTGCATTAGTGCAATCATAAGTAGACGTACAAGTAACTGATTCAGGAATGGAAACAGGAACCTGTAGTATTGGAGAGTTCTCCACCTGCTCGTCGACCAAATCAGTACCTATGTCAACCTTATGACTATGCAATCCAGGTCTGTGATCTTCTACTAGAACATTATCAGCGTACAGACCCAAAACAGGGATTTTAGAGGGTTGAACAACCCCAACTTGTTTTGTATAATCTGTACAAATGTTCCCAAAATTATAACTCATTGTTTGAATAGGGATTTTATAAAGCATTGATTGCTCAACCTGACAATCAACATGAGTATCCTTAAAAACATCAAACCTTGACCTTAAAAATTCCGATAACACATCATCTTTAGAAACACCAAAGATAGAATTAGTGTCACTAGATTTAGCGTTAATGTCACATGATGGTTTAGCTTGGCTAACCAAGTTCACCGGATTAAAGGTTCGTCTAACAATTAAGTTCATCGAAGATCGAGCACCATCCAAGTTCACCGAAGTCGATAATGGAGGAATGTTCACCGAACTAACAGGTGTAGTTGTCCATCAACAAAACCACGTAATCTGACATCATCATCATCATGTACCAGTGGATTAGGGTTTCCACCCGAAGAAGATGATTTCGAAACCGGAAAACCAGAATACGTATTTGGATAAAAAGATCCGGTGATTTGGATCGATTGAGCCTCATCATCATCCATAGATCCAGATTTCATAACATCGGGAATTAAACCGTTTAAAGTTTGTGGATTCATGTTATTCACTCTTGGGATTAGGGTTTACACCCGAAGACGAAGACATCATATTCTTTGCATCAGACTCTGTACATTAGTATAGTAATACCCCTTGTGTAGCATCGTTTGATCCCTAACAATATCCACAGAGCTAGCCTCCTTCGAATTAGGGTTTAAACCTTTAAGATTTTGAACCGTACCATCCACTTAAGAATTAGGGTTTTGCGCAGCAGCATAATACGAATCCTTAAACAATCTTGAACCATCAACAGGATCATGCTCAACTAGTTGATTCTGATGCGCAATCAGAAGAACTAGAGTCACGTTTGTCACCATCACTATTCACATCACCCTCACTTCGCAAACCAGAAACCCTAATAGGCTTCTTCTTTTTTCTCTTACTCGCCGGCGACTTCATCACCACGAATGCTTCAAAAACACAACCATGGTCATAAATTTCGATTGGAGGTTGGAACAATGGAATCACCAAATCGCCCTAGAGAGAAAAAAATATATCACACTTCTTACACTTGACTTAACTAGCTAAGCTTTCAAAGTCTACTAATCCAATTCTCACCAAGTTCATATTTTAAGTTATGAGCCATATGATCACAACAACACTTTTATCAACACTAACCATTTTCTAATCAACATATTTAGACCATTAACAAGATCAATTAACATCAATCAACTAAAACTCGTCTCTAATCATCATTAACTCAAATCCCATTATTAGGCTTAAAGAACACTTAATAAATTTCTTAGCCTTTAGCTTAATTCAAGTTATTATACTTTCATTTAAGCTTAATTAACAATAACTAAGCAAAGGCCACCATCAATTTCATCTTAAACTCATCAATTACTCAAACCCTTTAAAACCCCCATTTCTAGGTTTAAAAGAATTAAAGAACATAATCATACCTTTCATTATAGAAGATTAAGGAGTGATTACTTGAACGATTCTAGCTTCAATTTGAAACTTACATGTTGAATTTCTCTTTTCTCTTTGCTTCCCGCGTTCTCACAAAGTTTATGGGTTGTGTTTATAATATTTAGGAATAACAATAATACGTATGTACATAATATGGATATGTATATGTTCTATTTTATTCCCCGTAATTACTATTATCTGGAACTTAGAAACCAACTACGGTTATTACTATTTTATTTCACCTAAAATAATAGAAACTTGAAGCAATTACTTTTACCTTTACTACAATAATACTTTAAATTGTTCGAGTATGCTTTAATTGCCACGAGTCGGGACACATGAAAAAGGATTGCCCTAAACTTTAAGGTACCTTTGCAATAATTCTAATATCCATGAAGTTGGAAGAGTTGATGTTGTTATGTGAATGGATTGGATTAGTACGAATTAAATCATTAACCAAAGTAAAGAGTATTATCTAGCCAAGTGGGGGAGCTGTAGGTGTTTATGGTGAAGAACTATATGTGTATAGAAGGAGAATGAGTAAGTATTATCAAGTAGTACAGTAAGCGTAGATTGTGAGGACACAATTTTGAGGGAGATTTGTAACACTCCAATTTTTGTAAGTGTGTGTGTCTATATATATATATATATGTATAGTTATGTAGTAAAAATTTATATTTGTAAGTTTGGCAAAGTTAACTTGTGAGATATTAGTTAGTTAGCTAGTTAAATTATAGTAAGTGATTTGAGGGACTGGTTTGACAGATCAGGAAAGTAGAGGAGGGTAAAGTGAAAATATTCTAATTAAATCCCTCCTTCTTGAGAAGTCTGGAAGAAAAATTAGAACACGTAGTGTGTGTCTTTGTGTGTGACCAGAAGAAGAAAAAGAGAGGGAGAATAGAGCAAAAACATTTCCAATCAAATTGAGATCAATTCTTGTATCTTTTGAGAAACTAAGTTCATAATCATTATCTACAAGGTGGTTAAAAAGCTAAGAAGAGATGTTGTTTATGCTTTCAATATCAACCATTTTGAAAGGTAAGTAATGGGGGATAGGAACCAACTATGTTATTTTGTAGATTGAAATGGTAATTCGAGTATGGCAATGGAGTTGTGAGAAATGTCTTTCGTTAGTATTCTTTGTAATTCGTTAGTATTCATTAAAATTCGTTAGTATTCTTTGTAATTCATTAGATTTTTTTTTTAAATAAAAAAATATAAAAAAATCAGGGTGTTTCACGTTTAGGGTTTGGGGTTTAGGGCTTTTGCCAAACCTTAAACACAACACTAAATAGGGGTCAAGCCCCCCCCCCCCCCCCCTCTGTTTTCTCTTTAGAAAGGCGATTTTTGTAAAACACTCTCTTCTTCATTCGTGATCGTAAACACTGATTTTGATTTTAATTCTGATCCGGTCAAGTGGTTCACCTTGTTGAAGTGTTTAATCTTTTGTTTTACACTTTTACAATATGTTTTCATCGGATTATTTGGATATTAAGGTTTGCGATTATCTTTTTAGGGTTTTCATAATCGTTTTCCATTTTGTTGGAAACAACTTCCAATCTTTTGACTTCCACTCAAACGCGTTTAAATCAGTTCACCATTAACGATTGTTAATCTAAATTCGTTTTGGGGTAGCTGCCATTTTTTGGGGTTTGGTTTGGTTAGGTTTGTTTTGTGTTCGTTTTGATTGGATTGTTGTTTGATCTGATCCCGTATACCATTCTGATTATAAACTTTTCAGCAACAACTATTTTTTAGGGTTTGCTTATTTGTTCAGATTAGCTTTGAGGTTTGTTTGCGGCCCATTTTTTATTCCGGTCTTTTTTGGCTGGATTAGGGTTTCTGAGGGTGCGATTTAAATCACTTGCAGTGGAGTTGGTCTAGGGTCTTTCTGATTGTTGAAGACAATCGTGGATTAGGGTTTTTTGGTGAAGGTGACCGGTTGGATTTTGGATTCCGATCAGGTTGGCGTGATTAGGGTTTTCATGGTCCAAAAGCAACTAATGTTTGCTAGCGGGTTTTTTTAGATTGGCCATGTGACTTTGTCCAGCTAGTGTTTATTTTGTAAAGGGTGTTTAGGGAGAGAAAACGTGGTCGGGGGAGTACGATCGTCTTTGTTAGAGCATAATGTCTAAAGTTTGATTTTAGTTTTTGTAAGAAATTTATCTAAGTGTTGAGAATTGTGACAATAGTGTCTGCGACAATAGCATTGTCGCATGGTAAAGTCAAATGCGAGAATTGACTCTCGCATTGACTGGTCAACTATACTTAATATGCAATTGTCGCAGGTGTGTTTGTTTAGGTCTATAAATAGATTAGATCAAGTCATTTGTGTAAGACTTTTGAACCTGCATTTTGTATTCTCTCTCTGTTTATACAAGGCTTTCAAGCTGATTGTTTATGCATTCAATTGTCGATCTTGTTCTTACTTGTTCATAATACTCAAATACTAATTCTGCAAGTAATTGAGTGAGATTCAATTGAGTTGCGGTTCGTATGGAAAGACACGAACGTCTTTCAACTAGTATCAGAGCCATACACATTAAATTGAATTGAATTGAGCAAGATAGAGGGAGATTTGAGTTTCAAAAGGTTTTATCAAGCTACGAAATACTGATTTGGACTGATCAAAGCATTTTCTGAGTTTTTTGATTTCATGTAATTTAATCATTTACGAGTCTTCATATATGATTAATTGTGATTAATTCATCAATTTGGTGAATTAATTTGAATTTTTCAGATTGGAAATTGTACGGAACTTCGTCAAGTTTACGGATAGGTTCTTTCGATTTTAATTGATCAAATTGATCAAATTGAACACATACGAAGAACGGAAATCAATTTTTGAGTTGATCGATATCAATTTTAGCCTGATTGAGTAAGATTCGAAGTGTTTCTGTAAAATTCGGATCCGAACAACATCTGGACGCTCCTTGCAACAATTCCTTTACGAAAATCCTAAGTAACAGATTTTTCCGACAATCCAGTTAAAGCGGGAAATTTTGATTTTTGCGAACTTAGCTTTGTTGCAAATACAGTAGCTAATTGTCGCATGAACATTAACTCATTGTCGCATAAACAGTGTTTTACTATTCTTGGATCATTGACTCTCGCAAGTTGACTCTCGTAAAGTTTGGTATTCTCGGGTACATAGACTCTCGGGTAAACAGTGTCTCTGGTATTCTCGGAAAGAAGTATTTTCGGATAAACAGATTTGACTATTCTCACAAGTGTGAATTCTCGCAAAAAGAATTCTCGAATTTTTTCTAAGTGTTAAAATAGTTTATTGTTGTAATTCTTTATACTTTTCTTCCATAGAGTCTGTAAGTTTTTGTTGCAGGTGATACAATGGCATTCAACAATTTGCAAGCTATGATGAAAATAGATCAAGAGATGGGAACTACAAATAAACCACCGAGGTTTATATGTCAGAATGATTATGATGAATCGAAGTACAGATGTTGATGCATTTTGTGTGTCAGTCACTTGGTCAACGTTTGTAATTGTCAAAGTCAATTAGTCTTAATATGTGATGTGATTAGTGTGTATATTCGTGTCTGTAAACAAATAGTGAAATAGAAAATATACACAAATATTGACATGTGACACTTAGGTCAATGTCGCAGTATGCGACACTTAGCTAGTGTCGCAGGTAGGGCAGATTTAGTATAAATAGAGGAGTCGAATTCAGTTTTAGTGTTAGACATTGTGAGCATTTGTAAGGCGTGGAGAGAGTGAGAGAGGAAGAGAAAAAACTTGTAAATGTTTATACTCAATTGTGAATATAAAGAAAACGTTATAGAAATCGTGTTTTTGTTTATTTGTTCTATAATCGCTAACTAAACGGATTCCGCACATTTGGTTGATTAAACGGTCTGATTTGTTCCGGCACAAGGGATCTACAAGTGGTATCAGAGCCGTGAATCAAGGATTCGACGGTTTCGGATCGTGTTTAGAACGTTTTCGGTTGATTCGCAAAGGTATTAATCGATTATAATTAGTTTCTGGGTTATTTGTGTTGATTATATCGATTTTTGGGTTGATTTCTGGTGCTAGTTAGTCTGCTGTTCGTCAATATTCGTTAGGGTTTCAAAAATTTCGATTTTTAGGGTTCACAGCCATTTTTGCGTCACTCGCTGCGTCACTTCGTGCGATATAGCGTCACTTTAGTGCGTCACTTCGTGCGATATAGCGTCACTTCTGTGCGCCACTTAATAGCGACACTTATCATAGTGTCGCCATCTGATATTGTGCGACACTTATATAGCGACACTACCTGTTAAGCAACACTAATCTAGTGTCGCTCTAAATTCGGGGAGAAAAAAAAAAAAAAAAAAACTTCTCTAAAAATTTTTTTTTGGCGGGAAACTCCAATTTTTTTTTGCATTTTCAAATTTTTCTCGTAGGCTTAAAAGTGTTCAATTTTAGCCTGGAAAAAGTTTGATTTTACTCGACCGTTTTTTTTTTGACGTTTTCGAACGAAATTTTGGGGGGAAAAACGCGAAAAATTTTGTAATTTCAAATTTAGTTTTTAAGCTTAAAATAACTTAATTTTAGTGTCGGAAAAGTTTCGCTATACTCGGAAAGTTTTCGAAATTTTCGAATTCAATTTTGGAGGGAAAATTCGGAAATGGCTTTCGGTACGAAAATGCCTCCTTCTACATCTTTGGTCTATAGTGATTTTGCTAATGGAAGATTAAGCTATGCAACTTCATTGAACACAAAGATCCAAAGTTGTGGAACTGGTTTAACGCTATTGATCGATATGAGCAACCAAGACTCGATGGGGTGCTTAAGTCAAGAGCACAAATGTCAGCCAACGAACGGGAAGAGTTTGACAATGACAATAGAGCATATGAGATGATTACCATGTGCTTGCCAAAAGTTGCGAAAAATAAATTCAAAAATCAAGCAACTTCTACAGATTTATGGGACGCTCTTATAGAGGCTTATGATCAAAAGAAAAGGTTGATAAACGAAGAAGAGGATCAACACACTGCAATGGTGGCTCAAATAAAAGATGTTGACTCTAATGCACATGAGGTACATAATGAACATGAGGAACCCGTTAATTGTATATCATGTATTAAGCTTGATGCTTCTTTAAAATGTTCTAAATTAGATAATGAAGATTTGAGAGAAAAAGTTGTTAAACTCACCGAGTCAAATAAATTTCTAAAAGCTAATGAAAGACTTTATGATAAGCAAATTGAGGCTTATAAGTTAGACACTCAAACTTATAAATCAAAAGTCTTTAGCCAACAAGATGCTATTAATAGCTATCTTAAAGAAATTGAACTTTTAAATAAAGAACTTAATGGTTAAAGTCTAAATCTGAGTATTTTGCTAGAAAAATCTTAACTTTTTCACAGTCTCAAAATGTTTTCGATGAAATCGTAAGCAAGCAAAGGACTGATAAGAATAATAAGTCTGGACTGGGTTACTTCCCTCCTCCTACTAACTACTATCCTTTGCCTGTTAAGGAGGGCACTGAAGATCTTGTAGCTGACTACTCAACATGGCCAGCTACAAAATCTAAAGAATCTAAAGCTAATCCCAAAAGGCAGGCAAAGGAGAAAACCAAACGGTCAGAGTATCCATTGCCTACTTTTGTCAAGTCTGATAATTCACCTTCAGTTAGTGTTGAGGAGGTCGTTGAGGTTGAAGATATACCTGAAGAGTCTACCATTAAGGTTACAAATGTTAAAAGGGATACAAAGAAAGATAAAATGGTTGATAAATCTGAAAATAATAAATGCTCAACATCAACCAACTTAGCCTCAGGAACATCTACTTCAACATATACACCAAAGAGTGCATGTTCAACAAATGTTCCTGTTCATAGACCTTCTGTGTATTGTCCTCCACCGAAACGATTTGAGGGAACTCATTGGAATACATCTTTTATGGAGCGTCGTTCTTGTTATCGTTGTGGTCAACAGGGCCATATTATTAGGGATTGTAAGTTATTATCCCTAGATAGGTTTGGTAGAGGGATGCCAAGAACTTCCTCTTTCAGGAATTCTTTTTCAAAATCTTTTTCAAGGCGTCGTTCGTATTCGCCTGTATCTAGTTGTGCATCAAACTCTCCAAAACCTATGGCAAGAGTAAACAAAGTTGTGCCTAGTAGACCTCAAGTTCAACAGCACAACATTATTGAAAACAAATCATCTGAACTTAAACAGGTTTGGAAACCCAAATTCACAAACAACGCATCAATGAAATCTTCTGAGTTTTTAAAATATCATAAACTCATTGATGTGATGATTATGGATGATCATGGGCAACCCAAGTCTATCAAGGCTTGGGTGTCCCATAAGTACTAACGTTTGATTGTTTGTGGTGATGCAGTCAGTTTCTTGTAAACTAATATTTTTAGTGACTGCATGGATGTGGATATTGTTGGAAGAATGTTATCATGATGTGTGATTGGATGAAATTTCTGAAGTTTCGTGGTGGTAAAAGTGCTAAAAGGCATCTGATTTGACTTGATATGTGATTTTGAAACTTTTATTTTGGAACTTTTATTTTTATTTGTTAGTTTTGCAACAGCCATTCTTTGTACTTTTTAGTATCAAAGAAATGCAATGTTGCGAAATATCTTAAATCAAAAATTACAAAAATATGTTTAATGTTTTAAGAGGAGTACCTTTGAATTGAATTTTTGAAAAAAATTGCTGTTCAGGGGAGTAATTAAAATTCTGATTATTTGGATTAATTAAAATTCTGATTATTTGGATCAGAAATGTGAACAACAAGATTCTTATTCTTCAAAAAGATATTGGATTGTGTCTGTAAACAACATGGGAAATGATTGTACATCAGATGACATGCACAAAATGGAAATTCTAAGGTTTATCCTTGATGTATTAGTAGGTTTATCTGGCATGTTTAAAATAGCTTTTATAAATATTAGCTTCATCATATGATGTACTGGTAGGCATGATACACACCGGTTTCTGGGTTCTTAAGAAGTAATTCTAATACATGTCTATGATCTTGTGGTAAACACCATATGATGTACGACTAAATGTCTTAATTCCTTAACGTAGCATGACATATTTCTATACCTGAGGTTTATCGGAAATCATTTGGGAGTCTATACGGATTGTTTCCTCTGTTGTACGTAAGTACATACCTGGTCTCAATTAGTATATGCTTAAAATTTAAGCAAACGCAAGTCAATGAACTTGAAAAAGTCTTAAATCACAAGATACCTAACAAGGTCACCAAAATGTTTTGACCAAGTCTGGTTTTACTTACACCTGAATCAAGTTATGTCACTTTGTTGTACGTTTGTACAGATCTGTCACCGCTGACTTGATTCTTAAAAATGATATTCTTATATTCTCTCTGGATTAGGAAGCTATGCTCATGTCTGGGTTACAGGGGTATGTCATAGGTGGGGACCATGGAGAAATATTCATACTAACAATAAAAGGTTAACTCACAGACCCGGATGTCACATGTTTAAGTGGACAAACAATACCAGTAATCGTCTTGAAATAATTTTTATAAAAGGTGCTTTAAGTATGCTAAGTAAATTTTAAAGTGGACAAATATACTGATAATCGAAATAACACTTACTATTTCCTAATAATTGCATGTTGGCCTGATATGATCTCTAAGCAGGCGTAAAACAATCCTATCCCCAAATTTATTTTAATCTTTGTTCTTTACTTTTGTTTATTAAAGAAAAATACAAAAAGATTTTATTGTTATATTATTTTCTTCAATATTACATATCTTGTTCAAGTCAAATAGATGTAAAGGATGTTGGTTATTCTCCAAAGACTGTGAAGATAAATTCTATTGGAGAAGCTGATAATGATTGAGAGATGGTCACGGAGTTTGAAGATCTTATTGTATGATAAATGTGTGTCAGTCACATGAATCAGGACATCACGATTGTCTGAAGACCATGCTATCTCAATGGGGGAGTTTCTGATTGTTGTAAACATGAAGGAGTGTGTTGGTGAAGACTAATTGGAAACTTATTTGACCAAGCTACTGACATGGTGTAGTTTGTTGGTGCATTTTATGTGTCAGTCACTTGGTCAACGTTTGTAATTGTCAAAGTCAATTAAACTTAATATGTGATGTGATTAGTGTGTATATTCGAGTCTGTAAACGAATAGTGAAATAGAAAATATACACAAATGTTGACATGCGACATTTAGGTTAGTGTCGCAGTATGCGACACTTAGCTAGTGTTGCACGGGTCGGCTCCTGCGACACTTGGCTAGTGTCGCAGGTAGGGCAGTTTAGTATAAATAGAGGAGTCGAATTCAGTTTTAGTGTTAGACATTGTGAGCATTTGTGAGGTGTGGAGAGAGTGAGAGAGGAAGAGAAAAAGCTTGTAAACGTTTATACTCAATTGTGAATATAAAGAAAACGTTATAGAAATTGTGTTTTTGTTTATTTGTTCTATAATCGCTAACTAAACGGATTCCGCACGTTTGGTTGATTAAACGATCTGATTTGTTCCGGCACAAGGGATCTACAACAGATTTGAATCTTTCATTGCATTATATGATCCAGATCTTATCATTCATTTGACAGGAATTATATTCGTCCAAGAGCTAAAGGGAATTATAGGGGTGAAGTTCCATTGAAACTATTGAAGCTTATGAATTCTAAAGAGAAGAAAGAATTTGATAGAGATCGAAAAGCATGATCAATGTTCTCAATGAGTTTGCCTAAAGATGTTCTAGAAGGATAAAAGAATCTAGAAACTGCTTTTGAACTTTATGAGGCAATGGCTAAAGGATTTGCTGGCAAATGATAAACTGAATAAAAGCAAAAGGAATTTGCTTAAGAAACAGTTTGATGTGTTCACTTGTTTTCCAAATGAACCATTTGATGACTCATTTTTCGTTTTACTCGGTTAATCAGTGAGTTGAGAAGGCATGGATTAGAATCGGATAAATCTGATATCAACTAAAAGTTGATTGAAGCATTACCTTCAAGATGGGATGGTAAAGTGGATGTTGTGATGGAAGATGAACAATTAGCCACATTTGAGATTGAAGATTTGATTAATAAGCTCCAAGTGTATGATATTGCTCTTAAGAAGAAAGAATCTGGTAGATTGCAACAAATCATTTAGGATCCAAGTTTGTATGGATCTAAGGCTAAAATACCAGAAGGTACTACATCATTGTACACTGGTTCTAATCAATACATGCCTGGGAGTTCAAGTGCTTCTGCATTTGGTCAATTTAGTGGAACTTCAGGTGGTTTTGCTAGTTATGGGGGTTATAGGAATATACCTGTGAATGTGCATCAGCAACATCCTCAACAAGTACCTAATCCTAGTATATCCAAACTCACTGAGGAACATGCATTGGTTGTGACCGCTTTTCTATCTTCATTTGAGGCATTCATTTCGGGAAAAGTTGCAAGTGTGGATTTAACTGAAGAAGACTATGATCAGTTACCCCAAGACGATCTTGAAGAAATGGATCTACAATGGAATCTTGCTAAGAAAGGTTAAGAAAATTCTTCAAAGAACAGGGAAGACAAGATTAGGTGGTAAATCAGGACTCGATAAGACAAAGATCCGTTGTTACAATTGTCAGAACTATGGACACTTTGTACGTGAATGTGAAAAAGGAAAATCTCCTACTTCTGGATTTAGCAAGCCATCTACTTCAAAGCAATATCAAACAACTCAGGCTCCAGATCAAGTTCAAGCTTCTACTTCCACATCTTTAGCACTTGTATCAAGAGTTGATGAGTTTTATAATTGGGGTGCACATGTGGAAGATTACTCCGAAAATCAAGCATTTATAGCTCATGTGTCTGAGGTTGATTCCACTCCTTTTGATCAATCATGTTCAAAATGTACTGATTTGGAAGGCCAAATTAGTTTGTATCACACTCAGAACCAAAAACTTTTGATGGACATTCAAAATCTTAGGGATGAAAATAAGATTTTGGTGTAAAATGAAAAGATATTTTATGAAAGATTTGAATCAACAAGTGTGGAAATTCATGACTGGATCAGCAAAACATCATCGACAACATCATCGACAGTTATTTAACTGAGATGAATTTACTTAAACAAGAAAAATCATATGCTGAATCTGAAATTTTGGAACTTAAAAGAAAATTATCAAATGTTTCAACTTCCTCACTTGTATTGGATGAGATAATTCATTCTCAGCGTTTAGATACTAAATCTAAAACTGGAATTGGTTATCACACAGTTCCACCACCAAAGTGTTATTCTCAAATGCCCATCAAAGAAGAAAGTTCCGAGTCTCATACATCCACAGTTAAGGTTTAAGGTTGAGGTTTCTACACCTCAAAGTGATATGAATCAAAGGGATTCATCTAAAGTGACTTCAAAAATGAAAGTCAATGATTGTGATTTATTTCAAAAGGATATTCAAGTTCCAATTTCTAAAAATTGTGATCATGATCTCTAGACTAGAAATTTAAAGAAGGATGAGAAAAAGGATTTAGAACAATCTAAATCTTTTGGGCAACCAAAGAAAGTTGTTAAAATTCCGAAAAGAGAAGATTCTTTGAGTAAATCACAATCATTTTCTTCATTCAAGTCTTCAACATCTTCTAAGACTTGTGATGTTTCTCAGTCTGATGTCACTAAATGTGTAGCTTCTAAAAGCTCACAAACTCATCATCATACTATCAAAAAGTATGAGAGAAGATGTTGTTACTTTTGTGGTATTCATGGACATCTTCTGAAGGATTGTTTTCATTTTGCTAAAAATCTTTTTAAGAAACAAAAGAAAGCAACTTCTTCAAAAGATGTTCATGAAAAGAATGTGTAACACCCGCCAAATTAGGACTAGTGATTAGTACCTAATCAACTGTTAATACATGTAATTAGTCCTTAGATTAGGATAATCAATGTATCTTAATATATATTATTGAATATATACGAATATGCGATTCGATTAAATCGTACTCTCTTTAAATCGAATGTAATTCAATTCAATTAAATACGGACGTTGGTGAACAACTTTATTAAATAATATAACACTATGTAATAATGCCATTATATCCAAAATATTATTTTGATAATATTTTCTATTTATTTCGTATCGTACAAATAAATGCCTACGCGATTAAAACATTAAACGCGCAAACAATAAAAGCAAAGTCAAATTATATATTATATAACTCAATTATAAAGTATCGGATAACATACTTCAACAAAAATATTGGATAAACATCCGTATTTTTAAAACATATATTTAGACGTATAAAATACGTATTTAACGTTTAAACGCTCGGGAAAACGAACACCGCACAGAGCGCGTGTACACGGGATTAAAAATGGAGACCCACACCATGGTGGGCCCCCACCGAATCAGCCACAATGGGGAGGGACCCCATCCCCTCACCCTCATTTCTCACCTCACACTCTCTCTCTTCACTCTCTTTTCTCTCTTTTCTTTCATAAACCACCAACACCACCACCACCTTTAAACCACCAAATACTACTACTAAACGACCCTTTACCAAAAAAAACCCGACCCTAAATCTCGAAGCTCATTTGGAGAAAAAGATTCACCGCGACACGATCTACATTTTTGTCTTTCTGAAATTCTCACGCGCTAAATTGTAAGTTTCCGACAAAACCCGCAACTCCTCGATTTTTAGTGTTTTCAAGTAATAATTGTTTATTTAAGCTTGGAATGTCCAAATATGGGTTGGGTAAAAGTATCGGACCAAACGGTCACCGGAAAACATGTTTTTGGCTTAAATTCCGGCCAACAACGCGTTATGTCGCAGAGGCTCCAGGCCACCTGCGATATAAGCTTTTATGTCGCTAAATCAGGCCTTATGTCGCATATAGCGACATAAGCCACTATGTCGCACCAATTACGAACGTCGCATATAGAGACACAAATCACTATGTCGCAAAACCTATTTCAATCGCATATCGCGACACAACATTTTATGTCGCATAAATTGCGGATGTCGCACTTAGCGACACAAGCCCTTATGTCGCAGATATGATCTGCGACACAATAAACTATGTCGCACCTAGCGACACAAGCCTTATGTCTCACGTAGTGTCGCATGAAACAGAACCAAGAAAACACAGATTTTACTAAGTGTCGAGACCTAAATATTTAGTACTTGATTTCACCCAAATTCGAGTCCAGGTGCATTTTTCACCAAAACAATGTAGTAGAAATAAAAATTTTCCAAGCTAACCTGGCAGCTCGACCCCAGCCAGGGGCTCTGCCCCTTGGAACCCACCAGGTCTGCCGCCCCTTGGACCCCGCTACTAGGGGCGCTGCCCCCGGACCCCCGTCATCCAGGAACTTGTAAATACTTTTCACACTAAGTGTCGAACACTTACAAATAATAAAACCTGATATAACGATACATATAATAATAACACTTTGGATTATTATTACAAACCGTCACCAACGGGCGATATTTGTTGTCAAATTACAAACGGATTACTAAACACACACTTGGACATTTCCTAGTTGAATGGACAACTAGCATGGGTGATCTTTTAAGATACCAACTTATTTACTTGTTTACTTACAACCCTATGCGTTTCGGACGCCAGAAGGTTGCAGGGTTCGGAGAACCAACATATGGGATTACACCCAACACCCTTACGGACTCACATCCGCTCTACTTATTTGATTTCCCAAACATACTTGCTAGACTCAGGTGAGTCTTACAGCCCCACTTTTACTGTTTTACTTAATGGGTGAGATACATTGCTTACTTTTCATGAACACAAGTACTGAACTACTCATTTTACTATACGGATTGCATGAGTTACTTACCATTTACTGAAGTCCCTCCATCATACATCGTTAGTTATGGACTTAAGCGCGAACACTAGTTAATGGATCCATTAGGGAAATGACCCTCCCCGCCCGGGGTAGTAGCGCTACCACGAACCGTTCTGTATAAACGGGCGACTATTATTCGTTACTTACGCTTGCTCAGTTTCGAGCATGTCACGGGGGCAACTTATCACTTACGGGTTAAGCTTCGATTATGAGCCCCATGGCAACGGTATAAACTTACATACATTTGCAGGATTGCATATACTTGATTTACGCCTGCGGGCACCACTGATAAAAACCTTGTGTTCAAATCTGATATTACTTACAAACCTGTAAGATTCACCAACATTCGTGTTGACCTTTTTAGCATGTATTCTCAGGTACGCATACGGAGTAGGATTACTCCCAGACCTAGCTAGAGTCGCATGATTTCAACATAACCGCATTAACGGAGATTCTTGGCATTATCTTTTGTATATTTCGATTATGTAATAGAATCTCCCGCCTTACGCGTGGACTCTAGGAAATTTCAACTTTTGTATCGAAAACAATATGTTTCGAAATGATTTACTATGAAATGTAACTATTTTCTATAAACGTCTCATTTAGAGGTCGTTTGCTTGTGATTATGTGTTATGATATTTGATTAGTAGCGCCCCGTGTTGACTTCCGCAGCATTATAAATTTGGGGGTGCTACAGATTGGTATCAGAGCCATAGTTATAGCGAACTAGGATTGCATTAGTAACCCTAGACTATAACCCATAAGTTGTATACTTGTTCATTGAAATTGGTTAGGGAGTTTCATCATTTAATCTTAGTTTAATATAGCCTGATCAACTATGTACAATTAAGGAGAAATCGATGAAAAGTCCGAAATGGTTGTAACGGAATGAGTGTACGGTAGCAGACTTGGAATGTGATAAAACGGGACCAACACTTAGGCGTTCTTTATATGTTAGGTTACTTTATATAAGACCTTATATATACTAAGCCTTACACATACGTACTTACTTACCACAGAAAATGACATCCACTCCTTCGAATACCTTACCTACCTTTTCCCGCCGCCGTTCGGGAATGCGCGCGCCACGAGTGGCCAGGAGAACCACTAGCTCGCCTAGAGCTAACCCCTACTCCGACCACACCACGGGAAACAATTTGTGCATCTCCCTAAATCGTTCGTGTAGGACTCTGTAATTCGACCGGACGTAACAACCCTTGGGAAATATTTTGTAAAAATCCTAACTATGTAACATTTCGAATCAGGATCAAATTCAACCATCTAACCCTATCGTTCTACCTTGTCGACAATTATATTGTGATGTAGTATATTACCGCCATTTTATACTTACATTGCAATGATAAAATTTATCATGTTAAAAACCTTACACATTCCTCAACCTCTTTTTATCAGAAAACCATGCCGCCAAGGAAGCAAACATACACTGATGCCGAGATCAACCGACTGGTATCTCGAAGGGTGGCTGAAGCTTTAGCCGCTGAACAATCACGAAGAAGTGATGATACTGTGAACAAAAACACCACCCCCACTCTTACTACCAAACCTTGCACCTACAAGGATTTCAGAAGTTGTGGACCCTTGGAGTTTAAGGGTACTGAAGGGGCGATTGGTCTAGTACGTTGGATCGAGAAAATAGAATCTGTATTCCTTATCTGCAACTGCACCGAGGAGGACAAGGTTAAGTTCTCCGCCTGCACTTTTTCCGATAGCGCCCTTACCTGGTGGAACACCTATGCCTAGACTGTGGGCATTGCTACTGCATACAAACTCCCGTGGGAGGAGTTGAAAAAGATGTTGAGGAGCGAGTATTGTCCCAGGGAGGAATTGAAACAACTAGATATAGAATTTTGGAACCACAAGATGCAAGGTGATGACATCACGGGTTACACCAACCGTTTTCACCAACTGGCACTTCTGTCCCCATCCGTGGTTGATCCTGAGTACAAGAGGATCGAGAGATATGTCGATGGACTCCCCGACAGGATTCAAGACTTGGTAACTTCATCCAAGCCGGGAACTATTCAGAGTGCCATTCGTATGGCTCATGAACTGACGGCAAACTCTACCTGTCGTGGAACCATATCTCCATCTTCTGGAAACAACAAACGCAAGTGGGAAGGAAATCTCAACTCATCCAACCAAACCACCAACAAAAAGCCCGAGTCTGTTAAGGCTTATTCATTGGGGTCTGCAGAAAAGAAAGGGTACAGTGGGAACAAACCTTATTGCTCCAAATGCAATCATCATCATTATGGTTCATGCCCTTGCACCAAATGCAAACGGTTCGGACACCTAGCCAAGGATTGTCGAGCCAACATTCCTACCCCTAAACCCAACGCACCAAAGACCTGCTTCGGGTGCGGAAATACTGGGCATTTCAAGAGTGATTGCCCTAAGCTATAGAAAACAACAACCCTGCTCGCGGCAGAGCATTCGTTATCAAGGCTGGGGAAGCCAGATAAGACCCGAATGTGGTAACAGGTACGTTCCTTCTCAACAACCTTACTGCTTCAGTATTATTTGATACTGGTGCTGATAGAAGCTTCATTTCTGAGAAATTTATCCCTTTGCTTGACACCACTCCTACTGCCTTAGAAGCTAAGTACATAGTAGAGATAGCTAACGGTAGTCTGATTGAGACTGATAGCATTATACGTGATTGTACACTAAACCTCTCGAGCGAACTCTTTCCCATTGATTTGATACCTGTAGAGATCGGCAGCTTTGACATTATTGTCGGTATGGATTGGTTATCCAAGCACCGAGCTGAAATCGTCTGTTATGACAAACTCGTTCGTATACCTCTCGTCTCCGGTGGAACCTTAGTCCTACAAGGGGAGACCGCTAGACAGAACCTGAATATTGTATCGTGCATGAAAACTAGAAAATACCTACGAAAGGGGTATCAAGCCATCCTCGCACATGTCACCGAGAAGAAGTCGGAGGAGAAGCGACTTGAGGATGTGCCTATCGTGCGGGATTTCCCGGAAGTCTTTCATGAGGACTTGCCTGGGATTCCGCCACCCAGACAAATCGAATTCCAAATCGAATTGGTGCCGGGAGCTGCACCCGTGTCACGAGCTCCGTATCGTTTAGCACCTTCCGAAATGTAGGAGTTGTCTAACCAATTATAGGAACTCCTGGATAGAGGATTCATTCGACCAAGTTCCTCGCCTTGGGGAGCTTCGGTCTTATTCGTGAAAAAGAAAGATGGATCCTTCCGCATGTCTATCGATTACCGAGAGCTGAATAAGCTAACCATAAAGAATCGGTATCCACTTCCTAGAATCGATGACCTATTCGATCAACTTCAGGGGTCGAGTGTTTACTCAAAAATCGACCTACGGTCAGGTTATCACCAACTCCGAGTTCGTGACGATGATATTCCAAAAACAGCTTTTCGAACACGCTATGGACACTACGAATTCCAACTGATGCCATTCGGTTTAACCAACGCACCGACAGTATTCATGGACCTTATGAATCGGGTGTGCAAACCATATCTTGAAAAGTTTGTCATTGTGTTCATTGATGACATCCTGATCTACTCGCGCGATGAACATGAACATGCTCAGCATCTGAAAATCATTCTGGAACTTCTCAAACACGAAGAGTTATATGCCAAATGCTCTAAGTGTGAGTTCTGGATCCAAACCGTTCAATTCCTTGGGCACGTCATTGACAGCCAGGGAATCCATGTTGATCCCGCCAAGATTGAAGCAATCAAGGGCTGGGAGTCACCGACCACTCCAACCGAAGTGAGACAATTCTTAGGTCTCGCTGGGTATTACCGTTGATTCATTGAGAACTTTTCAAAAATAGCTGTTCTTTTAACGAAACTGACTCAGAAATATAAGAAATTCGATTGGACCGACAAACAAGAGTCAGCCTTCTAACTACTGAAACACAAACTCTACAGTGAACCAATCCTGTCCTTACCCGAAGGTACCGATGACTTCGTAGTTTACTGCGACGCCTCACACCAAGGACTTGGTTGCGTGTTAATGCAAAGGGAAAAAGTCATTGCCTATGCCTCACGACAACTGAAAATTCATGAGAAAAACTATACGACACATGACCTAGAATTAGGTGTCGTGGTATTCGCGTTGAAAATCTGGAGTCATTACCTCTACGGTACGAAAAGTACTATCTTTACCGATCACAAAAGCCTCCAACACATATTCGATCAGAAGGATCTAAACATGAGGCAACGTCGTTAGGTCGAGTTACTTAGTGACTACGACTTCGAAATCAAATACCATCCAGGCAAGGCGAACGTAGTTGCCGATGCCTTAAGCCGAAAAGAACGAGTGAAACCCCTTCGAGTCCGAGCCCTCAGTATTACCATCCACAACGATCTCATCACACAAGTTCTTTCCGCTCAACTCGAAGCACTCAAACCCGAAAATATCATCAATGAAGCCTTGTGAGGCATGGACAAACAATTTGAAATCAAACCTGATGAAACTCGGTACTTCTCTAACCGGGTATGGTTACCCAAATTCGGAAACTTGCGAGATTTGGTGATGGCTGAAGCTCACAAATCTCGATACTCTATACATCCTGGTTCTGACAAGATGTATCACGACGTAAAGGAATTGTATTGGTGGCCTAACATGAAAGCCGACATCGCCATGTATGTCAGTAAATGCTTAATTTGTTCCAAGGTCAAGGCCGAACACCAAAGACCTTAGGGATTGCTCCAACAACCTGAAATCCCTCAATAGAAATGGGAGCAAATTTCCATGGACTTTATTACCAAACTACCGAAAACTTCAAGCGGTTGCGATACCATTTGGGTGATTGTAGACCGTCTCACGAAATCTGCCCATTTTCTAGCAATCAAGGAAACTGACAAGATGGAGCGTTTGGCTCGCATCTACATCAAAGAAATTGTTTCACGACATGGTGTACCTACCTCGATCATCTCGGATAGGGACAGTCGTTTTACTTCCAACTTTTGGCAATCATTACAAAAATCTCTTGGTACTCGTCTGGATATGAGTACCGCTTATCACCCGCAAACTGATGGCCAAAGCGAACGAACTATTCAAACATTGGAGGATATGCTACGTGCCTGCGTAGTTGACTTCGGTATTTCATGGGAAAACCACTTACCAGTGTGTGAGTTCTCATACAACAATAGCTACCATACCAACATTAAGGCTGCACCATTCGAGGCACTCTATGGACGGAAGTGCCGATCACCTATCTGCTGGACTGAGGTTGTGCTGGACTGAGGTGGGAGATACCCAACTCACTGGTCTAGAAATCATTCACGAAACCACCGAGAAGATCGTTGGTATCCAAAACCGGCTGAAAGCTGCACGTGATCGTCAGAAGAGTTACGCTGATGTGAGACGCAAACACCTTGAGTTCCAGGTTGGGGACAAGGTACTTCTTAAGGTGGCACCGTGGAAAGGTGTCATTCGATTCGGAAAACGAGGAAAACTGAACCCTAGGTACATTGGACCGTTTGAAATTCTCGAGAGAATTGTTCCGGTGGCGTATCGGCTGCAGCTACCTACCGAACTTAGTAGCGTGCATCCTACCTTTCACATTTCTAACTTGAAGAAATATCTGTCTGATGAGACACTGATTGTACCGCTCGACGAAATTTAAATCGATGATAAACTACATTTTGTCGAGGAACCCATGGAAATCATGGACCGCGAGGTCAAACAACTGAAACAGAGTCATATTCCCATCGTAAAGGTCAAGTGAAATTCTAGACGTGGTCCTGAATTTACTTAGGAACGGGAAGACCAAATGAAACTGAAATACCCACACCTGTTCACGGACTCTACTCATACGACTTGAGCTTAATTTCGGGATGAAATTCTCTTAAAAAAGGGAGAATGTAACACCCGCCAAATTAGGACTAGTTATTCGTACCTAATCAACTGTTAATACATGTAATTAGTCCTTAGGTTAGGATAATTAATGTATCTTAATATATATTATTGAATATATACAAATATGCAATTTGATTAAATCGTACGCTCTTTAAATCGAATGTAATTCGGTTCAATTAAATACGGATGTTGGTGAACAACTGTATTAAATAATATAACACTATGTAATAACGCCATTATATCCAAAATATTATTTTGATAATATTTTCTATTTATTTCGTATCGTACAAATAAATGCCTACGCGATTAAAACATTAAACGCGCAAACAATAAAAGCAAAGTCAAGTTATATTTTATATAACTCAATTATAAAGTATCGGATAAAATACTTCAACAAAAAGATTAGATAAACATCTGTATTTTTAAAACATATATTTAGACGTATAAAATACATATTTAACGTTTAAACGCTCGGGAAAACGAACACCGCACGGAGCGCTTATACACGGGATTAAAAATGGAGACCCACACCACGGTGGGACCCCACCGAATCAGCCACAAAGGGGAGGGACCCCATCCCCACACCCTCATTTCTCACCTCACACTCTCTCTCTTCACTCTCTTTTCTCTCTTTTCTTTCATAAACCACTAACACCACCACCACCTTTAAACCACCAAATACTACTACTAAACGACCCTAAATCTCGAAGCTCATTTGGAGAAAAAGATTCACCGCGACACGATCTACATTTCCGTCTTTCTGAAATTCTCACGCGCTAACTTGTATGTTTCCGACAAAACCCGCAACTCGTCGATTTTTAGTGTTTTCAAGTAATAATTGTTTATTTAAGCTTGGAATGTCCAAATATGGGTTGGGTAAAAGTATCGGACCAAACGGTCACCGGAAAACATGTTTTTGGCTCAAATTCTGGCCAACAGCGCGTTATGTCGCAGAGGCTCCAGGCCACCTGCGACATAAGCTTTTATGTCGCTAAATCAGGCCTTATGTCGCATATAGTGACATAAGCCACTATGTCGCACTAATTACGGACGTCGCATAAAGCGACACAAAACACTATGTCGCAAAACCTATTTCTGTCGCATATAGCGACGCAACATTTTATGTCGCATAAATTGCGGATGTCGCACTTAGCGACACAAGCCCTTATGTCGCAGATATGATCTGCGACACAATAAACTATGTCGCACCTAGCGACACAAGCCTTATGTCGCATGAAACAGAACCAAGAAAACACATATTTTATTAAGTGTCGAGACCTAAAAATTTAGTACTTGATTTCACCCAAATTCAAGTCCAGGTGCGTTTTTCACCAAAACAATGTAGTAAAAAAAAAAATTCCAAGCTGACCTGGCAGCTCGACGCCAGCCAGGGGCTCTGCCCCATGGAACCCGCCAGGGGCTGCCGCCCCTTGGACCCCGCTACCAGGGGCGCTGCCCCCGGACCCCCGTCATCCAGGAACTTGTAAATACTTTTCACACTAAGTTTTGAACACTTACAAATAATGAAACATGATACAACGATATATATAATAATAACACTTTGGATTATTATTATAAACCGTCACCAATGGGCCATATTTGTTTTCAAATTACAAACGGATTACTAAACACACACTTGGACATTTCCTAGTTGAATGGACAACTAGCATGGGTGATCTTTTAAGACACCAACTTATTTACTTGTTTACTTACAACTTTGTGCGTTTCGGACGCCAGAAGGTTGCAGGGTTCGGAGAACCAACATACGGGATTACACCCAACACCCTTACGGACTCACATCCGCTCTACTTATTTGATTTCCCAAACATACTTGCTAGACTCAGGTGAGTCTTACAGCCCCACTTTTACTGTTTTACTTAATGGGTGAGATACATTGCTTACTTTTCATGAACACAAGTACTGAACTACTCATTTTACTATACGGATTGCATGAGTTACTTACCATTTACTGAAGTCCCTCCATCATACATCGTTAGTTATGGACTTAAGCGTGAACACCAGTTAATGGATCCATTAGGGAAATGACCCTCCCCGCCCGGGGTAGTAGCGCTACCACGAACCGTTCCGTATAAACGGGCGACTATTATTCGTTACTTATGCTTGCTCAGTTTCGAGCATGTCACGGGGGCAACTTATCACTTACGGGTTAAGCTTCGATTATGAGCCCCATGGCAACGGTATAAACTTACATACATTTGCAGGATTGCATATACTTCATTTACGCCTGCGGGCACCACTGATAAAAACCTTGTGTTCAAATTTGATATAACTTACAAACCTGTAAGATTCACCAACATTCGTGTTGACCTTTTTAGCATGTATTCTCAGGTACGCATACGGAGTAGGATTACTCCAAGACCTAGCTAGAGTTGCATGATTTCAACATAACCGCATTAACGGAGATTCTTAGCATTATCTTTTGTATATTTCTATTATGTAATAGAATCTCCCGCCTTACGCGTGGACTCTAGGAAATTACAACTTTTGTATCGAAAACAATATATTTCGAAATGATTTACTATGAAATGTAACTATTTTCTATAAATGTCTCATTTAGAGGTTGTTTGCTTGTGATTATGTGTTATGATATTTGATTAGTAGCGCCCCGTGTTGACTTCCGCTGCCTTATAAATTTGGGGGTGCTACAGAATGTTGCCAAAACATCTAATGGAAAGGATTCCAAACCTTTCAAACCACAACAAAATGGGAAATCTGTCTCTTTAAAAAGGAATCAATTAAATCTTGTAATGATGCGTCAATCAAAGTTTCAAATGATTTCAAAAACAATTTAAAGGAGATTGACGTATTCTTTATGGATGAAGTCACCGGACGACCCATAGCCTAAAAGGCTTGGGTCTCTATTAGCAACTAATTTTTTCTCTTAATATGTCTCTACAGTCATCCCAAACTATCGACAACATATGGTATGTTGGTAATGGTTGTTCGAGACACATGACGGGAAATATCTCCTTATTGTCTGATGTCAAATCTAAACAAGGAGGTTATGTTGCATTTGCGGGAGATAAAGATGGGATGATTACCGGTGAGGGTACACTATCCAACGGTGAAGTTAGCTTTCAGAAAGTTAATTATGTTGAGTAACTTCAGCATAACTTGTTAAGCATTTCACAAGTTTGCGATAAAAAGTTGTCTACATGGTTCAATGATGTAGAGTGTTTGATACTTAGGCCGGGATTTATGGTACCGGAAGAATGGGAGTTAATGAGGGCTTCTAGATGAAAAGATACGTATATCTTAGATATGCATAGTGTTTTTAAGACAACAGAGCATACATGCTTACTTTCAAAAGCATCAGAAAAAGAGTCAATTCTATGGCATCGGAGAATGGGTCATATCAACTTTACGAAGATGAACTTTTTGGTTAACAATGATTTAGTAATAGGATTTCCTAAACAGAAACAAGTTATGAGTTGTTGAATAACCGAAAACCAAATATTCATTTTCTTGAACCTTTTGGTTGTCCTTGCTTGTTGTTAAAAACAAAAGAACATTTATCGAAGTTTGCTGAAAAATCTAGTGATAGATTCTTCTTAGGTTATTCAGTGAACTTACAAAGTAAACGGGTTTATAATAAGGCAACAAGAAGAGTGGAAGAATGCTATGAAGTGGAATTTCTACGTCATACTAATCCTCCTGATGGTATTGGTCCAGATTGTTTATTTGATTATGAGATTTTCTTCAATTCTTTTGCGCTAATCAACAAAGATATTGTCCCGGGTGATTTTGTGAATGAAGATTATGTGGATTATGTTATTCCAGTTTTATCTTCTCCTTCAGAACCTGTTTTCACTTCAATTTCTTCTTCTCCTACATCAGTGCTTACTCCTCCAGTGGCAAATGATTCTTCTTCTCCAACGATCAATCAAGATGCTACTCCTTTGGATACTACTTTGAATTCTGATGCAGATGATGCAGATTCAAATCCTGAAGATGATGATTTTCAATAGACTTCACTGAATTAGTAGTTCAGTGTAATGATGATGATTCAGGAGATGAAGCTGCAAGTGGCTTTGATGATTCAAATTTGGGAACAAATTTTGTAAATGAATCTGTTTTCACTATAAGAATCAATTCAAAGTATAAGCATCCTCTAAAAAATGTGATTGGTGATGTCTTGGATGGTATCAAAACTTGACACCAACTTAAGACATCATCTGATTGCATGATTGCCCAAATTGAATCATGTTTTCTATAACAAATTGAGCCAAGTGATGTGCATATGTCTTTTGAAGACTCATCCTAGGTACAAGCAATGCAAGAAGAATTGCATTAGTTTGTCAATCTTCAAGTATGGACTTTAGTCGAACCATCAAAAGATGTTGATCCGATTAGAACTACATGGGTTTTTCGACTCAAAAGGGATGATCATGGTGTTGTGTTTCGAAATAAGGCTAGACTTGTTGTTCAAGGATATAATCAGATTGATGGTATCGATTTCAATGAAGTTTTTGCTCCGGTAGCTAGATTGGAATCCATTCGGATTTTTCTAGCATATGCATCGTACATGAATTTCAAGGTATATCAATTGGATGTGAAGTGTGTTTTTCTATATGGGAAAGTTAATGAAGAAGTGTTTGTAAGCAACCTCCTAGTTTTGAAGATTCTAATCATCCAGACTATGTTTATAGATTGGATAAGGCGTTATATGGTCTACATCAAGCTCATCGAGCATGGTATGAGACTTTATCACCACATTTTCTTGCTAACGGATTCTCAAGAGGACATATTGACAACACTTTGTTCATTAAAAAGTCAAAAGAGGATTTGCTTCTTGTTCAGATTTATGTGGATGACATAATTTTTGGGTCTACAAATGATAAGTTGTGCAAAGAATTCGAGGCGATCATGAAATCTAAATTTGAGATGAGTTCTATGGGAGAGATGTCATTCTTTTTGGGTTTGCAAGTTCAGCAACTCAAAAATGACATTTTTATTCATCAAATGAAAGATGTCAACGACATCTTAAAGAAGTTTAAGATGTTGGATTGCAAGACTATTTCAATTCCCATTGATCTAGTTGAGAAAATTGGACCGGCACTCGATGAGACTTCAACTGATCAAAGAGAATATCGTTCTATGATTGGTTCTCTTATGTACCTAACTGCTACTCGACCCGACATTATGTTTGCTGTATCTTTGTGTTCGAGATATCAAGAAAATCCGAAGGTTTCACATTTGAGGGCTGTTCAACGGATCTTTTGATACTTAAAGGGAAAACCCAACTTAGGGTTGTGGTACTCAAATGACGATGACTTTGATCTTTCTGCATTCTCATATTCAGACTATGGTGGTTGCAGTATTGATTCTAAATCAACATCTGGAGGTTGTCAATTTTTAGGAAGCAGACTTATCTCGTGGAAATGTAAGAAACAGACCACTGTTTCTACTTCGACTGCGAAAGTAGAGTATATTGTTGCCGCTAGTTGTTGCTCTCAGATTGTTTGGATCCAGCATCAACTACGAGATTATGGTTTACTTCTTACTAAAACTCCAATTTTTATTGATAATACTGCGGCTATTTGTATCATAAAGAATCCCGTACAACATTCTAAGATGAAACATATCAAAATTCGATATCACTTCATACGGGACTGTTATGATAAGAATTTGATTACCTTGGTTCATATCGATACATAGAAGCAAAGTGCGGATTTGTTTACCAAAGCATTTGCCGAACCACGTTTTGAGTATCTTGTTTCGATGATCGGCATGAAACATTTAGATCAAATTGAGTAAACTTTGGATAATTTTTAGGATATAGCTTTCTAAAAAATCCAAAAACATCAGAAAAATTATTAAAATTCCAAAAACATTTTGAAAATATAAATTGGGGGAGATTTTGTATAAAAGTTGGGAAATGATAACATATTGGAAAATGTATTCATAAATAAATTCTAACGAAATGATAAGTAATAAATGTGTTAGTAGGTTTATATAACATTTTAAACCAAATTTTCTACTAATTGGCTCTACATATGATGTATTGGTAGGCATTTATGATATTTTTGTATCTAACATAAGAAATGCAAATCATAAATGAATATTATTTTATATATTCTATATAATTAATGTATGATATAAAAAATCATCTTAAAGTCTATATTTTCTGGATTCAAAATGATAATATAAGTCTTAAATTTTAAACTAGAAATATGTTATGATCTATGATTCTGGGTCTTTATATTATGGTATCTGGGAAATATATCAACCATCTCCTTTGTTGTACTGAGTACAAGTTGATATATTTTAAAAATGGACTTTCAAATATGATTCAATCAGTTTTAATTTATTTTGATAAGTTGTGATACTTTGTTGTACGATGTACAGACCTGTATCAGGGTTTATCCTTGTCTAACCCGAAGTATGACATATGTGACTTTGTTGTACGATGTACAGACCTGTCATTCCAACATGTGTATGTACTTCTAAAGATACCATCATATTTTCACTCTTTATATAGAAAATATTAACATATTTCAAGTTTAAAAGTATATTAATGTATAGATAATGTAAAGTAATATGCATGCTAATAATAATAAAAGATTAGATACTTAAATACATGAATGTTTAAGGGGACAGTAATACCAATAATCATAGAAAATAAATTTTTAGAAAGTATGTTTTAAAAATGCTAACTAAATTTAAATATGATAAATATACTAACAATCAAAATAGGCTTACATTTCTAAATATTTATACCAATATGATCCCAACACATGAGATTTAATCCACAAAAAGATTTTGTTTTGTTTTAAATCAAAGTTTGTGTATAGTTTTATCAAAAAGTAGAAAAAGATTTTATATTTTAGTTATGTTTTAATTTTTGTGTTTACTTTAAGATCCAAAGTGTACTTAATTTGATTTGAATGATAAATAAATATATTTAAAAAAAATTGTCGTAAGGTTTTGAATTCTCGCATAAGAATTCTCGAAAAAGAAAACATATAAAGATAAACTTTTTACAAGTTTCAAATGCTTGTTTCATTTGTACTTCCCGAGAATTCGTATTTGCGATAACGCTCAGCAGTAGATATTTTCTTCGAATACTTTCTCCTTACTGTGATTTACAAGATTCCACTCCGATAGATCTGTGCACCTTCAAATTCTGCTTCGATTGGTATACGACTCATTCTTTATCTTTTCGTATTCATGCATAAATCGTGATTTTAAGTTCTTAGTTTACTGTTCACAATCGTCTTAGGGCTTTTTGCGAGAATAGATATTCTCGCATGAACAATAATGTGACAATATAGACTTGTTGACCTTTGACCACAAATTTTGCGAGAATACTAACTGTCGTATGAAAATTAGTCTATTCTCGCACAAACAGTAACATGCCAGAATTTGACTTTTGTTGACTTTAAAAAATCTTAATATTTTATTTTTTATATTCATTGTCGCATACACAGTGTATATTGTCGCATTAACAGTGATCTAAATGGTCATTGTCGCAGGATTCAACACTTAGAAAAGTTTTCAAATTTTTGAAAAACTTGGAAACTTTTTCAAAAACTAGTGTATAATGTATAAGATTAAGTTCTTTGCCGAAATGTGATATACATCACATCGGGCAAGTACAAATGATCAATAGGTCTGGAAATGGAATGATGGATTGGTTTGCTGGAGTTGTGTTCAGAGAAGTTAGGGATAACAGATTTGTCTATCTTCGTGAAACTTTTCCAAGAAGAATGGTAGATCATTTTGATATTGAACCAATCAACCACAAGTAATTTTTACTTATCCTCGAGTTCATTGTAAAAGGAATATTCCTCTTGAAAAGCTTCTAGTGAAAATTTCAAAATTTATCAGCTATTGGAGATACTAGTATGGTACCCGCGCAATGCGGCGGTACCACATTTATAATATGATGTTATTTTATGACCACGATAATAGTAGTTATCATGTCAAACCGATAAGAAATATACAATGTAATTCAAAATCATATTGTTGTCGTCATAACTGATACACTATTTGTTATTAATGGAGGGTAATTTAGAATAAATGAAAATGCAGTATACTGAAGACTTGCTGTAAATTGTGTTGAAGACTAGCAGTAAATAAAATTGCATGCAAATAAAGTGGAATAATTTGTATAGACAATTGTGTTAATTGTGATTTGTTTGTCTTTTATTTTTTGAAAGTAGATTTGTTAGTCATTTGTATCCTTGAATTAATTAATGTTGCTAGTTATTTGTTATTAATGAAGGGTAGTTTGGGCATTTTATTTTTTTAAGGCTTATAACACTCAACACATGACATGCTTTATAAATAGTTAGGGATGAGATTGGATGTTATGATTGAGATGAAAATGGAGAAATCATGTGGGCAAGAGAAACAACTGTGTATGTGTATGATCCTTTGAGTCTAATCAACTTATCTAGAAGTGATTTGGAGACGCTGAATCAGATTATCATTGTATATTCGGTTGAGTATGATGATAAAGATCAAGCTATGAAGTTTCAAAGGGTTGTTGATGTTTGTTGTGAAAGTGATGAGAAGTTGCAAGGAATCAAGCTTTATCCAAGGGGGAGTTTGTTAGAGCATAATGTCTAAAGTTTGATTTTAGTTTTTGTTAGAAATTTATCTAAGAGTTGAGAATTGCGACAATAGTGTTTGTGACAATAGCATTGTCGCATGGTAAAGTCAAATGCGAGAATTGACTCTCGCATTGACTGGTCAACTATACTATATATGTAATTGTCGCAGGTGTGTTTGTTAGATCTATAAATAGATTAGATCAAGTCATTTGTGTAAGACTTTTGAACCTGCATTTTATAACACCTCTTCTTTTACAACATTATTTAAATGTATTTTACATCGGAAGCGTAAGTCCAACCAAAATATAATGATTAAGTTATAGAACATTAGGTACTAAACCATAATATTTCAAAAACTATAGTATATCTAAAATGGGTGTTATTTAATTCCAAATACAACTTTAAGCTATCAAAGTAATATCAGAGTAAGCCTGGTCAAACATTCCGTCCCGAACAACTTCTTGACAATCCCGTTATATCGAAACCATAACCTGCAAGAAGTAGGGTGGTGGGGTTAGCTCAAAGCTAAGTGAGGAAATACATAACCAACAACCTAACTTAGCATAACAACCTTGTTTACAGCAAATCATCGTAAACAAATAACATCACAATAGATCGATGGTTCTTGGGGAAACCTTCAGCCAAGAATACCAACAGTAAACACATAATATCAATGAGATAACATCTCAATACAATGAGGATCGGTGGTTCTTGAGATATCATGATACCCGGGGATTCTCCAAGAACACTTACCACAATCTGTAAGGCCAATACAGAATAGACCGATAGTTTGGTACTAATCTCATACGACCTAATTTCCTATTAACGATAAGTACAAGGAAATTCCTGTTGTCTTACAATAGTAACCAAAACCAACCAATAGATTGACCTCAATACTGATGCCCGAAGGCCAAATATCAAGTGATCACGTATTTACATATTTAATCAGGTCAACATATCAGACTAACAAGTATTATTACTATCAAACCAAATTAATCATGGCAAACCAAAAGCAGTAATATACGATTACCCGTTGTAACCAATCCTATTACAACTAAATTATACTGAGGATTACAGATCCACTCACCGATACCTCAGTTGTCCACTCAGTAGTCTAATGTCACTGAGTCTTCTCGTAATCTGAGAATTCAAATCACTTATAAGTTAGTAACCAAGACCATTAACACTTAACTCATATCAATTCACAATTCTAGGAATTTAATACAATTGATATCACAATTACAAGTTCCTAATCATGTATTATAAATCACAACACAACTATTATCATCTATCAATGTTATATCATATAACAATACAATTAACATTAACATTAACAATTAGGAATGAACTGGCCAAAGAAGCCACCGGCTGGGGTCTAGGACCCGCCGGTCTAAGGTCTCAAGCCACCGGCTTGGGTCTTAGACCCGCCGGTTTGCCAACCCAAACAAGTACCCGCCGGCTTGGCTCATTAAGCCGCCGGCTTGTTCTTCACTTCCTGCGATCTGCAGGTTTAAAACCTTGCTGTCCAACTCAAACCAACCCCAAAAACACACAACTCAAACTAGAAATCAAGATTATGCATACATTAAACAACAATCACAACATCATATATCATCAATTGACAATTATATCATCATTACCTTAAGCTTAAAGCTTAATTCTTGATTAACCAATTCTTTTCATAACCTTTCATCATAAGTTCATATCAAATCCTTCAATTCTAACTTAGGGTTTAGCTTATAATCATAAAGTAAGCATCAAATAACAATTTTACAAACATTACAAGCTTCAATTTAACCTTACTCATCCTAATTTCATCATATACACAAAACCCCATTTCATAGGTTTATGAAAATCAAGAAATCAAGACTTACAAGATGAGTAGAAGGATTAGAGGATGATAATCCATGTTAATAAGCTTGAATTTGGATTTGAAATCTTCAATTTGGTGTTATGAAATGTTTTTGTGATTTAATCAAGGGTTCCCATGTTTCTGTATGCACGTACAGTATGTATGTGTATAACATCAACAACCGACTTAACATAGAAAGTTTATCTTATAAGTGTTAAATTTCATTCCTCGTATTTATCATTGTCTGGAACTTAAAAACCATTTGCGGGGAAATATTATTTTATTTTACCATCAACTGAATTAATTTAAAACATTTAATAATTTATTAACCACAATAAATTATTTGACTCTTTTACCCCATTTATTTTTCAAATAATGTCGCACCCCCAATTTTACTGTGCGGAAGCAAATTGGGTCGGGGCGCGACTAATCGAATATCACAAGCACATAAGATAAAGTGAACGACTCTATATGCGTCGTTTACCGCTTACATTGATATAATAAAAATTTACAATGTAATAATCTTTACAAAAGCTCGTAATTAATGTTTAGAGATTCTAAGGCATATCTAGTTTACAAAATGTAGAAATGCAGGGAAATCTCCTGGTGTCTGTATGCGACTCAAGCTAATAATCCTGAGCAGATCTACTACTACTCAGTACCTGAGAATACATACTAAAATGTCAGCTAAAAAGCTGGTGAGCTCACAGGTTTGTATAGATAAACATGATGTGTGAACCATGAGATTTAATATAATTATTACAATCAAGCAAATAAAATAGATGTATATCACTGCCATGAGCCCATAGTTTGAGCTTAACTGAGGTGTCAGGATCACAACCAAGTGCCTGAGCGAGGTGCCTCCCTGCGAGTGCCTAATCTACACTCGTATGGACAAATGCTAATGCGTCCGTTTGACCAGTTAGTGCGTGCTAACCCGGACGGGGATTGTCAATCCCATATGGTACCATACACTAACAATCGCGCTAAATCCATATAAACAAACTATGTAGTGGAGGGCTTTAAAATGATTAGCAAAACAACTCATGCAGTATATATCGAGGTTTAGTACTCATGTCCATATGTAAAACAAAACGAGTATGTATTCCCACCCCTGGGTTAACAACAGTAAAATGAGGGGCTATGAGACTCACCTGAGTCTGGTGTGTTGCTATCAAGCAAGTATGATGTTGCACAAGGTGATGTTGTCCGAAGACTGTAACCTGTCGGGCGTTCAAAACGCGCAAGGTTATAAGTATATGTAGACGTCTCAAAAGACCGTCCATGCTAGTTGTTCATCCAACTAGTAATGTCCAAATAATTTGGTTGTTTGATTGATTAGTTTGAGTTTTTGAAAATATGTACGGCCCGTTGGTGATGGTTTATAATAATGTTTCGCAAAAATCATTTTAGTTGTCTTATGTCAAGTTGGTTCATAATGCTCTTGTAATATTATTGTTCTCGGCGTTTGAGCTTTAGGATTCACTAAGGTATATGTATATACATATATATATGTGTGACAAATTTGATGGTCCGAAAGTGTAGAGTCTCGAAACTTAGAATTATAAAAGTGAAATTTTCCAAAAGTGAGTCCGACAATCCAAAGGGTCCGACAATACATTTGGTCCGTGAGTCAAAGAAAATCAAAGGCCACAACTAATCCGACAATAGGGTACTGCGTCAATAGGATTCTCGGACACTGTTCATGCGAGAATAGTAATTCACGGACTTTGTTTATGCGTTAATGATATTCACGGATTTTTGTTTATGCATGAATGATATTCACGGATTTTGTTTATGCGTGAATGATGTTCACGGATTGTGTTCCTGCGACAATGGTATTCACGGATGACAGAAACAGTTCATACACTTTGGTTTTCTAGATATTTTAACTCGATAAGCCTCTCGATTTAACCAACTTCTAAACCGAATTAAGCCTAACTAAAAATCATACATGTTCTCCTATATGTCTAGTGTAAAACTGCACTTTATAGTGTTTTTATATATTCATTTACTATTTTTAACAAAAATAAATATGAAGGTTGTCGGTTTTAGTCCAAGAACAGCTACAGTCCAAAGATCAGCTTCTACACTAAAAACCGTGTATTTCTGGAAAAGGCTAAAGAAGAACTTTTTAAATTTAAAAAATTATGTGAGGTTTTGGCACTGGTCTCATATGTTTTAGTGGTCTAGAACTCAAGATATGGTCTCGAGAAGGAGGTAGATATTTCTGTCCGCCGGAACAGTAACACGCACTTTAACAGAAATATTATTTTAAAATAGTAAACGAACTTGATATGTTACAAAATTGGTGTCTTTGGAAAGCTAACATCACAGGCTACCTTTTAGGCTTAAGAAACATTCAATTTAGTTAACATATGAATTATATAAAAATCGTGGAAGTTGACCAACTTTCTGGACAGAAAGCAGTTTGAATATAAGTTCAAGAAAAATGAGTTTTAGCTTATACTTTGGACATAATCTTGTTAAATAAACAACTAAACATGTATACAAGTATACTTCAAGTAAATCTAGTGAAAGTGGTGAGGATCCTTACAAGAAATCGTGATCTAGAGAGGTGGTGGAGGCGGCTAGCTCGGCTTGGTGTTCCTCCTCCTTCTTCTTTGCTTCTCCTTCGTTTTTCTTCAAGTAAAATGGGTAAGATGATGGTTGTTTATGGTGGTGATGGTGGCAGGTTTTTAGAGAGAGGAAGGTGGTGAAGAGAGGGGATGGAGAGTATGGAGGGATGAGTGAAGTGTGGGTGAAGTAAAATGAGGTTGAAGTCAAATGGCATGGCATGGCTTGCCATGCCTTTGGCTGCTGATTTTCGTGGGTGGGGCCCACTAGATGGGTGTGGGGTTTGTTAAATTTTGTTTCCTCAATTTGTGCTCCGTGCAGTGCTCGTTTACCCGGTCGTTTGAACGTTTCATTATTGTTAAGCGCTTTAATACGCGTGTTTGAATAATGATTTAAATCTCGATATTTTTATTGAAAGGATTATCCTAAATACTTTATTTTAAGTTGTCACATTGTTGTCGGGTCTCGGTTTGCGCGTTCGTTGCGTATTTGTACGTTTATATGACTCACGTAACATTTTTAAACGATTTATTCGTACGCGTGAAAACGTAATACTTTTACTCGAAGTATTTTATCAAAATACTTAAGAATGAATTATAAAAATATACTTTGGGTTTATTTCATTTGTCGGGTGCGTTTTACGCGTTTTTGGTCGTTTCTGAGCATTTTATACAATACGAAATGCTTATGAAATATTATCGCAATAATATTTGGAAATAAGTATGTTTATCAAATAATTTCATATTATTTAATAAGTTGAGTTCACCAACGTCCGTATTAATGTATCGGGATCCGCCCGATATGAAAATGCACGATTGAACATAATCGCGTACGTGTATATATATTCCAATATATATATATTGATACATACAATTAGCCTAATCTAGCACTAATTATATGTATTAGCTGATGATTAGGAACTAATAACTAGCCCTAATTTGTCGGGTGTCACAAATAATAATTGAACCTATTTTCTGATACATTAAATAATAGTTCACAATCAGAAAATATTAAAATACTACTAGACCCGAGGAATGGATGTTACACATTTTGTATTCTCTCTCTGTTAATACAAGGCTTTCAAGCTGATTTTTTGTGCATTCAATTGTCGATCTAGTTCTTACTCGTTCATAATACTCAAATACTAATTCCGCAAGTAATTGAGTGAGATTCAATTGAGTTGTGGTTCATATAGAAAGACACGAAGGTCTTTCAATCCTATTTTCCTGGTCGATTTTTGTTAATCAATGGAGCATTTGTGTTGATTGGTCACGTCACTATGATGTGTTTCATATCAACCACCATTGATGGTTTTGCCTTCGAGATGGGGGATGGTTCGGCTTGGTTATGTATGGGTTCGGTTTGGGTTCATGCTATTTTTAAGTCGATTGGTTGCTTTATGTCTGCTTTTAGCCACTTGGGGAGTATCTGGACCTTTTGCCAACGCTTAGTTGGTAGGGCAGGCTCTCTCTTGTCGAAGGGTTATATTAGTATTTCCTGGACCATTTGCCATCTTTCGTGTTGGTAGGGCAGGTTGGCGATGTGACTTTAGAAATGTTTGCTGATTTTTTCAGCTTGGAAGTTGGTGTAGTACTCGTAGGTCTTTTAATAAAGATATTTGAAGACAGAGTCTTTCACTATGAATGTGGTTTTTTTTATCGTGGATTATGGCTGATTTCATCAATTTGGGGTGTACCTGGACCTTTTGCCATCTCTAAGTTAGTAGGGCAGGTTCATCCTTGTTGACGGGTTGTATTGGTTTTGTCCTGGAACTTTTGCCATTTTGTTGGTAGGGCAGGTTGGCAATATAATGTTAGACGTGGTTGTTATTATTGTAGCTTGGAAGTTGGTATTGTACTCGTAGGTTAATCAAGGAAGATAATTGAAGACAGAGTCGTTTCACTATGGATGTGGTTCTTTGAACTTGATTATTACATTTATATTGTTAGTTTAAATGTAATTGGTTATTAGTGTGTTTAGCAGTTGTAGATGTTTTGCGGTTAGTAGTAGTTTTTTGCTTTGTTATAGGTTAGTGTATAGTGGTTGTGTCCTTGTTATGTAGTCTTTATCGCCTATGTAATGGGCTGAGATGTGGGACTCACTCACATCCATTGTACTTAAATGCTTTTGGGAATATATTTACCTGGTAAAATTTACCCTTTACCAAAAAAAAAAAAAACGCAACACTAAGTCACTAACACATGTGTTAGTATATGTAAAACCCACCAAAAATGAAGAATTTTTTTTGTCAAAAATATGTCTTGATGGATCTTAAATCGAAAAGGAGAAACGATGAATTTTATGGTGCAATTTTCATAATTTTTCGATTTGTTGTTTGTGAGATTTTTTTTAAGTGTAAATGGGTTTTGATTATTATCGAGGTGATCACTTGTGTTCACCCACACAATAATTATTATAGACTTCATGAGATTAGTTGTGGTAATTTACTTCCCTCTTCCCCCATTTTTTACACTTCCCCTAGATCACTACCCTATATATATTAAAACCCCTATAATTAAGAATATATTGTACGATTGACTACCTCATCATCCCTTAAAGATAGGCAATACATACTTTGAGAAATGATGCATGATATGAGATAATACTTAAAATTGATTAAATAATATATTCTAAAAGTACAATACTCATAGGAATTTCTTGATAAGAGTTACATAGAAACAAATAAAAAAAATAATCAAAACATAAGACCTCCAACCTTAAAAACAAATGTTAGAAAACTATCCTATTTAATTTTCATAGTTAACTAAAAAAAACACACATGATGACTTTTTCCATGAATATAAAATTTCCCAAGACATTTTGATACAAGTTTGGTTATTATCTAAATTTAAAAAACATAAAAAATAGTCTTGTAACTTTTATTAGATTTTTCAAAAAGGAAGGTGGTGACGAGTAGGCGTAGAATAAGGGGAATACTCAGGGGTAGTCACAAAAGAAGGTGGACCACTAGCAACAACATGAGACCTATTTGGAGTTCTTGGGGCCCTTAATGGGCTTCTTGTTTTGGACATCATAACACTTCCATTATACATGTTTTGACCCGATCTTCTGGGCCCTCTTTCAGCCCATTTAAGCTCTTGCATCTTTACACCATTTGGGTACCCTTTAAAACACCCTGACCAACAACCTACATCCCCTGCCGTATGTATGTACCTACATTTCAAATACATACAAAAAAATTACACAAAAGTAAGTCAACTGTTTTATAAATCTTTCAAAGTGTACTGAACTAGTTTACAGCATATTATACTAAAGAATTGGATGTTATTCTTTTCCCTAACTTGTCAAAAAATTTCTTACCGTTGACTGAATTTTCGTCCAAGACAATCAATACACTTTCTTCCTTCGGTCATCTCTCCCATTCCGATGTTCAAACATTGTCTACAATACACTCTTCCGCAAACCTGCAAGAGAGAGCTATTTATAATTAGATGTGACAATAGTCGGATCAGACGGGTCAAATACAAGTTAAAAGATACTCTATTAACAAATTTTAAGCACATCCATAATAAAATAAATATTGTATAGAGCTAAATACATTGGGTTGTTACAATATTTTACTATGATTATGATGGCCTTGTAGGTTGTAAACTGATGTTCAATATAACCCACATCGTATGCACATGTTGAAACGATTTATCCTCTCTTTAGAGAGATTGTAGCAGTTTTATAAAATAGAAAACTAGCTAGAAACTAGATTTGTAATGACAATAACCATCTATGTTTAGGGTAGTTGACCCTAGGTTAGTTGGCCCAATATCGATTGTGGGCTATGGGTCAACTAACCTAAACCTACTGTTTAATATACTCTTTAAACGTGGATGAAGAGAGAAACTAAGAGATAGATAATTTACTTACAAGACAACGGTTACGAAACATATAGATATAAACACTACAAACAGTGCAAATATTTGAGTGAGGTATCCCAGGACGACGATGTCCAGCCTTCTCTCGATACATAGATGTCATACTCATTCCACTCATCATACTCATATCATCATAAGCCATACTATTCTCCACCACATGATGCCCATGAGGACTCTTTATCACATGCCCATGATGTCCATGACCATGCGAACCGTTACCATAATAATTATGATGATCATGACCATGGCCATACCCATGTTGTATTACTGGTGAGCCCGCCACAACATGATGATGGTTTTGGTTTTGGTGGTGGCTATGTTGTTGATGAGTGTATGTGACTTCTAAGCCTCTACTAAAATCAAGACTAGGAATTTTGGACAGATGTGGTGGTGGAAAATGGTCATGTTTAGGAGTTGATACTTCGGATATGGAATCCATTTTCTTGATGGGCATTTGTGGTGGTGGGGAGGGCTTTTTCTTACTATTTGCCGCGGCTACTTCTTGTGAAACTTGTGCGAAATCTTGAAATGTTAAGTTTACTGAATCGTCGGGTACACCAAGGTATAGTTCTTCTAGCTCTCTTCGAGCTTTAGCTAACGTTGCACGATCACTCATCGTTACGAATGGTAGTATGAATTATGTTTATGCTTTGGAGAAATTATGGAAAGAGTGTGAGACTTGTGAGAAGGAAATGTGGGAATGAAGATTTCATATATGTAATGTAAAATACTATGATTGATAAAAGTTAAGATTTTGGCCGGTCACATGAAATTATATCTTATATATGCATTATTTTTATTTAGAGTGGAGAGAGACTCTTGGGAGAGATTTGGGAGAGAGAGAGATGGTGTTAAGAATTAGTCATTCGGCAGAGATGCAAGAAACAATTAAAGTAGGTCAAGAATGTTAATTCCAATGCTATCAAAATAGTATTTTTAAAAAAATTATTACTAGCTCTGTTCCATTTAAAATATCCACGTTACTATTTTGAGATGTCTTATTATAAGTGTCAAATATTTAACCAATAAAAAAAACACCTTAGTGAGTAGATTTAATATTTAATTGGTGAAAAATGAAGTTAGTAGAGAATCCTAAAACTACGTGTAAAGTCAAAATGAACATTCGAAATGGGATGGAGAGAGTATTATTAATATTTTTATTTTATATCCACATTTCTTATCTTTTTAAATAAAAATAAAATAATAAGTGGAGCTAACAACTTAACGCACACATACATTTGATTATAATGTGTCGTTCGACTTAAAAGATGGCCTATTTAACATCACCCAATCTCACAAGAATAAAAATTGGGTTTTACTCTTATTATGTTACGTACGCTGTATCTCGGTTTTTTTGTATAGTATTATCGACAACATGACAAAATAACTCTAGCAATTTTATTACTTTGTGAGTAAATTTCTGTATTTTAATTTGTTATCCGTATAGTTTATACTTCAAAGAAATTTTTACTATTTAATCATATAGTAGGAGTTTTTACTTTATGTATAGTACGTGTAACGTTTAACTTATAGATATTTCTTATAAAATGAACCATATATGTTATTCATAATTTACCATACGAATTAAATAAAGTATAATATAAATATAATGGCCGGACGAATTAAATAATAATTTCTTGACAATTGGGTTTGTCTGGAGATGGATAGGAAGAATCGAAAATATTTAATATTAATTTCTTTAATAAATAACTAATTTAATTTCAACGATGACCACAATTTTTTTTCCCTTTCTAATTTCAAATGATATTATTGTTTAATAATTAACAAATTATTATTTTAAAAGAAGCTGTCTTATCCTTTTGTTAATGATGATGCATGGATTTATCGAATTGAAAGAATCAAATAACTTTTAGATACTAGAGAGGTTTTTTTGGAAAGGGTAGTCCCGTTTATAACAGGTTTCCCTAGGTTTGTCAAATTTATTCTTGTGATGTACGCAACCTAATCGTTACTGTGGTCGTTTCCGAACCTTCCCGTGGCCACCCCAAAAAATATATTGTTAGAGCATAATGTCTAAAGTTTGATTTTAGTTTTTGTTAGAAATTTATCTAAGTGTTGAGAATTGCGACAATAGTGTCCGCGACAATAGCATTGTCGCATGGTAAAGTCAAATGCAAGAATTGACTCTCACATTGACTGGTCAACTATACTTAATATGTAATTGTCGCATGTGTGTTTGTTCAGGTCTATAAATAGATTAGATCAAGTCATTTGTGTAAGACTTTTGAACCTACACTTTGTATTTTCTCTCTGTTAATACAAGGCTTTCAAGCTAATTGTTTGTGCATTCAATTGTCGATCTTGTTCTTACTTGTTCATAATACTCAAATACTAATTCCGCAAGTAATTGAGTGTGATTATACTAAGTTGTGGTTCATATAGACAGACACTGTGACACCCGACAAATTAGGGCTAATTATTAGTTCCTAATCATCTGCTAATACATGTAATTAGTGCTAGATTAGGCTAATTGTATGTATCAATATATATATATTGGAATATATATACACGTACGCGATTATGTTCAATCGTGCATTTTCTTATCGGGCGGATCCCGATACATTAATACGGACGTTGGTGAACTCAATTTATTAAATGATATAAAATTATTTGATAAACATACTTATTTCCAAATATTATTGCGATAATATTTCATAAGCATTTCGTATCGTATATAATGTTCAGAAACGACCAAAAACGCGCAAAATGCACCCGACAATCAAATAAACATCAAAATATATTTTATAAATTAAAATATATCATTTTGGATGGTAAGTATTTACTTGAAGTATCGTATTTCAAACCAATAACAAAAACGTTTAATTTAAACGTCACGCGATTTATTAATCGTAACACGACTCCGCGAACCACTACCGACACATCACAATAACATTTTTATAAATGTTTCTAAGTAATATTAAGTATTACTTCAAGTTAAGAATTTCAAAATTTAATCGTTAGATAAACACGCGTATTAAACGTTTAACGCCTAAATAAACGTCGAAACGAACGGGTAAACGATCACCGCACGGAGTGCAACTCAGAGAAAACAATTTAGGCACCCACATGGAGTGGGGGCCCACTAAAATCTGCAGCCAATCAACTCCCATGCCATTTCCCTTTTCTTGTTTGACTCACCAAGGACATCAACCACTTCCACTTCATTTTTCACACACACAAGTGACCATTCTCTCAAGCCTCTCTCTTCTCTCTCTCTAAAAACGTGGGGGTCAGTCACAAAACCACCCACAGCCACCCTAACACCTCCCTTGAGCCGCCACAAGTCCGCCATTCAACCACCGTCGGCCGCCACATCGGAAAATTCAAGAAAATGAGTTTTCAACCTCTTTTCTCCTTCTCCTCACCATTTCTTTGTAAGAACTCTTGAAATCTTCTTATATTCACTTGTTTACTACTTATTAACATGTCTAGTAGCTCATTTAACAAGATTATGTCCAAAGCAAAGCTTAAAACTCATTTTCCCAAACCTCTAAATCGTAACAGTTTCTGTCCCAGAAAATCGACCTCGCTAAAACGACTATAACTTGAGTTCTAGGTTGAGTCAACACATGAATCACCTACCAAAATTTGCGTATGAATGTCCTCTACAAAAAGTTGTACTATGGCTTTTCCCATAAATACACGGATTTTCGTGTATAGCTCAATCTTTGAGCAAAGGTCCGTTTAGAACCTAAACCGACCACTCTTCATGATTATTTTTGTTAAAAATAGTAAATGAACTTATAAACTACCATAAAGTGCAGATTTACACTAGAAATATAGGAGAACATGTATTATTTTTAGTTAGACTCGATTCGGTTTAGAAGTTGGTTAAATCGAGAGACTTGTCGAGTTAAGATCTAGAAAACCAAAGTGTAGGGACTGTTCTTGCCATTTCACAAAATCCGACAATCCCTATTGTCGCATAAGTGATAATTCCGTCAATCCTTATTGTTGCATGAATCTTAATTCCGTTAGTCCTTATTGTCGCATAAATCGTAGTTCCGACAAATCCCTATTATCGCATAAATCATAGTTCCGACAAATCCTTATTGTCGCATGAGTGAAAATTCCGACAATCCTTATACATTGATACAATATTTGGACAATCAACAACAAATATATTAATAAGTATACATCACAGCAAAATATATAATAATAACACTTTTGGATTATTATTACAAACCGTCACCAATGGGCCGTACATATTTTCAAAACTCAAACTAATCAAACAAACCAATGTATTTGGACATAACTAGTTGGATGAACAACTAGCATAGGTGGTCTCTAGAGACACCTACACATTATACTAACCTTGCGCGTTGTAAACGCCCGACAGGTTACAGTCTTCGAACATCTCATTGTACACCATCATTATTTGCTATCGCAAACGCATCAGACTCAGGTGAGTCTCATAGCCCCTCATTTTACTGTTTTCAACCCAGTGGTGGAAATACATGCTCCGTTTTACTTTTACATGTGAACACAAGTACCAAAACATCGATATATTGACTGCATGAGTTTGTTTTACCTAATCATAAAGCCCTCCACTACATAGTTTGTTAGTATTGCTATAGCGTGAATGTTAGTGTATGGTACTGTGAGTCCCGAATCACTATTATATTAGTGATTGTGAATCGTTAACAGTGAGTTAATTGTAGAAGGGGGGGTTGAATACAATTAAAAACTTTTCTTTCCTTTTATGATGAGTTATATTTGCTTAACAAGTTTTTAATCGTATTAAGGTAACAACAATATGAACACAAGTATGTATATAAGATAAACAGTTCAGATGCTGATACACATATAGCTGAAAGATAAATTCTTTTATTGATAAAATTTATCTCTTGTTGATTTGCGGAATAGATTAGCCAAAGCTAATCTAAATCAAACAATACAGCTAGTACAAAGAGATGAGCAGTAGTGGACAAACACGCTAACTGCTCACTCGCTGAAGTAAGCTAGTAGTGGACAAACACGCTACTAGTTTACTCGCTGGTGTTAACTTGTATTTTAGACAAACTAGTCACTGACAAACAAGTGACAATACAAGTTAATCGACACAAAATGAAGTACAACATACTACGCTATTTATAGACACTGAAATCCTTGATTTCCGGATCTGATGGACACGTGTCGCTGCTTGATTGGAGAGGTAGTTGAGATGTGATGTATCATGGCACGACATTCTGTCTTGGGAAATATCACCTTGTACTATAGACCAATCAAAAGCTTCCACGTTACTCTTTTCAAGTTACGAGGAACACGTGCTGCGCCGTAGTAACGCCGAATGTTGACTTCTTATTTAATGCGGCATTTAATGCTGCAGTCGCTGATAGATGTATCAATTCTCCTCATTCTCGATGCGAGCTAACATGCTCTAAAGAATGACTTGAATAGCTAATCTTCAGCGACTTCTTTTATTCAGCAGGTGAGAGAACTCAAGAAGACTTGGAGACTCTCGCTGATAGATGAGTATCAGCGACACACATAGTTGAGTCTTTGATCTTTATAAATTCTTCTTCTACTGGTCTAAGATACAATCAGCGACAAGAAAACCTTCAGCAACACTACTTTCAACTTGAATCATACTTTATGTACAGAGAGTAATGCTCTCGCTGATGATGATCAGCGACACACAAAGTTGAGCATCATTCTCTTTCAGTAACTCAGAGTGAGAGAAGATCAGTGAACATAAACTTCAGCAACAGGAGCTTGACTTGAAACATTTCTTCACAGAGAGATCTTCAGTAAGTGGGTCAGAGACTTGAGACAATAAGGGATCATCAGTGACTTCGCTTATCAGCGACAAATGACTTCAACAATCTGCTTGTAGACATTATCTAAGTCTCCCCCTTAATCATTGAGATCAGCGACCATCTTGAGTTTGACGATCAGTGACTCAACAGGTACCATATGGGATTGACAATCCCCGTCCGGGGTAGTCGCGCTACCACGAATGCGGTCGAACGGATGCATTATCATTTGTTCATACGTGTGTAGATTAGGCACATGCAAGAGGCAACATCGCTCAGGTCCTTAAAGGTGGATCCTGACACCCTCAGTTAAGCTCAAACTATGGCTTTATGGCAGTAATATACAATCATTATTTTATTTGCTTAATTGCAAATCATCATACTTAAATCTTGTGGTTCATAACTCATATTTCATCAGTATACAAACCTGTGAGCTCACCAGCTTTTTAGCTGACCCTTTAGCATGTATTCTTAGGTACACATCAGTAGTAGGACTGCTCAGGATTAGCTAGCTCGAGTCGCATTCAGATATCAGGAGATTCACATGCATTTCTACATTTTGTACAATAGATATGCCTTAGAATCTCTTACATTTAGCTTGCGAGCTTTTGTAAACTGTGTAACATTGTAAAACTCTTATATTACTAATGTAATGGTTTAAACGACGCATATAGAGTCGTTTACTTTATCTTATGTGCTTTTGTTTATTGATTAATCGTGCCCCGACCCGATTCGCTTCCGCAACCTGAATTTGGGGGTGCGACATATTGGTATCAGAGCCTAAGGTTATAGTGAACTAGGTTGCATTTAGTGGGCCTAGACTATGACCGTTAGGCAGTATTCCTCATTAAGTATGATTAAGTTCAGTGACTGCATTGTATTGGTTTAATTTAACATAGCCTGATCAACTATGTATAATTAAAAGAATATGATGTGAAATCTGAAAGGGATCATGACTGAACATGATACACTAGTTGACTCTGACCTCGAGAGAAACCGGGACTCAAACATGTCTGTGTTAGACACTTTATCTATATATATATACATAGATAGACCTCACTCTCGCTCAATATGTTAGGCTATATTATATATGTATTAAATGGATATATGCCTCATTCTTTCTAAACGCTTTGTCTCAGAATGGCAAACACACCATCCAATTCGTCACGCTCTCATCCGTATGGATCGTGAAACCCAAGGGTAGCTAGGAGGAACACCAGGTTGCCTCGAGCTGACCCATACCCCACTTACTCCACTTTGTCGAACTTAGCCACTAGGCTACACCGACACGAGCAACGACTTAATACTATGAATATCGAACTCCAAGAAACCAACGAAAACTGGAGACTCACATCACTTGAACGTATCAATCAAGTCTCCGAAGATCACGAAAATACCATCAACCGCATGGACACCCTTGACAACCGTCTGGGTGAAACCATCGAAACTATGGAGGTTGTCCACAACCAAGTGATTGGCAACCGAAACGAAATCTCCATCCTACAATCAAGGTTGAATCAGTACGAGACACGTCTAAGGGAAACCGAGGACGCCCTCCGAATGGTTAGCAGACTTGCAGAATCTGTGGACCATCTCACCACACTACTACCACAACTCAATCTACGACATAATTAGCTTAGGCTAAATCTGTACTTTATCATGCTTTCGTAGGACCTATGTAATTCGACCGGATGTAATAATTCCCGGCATTTTTGTAAAACTTCTAAGTCTTTGAATTTTGAAGCTCCTAACTAAAAATTGTCTGTAATCATTCAACTTCGTATTATGAATTGACAATTTCTCCCGTTATTTCTACTTTGTGATTTTACCATGTGATGTTGTATATTACATCTATCGTGCTTATTATTCTGGTACCACCTCTCATGTACCTTTTATTTCTCTCTTGAAGAATCATGCCGCCAAAGAAGAAAAGTTACAGTGATGTTAAAATTGTTGCCATTGTTTCCCGAGCTGTGGCCAAAGCCCTGGCTACTCGGGATTCACCACAAAACTCCAGGAGGAGTAATGATACTCCAGAAATTACTCCTGTCATCAAGCCTTGTTCTTACAAGGTTTTTCTCAGCTGCAAACTGCTAAATTTCAAGGGCACGGAAGGTGCCATCGGTCTAATCAGGTGGATCGAAAGGATCGAATCTGTCTTCGGTCTGTGCAACTGCACGGAAGATAGCAAGGTCAAATTCGCTGCTTACACCTTTCAAGAAGGTGCACTCACATGGTGGAATACTCATGCCAGTTCTGTGGGCATTGATGTAGCAAACCAACTCCCCTGGGCAGACCTGAAGAAAATGCTAAGGGACAAATATTGCCCCATCGAGGAAATCCACAGGTTGGAGGAAGAATTCTGGCATTTAACTATTCATGGCAATGATATCGCTGGTTACACCACCAAATTCCAGCAACTCGCCCTTCTATGTCCGGGTTTGGTAGACATGGACGAAAAACGCATCAAGAAATACATCCGCGGCATCCCAGAGAACATCCAGGGAAATGTCGCCTCAAATTAAGCCAACCACCATCCAAAGTGCTATCCGGCTTGCACACGAACTCATGGCGATGATTGTCAGCCGTGAAGCATCCACCACATATTCCAACAACAAAAGGAAATCTGCTGGAAACTTCAGCAACCTACCAACCTTCAAAAAGCCTGACTCTGTCAAGGCTTACTCTTCTGGGTCTGGGGACAAGAAGGGTTACACTGGGAACAAACCTCACTGTTCCAAGTGCAACCGCCATCATGAGGGTCCTTGTGGTACCCCTTGCAACAACTGCAAGAGGTATGGACATTCTTCCAAGGACTGCCGAGCACCCAAAGCCAACAACAACAACAACAATAACTCCAATCAATCAAAGGCCTGCTATGAATGCAGCAACATGGGGCACTACAGGAATGACTGCCCGAAACTAAGGAACAAGAACAGCGATGACAAAGCAAAAGGTAGAGCTTTTGTTCTGAACTCAGGGGATGCCCATCAAGACCCAAATGTGGTCACGGGTACGTTCCTCATCAACAACCTAACTGCCTCTATTCTATTTGATACTTGTGCTGATAAGAGTTTTATTTCTGATGAATTTTACCCACTACTTGACATCATCCCTGTTGCATTAGATGTTAAGTACATTGTTGAATTAGCTAATGGTAAGCTCATTGAGACCGACATTTTAATACCTAATTGCACTCTAAACCTCGCCAACGAACTCTTTTCCATTGACCTTATACCCGTCGAGATCGGAAGTTTCGACATCATTGTTGGTATGGACTGGTTGTCCAAACATCGCCCTGAAATCATCTGTTTTGAAAAGGTCGTCCGCATTCCCCTTGCCGCTGGTAGAACCTTGATCATACAAGGGGAGACCAGTGGGCCAAGGATGAATATCATATCGTGCATGAAAACCCGTAAGTAATTGAGAAAGGGTTATCAGGCAATCCTCGCACATGTCGTGGAGAAAAAGTCGGAGGAGAAGCGACTCGAGGATGTGCCAATTGTCCGAGATTTTCCTGAAGTCTTTCCCGAAGACCTACCTAGTCTTCCACCACCATGACAAGTCGAATTTTCTATTGACCTCGTGCCCGGTGCGGCGCCGGTGGCAACGAGCACCATATCGTTTAGCCCCATCCGAACTTCAGGAGTTATCTACTCAGTTACAGGAACTCCTTGATAAGGGTTTCATTAGACCGAGTTCTTCACCTTGGGGAGCTCCGGTCTTGTTCGTGAAAAAGAAAGACGGATCTTTCAGAATGTGTATCGACTATCGGGAGTTGAACAAACTAACCGTTAAAAACCGTTATCCGCTTCCCCGCATCGATGACCTGTTTGACCAACTTCAGGGGTCGAGTTTCTATTCAAAGATCGACCTTCGGTCAGGTTATCATCAGTTACGAGTTCGCGATGAAGATATCCCAAAAACTGCATTCCGAACTCGCTATGGACACTACGAATTTCAAGTGATGCCCTTTGGTCTAACCAACGCACCAGCTGTATTCATCGATCTCATGAATCGAGTGTGCAAACATTATCTCGACAAGTTTGTCATTGTCTTCATCGATGACATCCTCATTTACTCGCGCAACGAGCAAGAACATGCGCAACATCTGAAAACCATCCTTGAACTACTCAAAAACGAGGAGTTATTCGCCAAATTCTCCAAGTGTGAGTTTTGGATGCAAACCGTACAATTCCTTGGACACGTGATTGACAGTCAGGGAATTCATGTAGATCCGTCTAAAATCGATGCTATCAAGTGCTGGCAAGCACCCTCAACGCCGACCGAAGTACGGCAATTCCTAGGACTTGCCGTGTACTATCGGCGATTCATTGAGAACTTCTCCAAAATAGCCCAACCTCTCACCTTACTGATTCAGAAGGAAAAGAAGTTCGACGGGACTGATAAACAAGAGTCAGCATTTCAGTTGCTTAAACAAAAGCTTTACAGTGCACCCATCTTATCCTTACCCGAAGGCAGCGATGACTTCGTGGTATACTGCAATGCTTCACATCAAGGTCTCGGTTGCGTGCTGATGCAACGAGACAAGGTCATTGCCTATGCCTCCCGACAACTCAAAGTTCACGAAAAGAATTATACCACTCATGACCTCGAATTGGGGGCCGTAGTGTTCGCACTCAAAATCTGGAGACACTATCTGTACGACACTAAATGTACAATCTTCACTGATCATAAAAGTATTCAACATATCTTTGACCAAAAGGATCTCAACATGAGGCAACGTCGATGGGTCGAGTTGCTCACCGATTATGATTATGAGATCTGTTATCATCCTGGCAAGGTAAATGTTGTTGCCGATGCCCTCAGCCGAAAGGAACGTGTAAAACCTCTTCGAGTCCGAGCCCTCAGCATGACAATCCATAATGATCTTATCATTCAAATCATTACCGCTCAACTCGAAGCACTCAAACCTGAGAACATTAAAAACGAGTCCTTGCGTGGCATGGACCAACAATTTGAAACCAAATCCAATGGAGCCAAATACTTCTCTAACCGAATATGGTTACCAAACTTCGGCAACATACGAGATTTGGTGATGGACAAAGCTCTCAAATCTCGCTATTCTATACATCCTGGATCTGACAAGATGTATCACGGTATCAAAGATCTATACTGGTGGCCTAACATGAAAGCCGACATCGCCACCTATGTCGGTAAATGCTTAACCTGTTCTAAGGTCAAGGCCGAGTATCAGAAACCTTCCGGCTTGCTACAACAACCGGAAATCCTTCAATGGAAATGGGAGCAAATCTCCATGGATTTCATCACCAAACTCCCAAAAACATCAAGCGGTTGCGATACCATTTGGGTGATCGTCGATCGTCTCACTAAATCTGCTCATTTCCTAGCCATCAAAGAAACTGATAAAATGGAATGCCTCACACGGATCTACCTCAAGGAAATTATATCCCGGCACGGCGTTCCTATCTTGATTATCTCCGACAGGGATAGTCGTTTCACATCTCACTTTTGACAATCACTTCAAAAATCATTGGGTACTCATCTGGATATGAGTACTGCATATCATCCTCAAACCAATGGCCAAAGTGAACGAACCATTCAAACACTGGAAGACATGCTACGAGCTTGCGTAGTTGACTTCGGTAAAAATTGGGAAAACCATCTACCCTTGTGCGAATTTTCGTACAACTACAGTTATCATACCAGCATTAAGGCTGCACCTTTCGAGGCACTGTACGGTCGTAAGTGTCGATCACCTATCTGCTGGACCGAAGTGGGAGACAGCCAACTCACTGGTCCGGAGATCATACATGAAACCACAGAGAAAATCATTGGAATCCAAAACAAACTCAAAGCCACGCGTGACCATTAGAAAAGTTATGCTGATGTGAGACGCAACATCTCGAGTTCCAGGTTGGGGATCGAGTACTCCTGAAAGTCTCGCCTTGGAAAGGCGTCATCCATTTTGGTAAGCGTGGGAAATTGAACCCCGGATACATTGGACCTTTTGAGATCCTTCAAAGGATTGGTCCAGTAGCATATCGTTTGCAGCTGCCACCCGAGCTCAGCAGCGTGCTTCCCACATTTCACATTTCTAACTAGAAGAAATGTCTGTCTGATGAGACACTTATCATTCCTCTCGACGAAATTCATATAGATGATACATGTAATTAGTGCTAGATTAGGCTAATTGTATGTATCAATATATATATTGGAATATATATATACACGTACGCGATTATGTTCAATCGTGCATTTTCATATCGGGCGGATCCCGATACATTAATACGGACGTTGGTGAACTCAATTTATTAAATAATATAAAATTATTTGATAAACATACTTATTTCCAAATATTATTGCGATAATATTTCATAAGTATTTCGTATCGTATATAATGCTCAGAAATGACCAAAAACGCGCAAAACGTGCCCGACAATCAAATAAACGTCAAAATATATTTTATAAATTAAAATATATCATTTTGGATGGTAAGTATTTACTTGAAGTATCGTATTTCAAACCGATAACAAAAACGTTTATTTTAAACGTCACGCGATTTATTAATCGTAACACGACTCCGTGAACCACTACCGACACATCACAATAACATTTTTATAAATGTTTCTAAGTAATATTAAGTATTACTTCAAGTTAAGAATATCAAAATTTAATCGTTAGATAAACACGCGTATTATACGTTTAACGCCTAAATAAACGTCGAAACGAACGGGTAAACGATCACCGCACAGAGTGCAACTCAGAGGAAACAATTTAGGCACCCACATGGAGTGGGGGCCCACTAAAATCTGCAGCCAATCAACTCCCATGCCATTTCCCTTTTCTTGTTTGACTCACCAAAGACATCAACCACTTCCACTTCATTTTTCACACACACAAGTGACCATTCTCTCAAGCCTCTTTCTTCTCTCTCTCTAAAAACGTGGGGGTCAGTCACAAAACCACCCACAGCCACCCTAACACCTCCCTTGAGCCGCCACAAGTCCGCCATTCAACCACCATCGGCCGCCACATCGGAAAATTCAAGAAAATGAGTTTTCAACCTCTTTTCTCCTTCTCCTCACCATTTCTTTGTAAGAACTCTTGAACTCTTCTTAGATTCACTTGTTTACTACTTATTAACATGTCTAGTAGCTCATTTAACAAGATTATGTCCAAAGCAAAGCTTAAAACTCGTTTTCCCAAACCTCTAAATCGTAAAAGTTTCTGTCCCAGAAAATCGACCTCACTAAAACGACTATAACTTGAGTTCTAGGTTGAGTCAACACATGAATCACCTACCAAAATTTGCGTATGAATGTCCTCTACAAAAAGTTGTACTATGGCTTTTCCCATAAATACACGGATTTTCGTGTATAGCTCAATCTTTGAGCAAAGGTCCGTTTAGAACCTAAACCGACCACTCTTCATGATTATATTTGTTAAAAATAGTAAATGAACTTATAAAACTACCATAAAGTGCAGATTTACACTAGAAATATAGGAGAACATGTATGATTTTTAGTTAGACTCGATTCGGTTTAGAAGTTGGTTAAATCGAGAGACTTGTCGAGTTAAGATCTAGAAAACCAAAGTGTAGGGACTGTTCTTGCCATTTCACAAAATCCGACAATCCCTATTGTCCCAAAAATTAGTCCGCCAATCTTTATTGTCGCATAAGTGATAATTCCGTCAATCCTTATTGTCGCATGAATCTTAATTCTGTTAGTCCTTATTGTCGCATAAATTGTAGTTCCGACAAATCCCTATTATCGCATAAATCATAGTTCCGACAAATCCTTATTGTCGCATGGGTGAAAATTCCGACAATCCTTATACATTGATACAATATTTGGACAATCCAACAAATATATTAATAAGTATACATCATAGCAAAACATATAATAATAACACTTTTGGATTATTATTACAAACCGTCACCAACGGGCCGTACATATTTTCAAAACTCAAACTAATCAAACAAACCAATGTATTTGGACATAACTAGTTGGATGAACAACTAGCATAGGTGGTCTCTAGAGACACCTACACATTATACTAACCTTGCGCGTTGTAAACGCCCGACAGGTTACAGTCTTCGGACATCTCATTGTACACCATCATTATTTGCTATTGCAAACGCATCAAACTCAGGCGAGTCTCATAGTCCCTCATTTTACTGTTTTCAACCCAAGGGTGGGAATACATGCTCCGTTTTACTTTTACATGTGAACACAAGTACCAAAACATCGATATATTGACTGCATGAGTTTGTTTTACCTAATCATAAAGCCCTCCACTACATAGTTTGTTAATATTGCTATAGCGTGAATGTTAGTGTATGGTACCATATAGGATTGACAATCCCCATCCGGGGTATTCGCGCTACCACGACTGCGGTCGAACGGATGCATTATCATTTGTTCATACGTGTGTAGATTAGGCACATGCAGGAGGCAACATTGCTCAGGTCCTTAAAGGTGGATCCTGACACCCTCAGTTAAGCTCAGGTCCTTAAATCTTGTGGTTCATAACTCATATTTCATCAGTATACAAACCTATGAGCTCACCAGCTTTTTAGCTGACCCTTTAGCATGTATTCTCAGGTACACAGCAGTAGTTGGACTACTCAGGATTAGCTAGCTTGAGTCGCATTCAGATATCAGGAGATTCACATGCATTTCTACATTTTGTACAACAGATATGCCTTAGAATCTCTTACATTTAGCTTGCGAGCTTTTGTAAACTGTGTAACATTGTAAAACTCTTATATTACTAATGTAATGGTTTAAACGACGCATATAGAGTCATTCACTTTATCTTATGTGTTTTTGTTTATTGATTAGTTGCGCCCCGACCCGATTCGCTTCCGCAACTCGAATTTGGGGGTGCGACAGACACGAAGGTCTTTCAATTGGTATCAACAGACACGAAGGTCTTTCGACTGGTATCATAGCCATACACATTAAATTGAATTGAATTAAGCAAGATAGAGAAAGATTTGAGCTACGAAATACTGATTTAGATTGATCATAGCTTTTTCTGAGTTTTCTGATGTGTTTGAGATTGATTTTTAGGTAGTTAATCATTTACGAGTCTTCGTATATGGTTAATTGTGATTAATTCATCAAATTGGTGAATTAATTTGAGTTTTTCAAATTGAAAATTGTACGGATCTTACGTCAAGTGTACGGATAGGTTCTTTTGATTTTATTTGATCACATTGAACACATACAAAGGTCTGAAATCAATTTCCGAGTTGATCGATATCAATTTTAGCATGTTTGAGTAAGATTTGAGGTGTTTCCGTAAAATTCAGATTTGAACAACATCCGGACGCTCCTTGCGACAATTCCTTTACGACAATCCGAAGTAACAGTTTTTTTCCGACAATCCAGTTAAAGCGAGAAATTTTTTTATTTTTTTTTGCGAACTTAGCTTTGTCACAAATACAGTAGCTTATTGTCGCATGAACAGTACTCATTGTCGCATAAATATTGTTTTACTATTCTCGGATTGTTGACTCTCGCAAAGTTTGGTATTCTCGGGTACTTAGACTCTCGGATAAACAGTGTTATGGTATTCTCAGAAAGAAGTATTCTCGGATAAACAGTATTTGACTATTCTCGCAAGGGTGAATTCTCGCAAAGAGAATTATCGATTTTTTTTCTTCTGAAGTGTTTGTAATTGTTGTAATTCCTTTTACTTTTCTTCGATAGAGTCTGTAAGTGTTTGTTGCAGGTGATTCAACAATTTGCAAGCTATGATGAAAATAGATCAAGAGATGGGAACTACAAATAAACCACCGAGGTTTATGTGTCAAAATGATTATGATCACTGGAAGTACAAATTTGAATCTTTCATTGCATTATATGATCCAGATCTTATCATTCCTTTGACTGAGATATATATTCTTCCAAGAGCTGAAGGGAATGATAGGGGTGAAGTTCCATTGAAACCATTGAAGCTCATGACTTCTGAAGAGAAGAAAGAATTTGATAGGGATCGAAAATCACGATCAGTGTTATCAATGAGTTTACCTAAAGATGTTCTAGCTGGATGGAAGAATCTAGAAATTCCTTTTGAACTTTATGGGGTAATGGCTAAAAGATTTGCTGGAAATGATAAACTGAAGAAAAGCAAAAGGGAGTTGCTTAAGAAACAGTTTAATTTGTTCATTTGTGATATCGTGTAAAAAGTCACGTTTTTACTACCGATATCTCTCTCATTTTGGAACAATACTTGGCAAATAGACTCAGATAATGTTCAAATCAATGAAACATTGCCAAGAAGGTCAAAAACGAGTTGCACGAGAAAAATCAAGCAAAACGGATGAAAAATGAAGATTCCACACACGTTTGAAGATTCAAGACATCGAGAGAAGATTCAAAGGAAAAAGTTCCCGTCACTGAGATTTCTCTTATCCAAGATATTCATTTTCAAAATACGAATCTAACAGAAGAAGAATCAACAAAAACGGATGAAGAATGAAGATTCCACGTATGCCGGAAGATTCAAACGATTCGTACGAGACATCCAAATATCATAGACTTATTTTTGGGATTAATTTTCATCAAAGTCTTCATTTTTGAAAAATGAATTCAACGCAAAAAGAATGGACGAAAACGGACGCATAACGAAGAAGATACGCACGAATCAAGAAACGAAGCGAAAGACGGCGAACCGGGGCGGCAGCCTGCCAGCCGCTGCCGGCCACCAGGCCACCGCCGCCGGCTGCCATGGTGGCAACTCCGGCTGCCTGCCCCCTACCCCCGTCTGCTTTTTCATCCTCGCCCGTACTCGCAGGGTACACGTGCTAGACCTTTTCCGTAACTTCATGGTACACGTGCTAGACCTTTACGCGCTTTGGGTACATGTGCTAGCAACTTTTTCACCTTTTTCTAACATGTGCCCCAAATTGCTAAGATGCACCCATTTTCTCCTATAAATATTAGGCTCTATGGCTCATTACAACACACACTCATATACACCCCTCACACCTCATATCTCACAAATCTCATTCTAAATTCTCTTGTATTTTATAGTTTTTCTTATTCTAGAATTATTGTAATTAATCTACGGATTAATATAGGAGCTAGAACGAACGATAGGGATTCGGAGATAAACCTTTGTACGTGTGAAAGAGTTGTCAATCATAACTATACGCTACTACGCATTTATTTCGTATTTTAAATATGTATTATTACTTTGTATGTGATTTACTTGTTGCCATGAATTGCGAGTAGTTTATTATTTTGATTGTTGATGATGTAGATAATTACAAGTAGGGATGACATTATATAATTAGTGCACGATAATCGTAAAGTGATATGATGACCCCTATTCGACTGTTTATTCGATATAGTACTGGGAATGCTTTCGAGCAAAGTACAAATGTATGGAAGTCATAAACGACCGAAGGTAGTCATACCACTGGAATCAGCTCCGGTTTAACAGTTGGAATTCCAGAAGAATAATACAACTTCACAACTAACTGGTATATCATACAAAAGTCAATGCACTGTAGAGTAATGTTCGTACAACACGTTCAGACAAAATAGAATTAGTAACCCGTGTACTGTTAAGATCTTATGAACTTAAGTTTTATCTATGTAGTACCCTTTTTGGTTATCCACGTGACTGCAACTTAATAATTAGGACCCCATCAACCTTAATTATGGTAAGTAGTTATATGTGCCCATCACATGCAATAAGTAAGACACAGTGAAATTACTCACAGTATATATTAGGTTTACATTTCCGCACTGCTTTACATTTTCACTGTTAATTACTCTTGACCGCATGTTGGACGTAAGAAATCGTGGAACTACCCTGTAAAGTACACGGTCTAATTACTGAAAGGTATGGTCTGTATATGAAACACGTTTTTAACAAACCGCGAATAATCAAGGGATGTATAACTGTTTGAAAAGGAGAGATTTAAGTCATAAGTCGAATAAACCGGAATCTATATAATCATAAATAAGACTTAGGAATGAAGGTAAAAGTCCAAGTGACTTAGGATACTTAAATCTCTAGGTCTTATAAAATCAGCAGTCTAAACATACAAAGTTATTAATCTGCATGCTAATAGAATAGTAAACTATCTTAGGGGTTAAGAACGGTCGGACCTATGAGACGATACACCACTAATTCATGCACCTCGGTATAAAACCAAAATAGTTTGCTTATCTCTTAACCAGATAGGTATTGGAAGTTGGCGTATTGCTCCGATCAGAATCATGATAACCTAGTTCCTAGTGACATGCCAATGGGAAATTTAGTTGGTAGGGTTCTAGAGTTTACACCTAATAGTTTACTTATTTTATTAAGTTTTGTCCTTATTTAGTCTGTCATCCCGAAACATTAATTATCGAAATCTCAGCAATCACATATTTATCTTTATCGGCTTTCCAGTATTTAATTTTCTGCAATTTACTTTCCTGCACTTTAATTATTTGTCTTTAGTTTAAAAATCCCCAAACCTACCTACTTTGTTCCATCCTAAATACGTCCCTACCGAAAGCACCTGCTTTAATCACCCACACGTTTCGACTCATAGAACGATCTTAGGTCATATTTACCGCTTACTAACCAGAGTAGGTAGTACATATAATTTAAGCCCTGCTATTTATAAATTTTAAAATCCCTGTTGGCGCCCGATTAGTTACCATCAACGACACTGACGCTTTCGGGTGCCATCAAGTTTTTGGTGCCGCTGCCGGGGAGATCGTAAACGTACGATTCAAAGCCGCCTTAAGTAGTAGTACTTAGGAGATCCTTCCGATTGAAATCTTCTCAGAAATCCTTCGAAAGTTAATTTAAGTAATTAAGTAGTAATTAAGTATTAGTTAATTAGGTTAAATATTAGTTTAAAAATGACAACTCGAAAACCCACTTGTTGCCTCATTTCAAAGGATAAATTGAAGGCAATGGATGACGCGGAGTTCTTTAACTACTTAGAAAAAGAGATATGATCTGATTTCTTTTCACCTTCTTCCTCTAAAACTAAGGAAACTTCCGACACCCAAGAAGAATTTATGCACTCACTTTCTATTCTAAAACATTGCCTGGATTTTGACGACACAGATCAATTACCTGACCTTGCATCATCTCCAGAACATCTCTTTCCAACTTTTCATTCACCTAATTTACCAGATTCTGTCCACTTCAATTATCTCCCCGAAGATAATTATGAAGTAAAACCTCTGAAATCATGTGACTTAATCACCCTTATTCCTGAAACATCAGTGTATGCCCAAACTCTTTCCGATTCTTGTAATGACGGCATCTCTCCATTCCTTTCACATGAACACAAATACACCATTTATCAAGTGGTGGATAAGGTTCCATCAGTCGAGTCAGAACAACCTTGTTTTGAAAAACACCACCTCGGTGCTTCTTTCCATCCTTCCCGTAGGGTAGATGTCTACAAAGCATTCGTTAGGCAATTAAAATATGCCAACCTCCCATTTTCATACGAACAATGAGAGACGATTGCTAATTTAGAAAAACAAGTAGAATTCCTTTTTAGACTGTCTAGTAATGAATGCGAGGTAACTTTCACAAATTTCCGAGACCAAGAACTAAAGTTCAAAGCAGATTTAGATATGTTTTTTGAATCATTTGCTGACGTGGATTTCCTCCCAATATCTATGATATTAATTAATCACAATGTCACTGCAATGATCAACAAACTTGAGTTCTGGATAGAACGAGACCCGATGATTCTCATCATCATTCCCGGTAAAATTCCGTTCTTTGTTGACCCGCCTCTTACTTGATCTCAAAATTGCGAGATGTTTTTCCTGATTCCACCAAGGAAAGAATCGACACAGCCCTCTTCCCTAAAAGAAAAGACCTTCACACCAAGCTTGTTCGAATCTTTGCCTTTACCAAATACCCCTTCACTTCCACACAAAAGTCCATAATCACTCATATCCTTTTGGATATTAACCTTCGTGGGCAGATAAAAAGATAGTTTATGTTTGATGTGGTCAAGTCAATTGTAATGGTTGCTTTGTCTTATGGTTCTTGTTTGATTCTTGTTAAGTCAAATGTAGGTTGAGGTTGTGTCCTAGTTATATAGTCTTTTTCCTATGTAACGGGTTGAGATATGAGATTCACTCATATCCTTTGTTCTTAAATGTTTTTGGAGTAATATATTTGTCGGGTAAATTAAGCCCTTTATCAAAAAAAAAGTCCATAATCAGTAAACTCCTTAGGATAATTGAATCTACAACCGGAGAACCTGATTCACAGGAAGAGAAAGCATTTCTGGATGTCATGAATGAATGAACTCACAATCTGAATTATAAAGACCAAGGACCACGCGACGGCTTGTCAAACCCTAAAAAGATAAGGAAGATATACAATCAGTTCATCAGCGATCTTGTCAATTTAGGATACAAGGAAGGAAAAGTCCTATGGAAAATAGAGGATAGTCAGTACTATTTAATTTACAACGTCATTTGGGAACTTTCAAAAAGTTTTATACCTAAAAACGTTCGCTTAAGGGAGCAAATCTCAACCCTTTCCCTATATAGGGATCGGAACGAATCATAAAACAATTCTCTCTGAAAAGGTCGAGGCTCGTGACTTTAAAAAAGTGTATTTTAGTATACATATATTAATAAATAAATTCTTGAAAGTGACCTTTAAGAAAACGTTTTTAATTATTGTCTGAAAAACATGCGCATGTCGAAAGAAATACGCAATTTCAAGCTTTTTGCCGAAACAGGTACATTCCATAGACCCGCATCAGAATTGTTTAATACCTTGGATTGATTATAATTGTCCCACAAAAATTTGCGCGTTTCTTGAATTATTTATAACGTAACAAGGAACCAAGAAGTAACTAGTTACAATAAGTATACTTAAGATTCGTACTTATGATTAATAGGACATTAGAAATTAATCTAGAAGCATTAGGCTTAATCCTAGAGTACACTAGGGACCATGTGTAAGGAATATGGTACTTAGGGACATGACACATATTCCTAGGGACCACTAAACCTTCCATATATCCCTATAATTCAAAAGTAAGAAGAAAACTTCTTCTTCCTCCCTCCCCACTCCCACAAATCAGCCACCCATTACACCACCTTCAAGCCACTATCAAAACTCCACCAAAACTTGTAATCTTATATCTATTGAACTCCTCTTTGCATTCTCTTCACGGTTGTACGATTATTTTCATGTTTTATCCATAGAAACTAAGGTATGATCACAAAACCCACCTTAAACTTAAAAGTGCTTGTTTAGATGCTTAGAGCAATTACATGCTACTACCATGCTAGTATCTAAATATTTAAGTTTAATTGTGAAGCTTTGAATGATTATTACATGATGATTGTACCATGTGTTTAGCTTATGGTTGTAAATTGCAAGTTTAACTCTTAAAGTCAACAAAAAGTTAACTAGCTAGCATGAATAGAATAATGGATTAAAATTGCTTGACCATTCTTGCTTACTAGGATACTTGTACTTGCTTGAATAGTCAAAATAGGCAATATAACTGGAGAATTATCATTTTGAAAATAGAAGTCTTGAATTAAACCAAACACATGGGCATGATGACTTTTTGTGCATAACCTAGCTTGTTTACCAATTAGGAAAATGCTTAAAATAGTTTAGATCATGTATACATGAATAGGTTATAATTTTGGCATGCGGGTACTTGAAAATATCATTTAAGGAAAGCTTTGACCTGAAAAGTCAACTTGAAGTATTGATTTCTCTTTACAAATCATTTTTATTCAAAAAGCTTACTTCAACATGAACTACCAAAAAAGTCAAACCCTACTGCTAACGATATGATCAAGAATTGTGAAATCTTGACATTTCAAAATTAGGTAACGCCAAACTTGTAAATGACAATATTTCACAATAAAGCTATCACCATTTCTTGACTTTACATTTTCATATATTAATTACCAACCACACTACATGTCACCTTCGTATGATTAAAACTAATTATCTGTTGCTTGGGAACATTGGATATTTGATGTAATCTTTGGACTGTCACAAATTTAAAGGCCCTTATTTCGAATTTTCTTTAAGAAATTTTGAAAATGCTTTAAATTTTCTCTTCCTTGAAAATCCATTACTTTAAATTTCTCATGTTCTCAGGTACCATGAAGAAATCAAACCTAAACTCAACACGACCACTTGTAGGATCTCTTGCCTACCTCAGTGCCACACCTGAGTACGACCAGATGGCATGAATATGAAGAGATAAATCATTTGGCCATTTCAGATACATAGATTGGGATAAGCTGCAAATATTGGGGTTTAGGCAGTGATTAGAAAGTCTGCTCAGTTACTCAGTAGAGGGTCAATAGTTTTAGCCGCTCAAAAGACTGTTCAGCATTGATGAGCCAGTATACATGGAAATGATTACCGAGTTCATGACCACGTATACATTTGAGCCAAGGAGCAGAGTTGGTAGTGGTTCGATTACCTTTCGTTATATGGGTAGCCTGTTCACCTTGTCACTAGCTCAGTTTGCACATCACCTAGCTCTCTACACTCCAGAAGAGATACGATCCCCTCTGTTCACTAGTGGAGCTACCACATTTTCCCTCACGACTACAGCCGTTGAGGCATGGAGTCATTGGTCGCCAATGAAGTTCTTTTAGGGTATTAAGGCTACCCAACTCAGAGACCCAGTCCTATAGATTCTACACAAGCTTGTTCGATTGATGGAAAACATATGACTAATGGTCGAGTTTCCGAGTTTGATGTTGCTTTGATGGCATCTATCCTCAGCAAGAGGAACATTCAGGTTGCCCACATAGTTGCTCAGCGAATTCTGGAGGAGCAAAGTTATAAGTCAAAAAGGTCATTCATGGGCCCGGTGGTTACGAGGTTGATTAGAAATATGGGACTGCTCAGAACAGCAGAAGTGGAGAAATTCAAGAGCCTACCTAATTGGAGTGCCCAACCAATAGACTACGATTTTCTGAGATCGATGGGGATAATCAAGGTTTTGAAAGATGGCACGGTTTATATTAGAGCACAACCAGCAGATCCCGATAGTATTGACACCCTTGTGCCAGATTTAGTTATACTAAGAGGGACGAGAAAAAGGAAGCGGTCAGGAGAGCCCATAGATTTAGAGTCTGATGACGATGAGGATGAAGATGGTCCTCTAGACCCAGTTGCACCACCACCAGTAGTACCACCGCCTGTCAGGGCATGACCTTCTATCACGGCCCCCAGAGTACAGATTCCCAGATACATCTATCACTACAGAACACCTCCAGGGGCAGACTATTGGTATTGGCTCATGCAGATGCAGGTAAGATGTTACAAGGCTATGAGATAGCAGATTGCAGGGATATCGGTAGACCCACTTCCAGATATACCATGCGGGTTAGGCCGAGCACCACCACCCATATCCAGGCCGTGGTCATGGCTTACCTCCTCGAACAGTTCCACCTCGACCACAACCACCTCCAGCACGGGTTCCTAGTACAAGAGAGCCCGTCCCCTCAGTAGTTGGTTCAGTCAGGGGACATCCTTTGAGAGATAAAGGCAGATCCAGAGTTTCTAGGCAAGTTACCACTGCACAGAGCTACAGGAGCCTCAGACAGCCCGATCCCGTCATCGTATTACAGGCCCCAGTGTCCTCCCACAGACAGACAGACTTATTCAGGGGACACACTCAGCTGGGATTTCCTGTTATGCTACTTGACAGTTTTGGTATGCCTGCAGGGCAATTTGTTGACCAGTTAATACACGATGTAGTTTTTACAGACACAGGAGCTATTCAGGATGCATCAGATGAAGGTACCCAACATCAGCATAATCTAGAAGATGACTCCTCATCATATGAGACCTCCTATGCACCTATTGGATCTTCATCAGTAGTATCACAAGCACCACCAGCCGAGCAATAGATTGCTCTGCTTTTTGACTTCTTACTATTTTCTACTAGACATTATTATTATTATTTGTATTTGATGTACTGTGGATGCATAGACATCACCTCTATCCAATTATTACTTTATCACTTCACTTTTCTTTTAGCAGCTATTACTTGATTATTGAGTGGCATGTTTGTTTGAATCTAAACACTATTTATCGAAGACCATAATGGAGAAAGTTGTCGACCACGCCATGAAGGATGCCGGAAGCTGAAAACTGTAAACCAACAATCTTCTACAAATAGCCGAAAGTACACACAACACGAAGCGGTAACCCGTTCCAACTTTTTATCTGTTTAATGCCTTGATTATCTCGTCCGATATTCCAAAAATAAGTGTGGGATCTCAAAACCACACTACACTTATGTAACAATCCAAAAATAAGTAGAATCTCTAAATGTGGGATACTTCGACAAGAGGTGTTCAATACATAGATTCGAACATTAGGGACAATGTTCCTCTAAGTGCGTGATATACGGTCTGCAACTGAAAGTTTAATCTCTTGTCCGTAACATAAACAATATTTTTAAAAGGCTAAAAATAGAGAAATTTTCAAAATTTTTGGATTCAAAAGCAACATTCTTTAAGAACCTCTATTTTTTAAAAATATAAATTACGGCAAGAAACGAGTTTTTAAAGAAACAAACTGGTTTTCTTAGAATAAGATACAGACGAAAAGGGAAACACATGGCTAGGCACACATTGACCAAAACATTCAATTCGTGAGGTTTGAGCCCTGATTAGCATTCATCTTTAAAATACTTCACTTTTCATTTCATGTGTGTGCCAATGTATGCATTTGAATTAGAACTTGCTCTTGTAATGCATTTCGAGATCACACCAATGAGTGCCATACGTGGCATAGGTACAACCAATCTCGATACTTTCTAAGGAATGCCAACACCTACTTACCACCAAACATCCACTCACTACTCACTCTTCACACACAAACAAAAACTTCCCTTTATATCTTCCTCCCGAACCTAGGGAATCCCCGTCTTCCAAAATTTACAGAGACACTCTCAATTTCCACAAGAAAAGCCCATACAACCTCACAACCCAATACCATACGGAACCTTTTGGACGAAGTATCCATCGGTAAGGGCGGCATGATAAAAAGAAAGAAAAAAAAAGAAAAGAAGAAGAAACATACATGTCGGCACTACCCAAAAAGTCCAGAAAAGAAAAATTCAAATCCGAAAAAGGGTTGAGCTATTAAGTCTTTTCAGGTCTGAGAAATTTCGAAAGATATTTTCTCGGAAAAACATAAAAGCTTCAAGAAAGATACAAGGAAAGAAAAACCCATAATCTTCCCTTTCACACACCTTCTTCAATTCTCCCAAATCCAAAAACCCGATTTCTTTCTAAGAAATCTTGAAAGATTAGTACCGTTCTCATCCAAAGTGATGGATATGTGATTCTTGATCAAGCCTATAACGAGAATGCTACATGACTGGCTATCTGAGTGATTGACACTAGCAAGTAGGAACCCTAAACACCTGAGTGATTTGAGTGACCCACTGCGAGGATTGCCTAGTCATGATTACCACTTAAGTTGCTTGAAGAAAGTATCAACTTCTATAAACCCTTAGTTTTTACTACCGATAATGTTCAAATCAATGGAAGATTGCCAAGAAGGTCAAAACAGAGTTGCACGAGAAAAATCAAGCAAAACGGACGAAAAACGAAGATTCCACACACGTTTGAAGATTCAAGACATCGAGAGAAGATTCAAAGGAAAAAGTTCCCATCACTGAGATTTCTCTTATCCAAGATATTCATTTTCAAAATACGAATCTAACAGAAGAAGAATCAACAAAAACGGATGAAGAATGAAGATTCCACGTATGCCGGAAGATTCAAATGATTCGTACGAGACATCCAAATATCATAGACGTTTGAAGATTCAAATATTTTTGGGATTAATTTTCATCAAAGTCTTCATTTTTGAAAAACGAATTCAACGCAAAAAGAATCGACGAAAATGGACGCATAACGAAGAAGATACGCACGAATCAAGAAACGAAGCGAAAGACGGCGAACCGGGGCGGCAGCCTGCCAGCCGCTGCCGGCCACCAGACCACGTTTTTACTACCGATATCTCTCTCATTACGGAACAATACTTGGCAAATAGACTCAGATAATGTTCAAATCAATGAAACATTGCCAAGAAGGTCAAAACAGAGTTGCACGAGAAAAATCAAGCGAAACGGACGAAAAACGAAGATTCCACACACGTTTGAAGATTCAAGACATCGAGAGAAGATTCAAAGGAAAAAGTTCCCATCACTGAGATTTCTCTTATCCAAGATATTCATTTTCAAAATACGAATCTAACAGAATAAGAATCAACAAAAACGGATGAAGAATGAAGATTCTGTACGCCGGAAGATTCAAACGATTCGTACAAGACATCCAAATATCAGAGACATATTTTTGGGATTACTTTTCATCAAAGTATTCTTTTTTGAAAAAAGAATCCAACGCAAAAAGAATGGACGAAAATGGACGCATAACGAAGAAGATACGCACGAATCAAGAAACGAAGCGAAAGACGGCGAACCGGGGCGGCAGCCTGCCAGCCGCTGCCGGCCACCAGACCACGTTTTTACTACCGATATCTCTCTCATTACGGAACAATACTTGGCAAATAGACTCAGATAATGTTCAAATCAATGAAACATTGCCAAGAAGGTCAAAACAGAGTTGCACGAGAAAAATCAAGCGAAACGGACGAAAAACGAAGATTCCACACACGTTTGAAGATTCAAGACATCGAGAGAAGATTCAAAGGAAAAAGTTCCCATCACTGAGATTTCTCTTATCCAAGATATTCATTTTCAAAATACGAATCTAACAGAATAAGAATCAACAAAAACGGATGAAGAATGAAGATTCTGTACGCCGGAAGATTCAAACGATTCGTACAAGACATCCAAATATCAGAGACATATTTTTGGGATTACTTTTCATCAAAGTATTCTTTTTTGAAAAAAGAATCCAACGCAAAAAGAATGGACGAAAATGGACGCATAACGAAGAAGATACGCACGAATCAAGAAACGAAGCGAAAGACGGCGAACCGGGGCGGCAGCCTGCCAGCCGCTGCCGGCCACCAGACCACGTTTTTACTACCGATATCTCTCTCATTACGGAACAATACTTGGAAAATAGACTCAGATAATGTTCAAATCAATGAAACATTGCCAAGAAGGTCAAAACAGAGTTGCACGAGAAAAATCAAGCGAAACGGACGAAAAACGAAGATTCCACACACGTTTGAAGATTCAAGACATCGAGAGAAGATTCAAAGGAAAAAGTTCCCATCACTGAGATTTCTCTTATCCAAGATATTCATTTTCATAATACGAATCTAACAGAAGAAGAATCAACAAAAACAGATGAAGAATGAAGATTCCACGTATGCCGGAAGATTCAAATGATTCGTACGAGACATCCAAATATCATAGACATATTTTTGGGATTAATTTTCATCAAAGTCTTCATTTTTGAAAAACGAATTCAACGCAAAAAGAATCGACGAAAATGGACGCATAACGAAGAAGATACGCACGAATCAAGAAACGAAGCGAAAGACGGCGAACCGGGGCGGCAGCCTGCCAGCCGCTGCCGGCCACCAGACCACGTTTTTACTACCGATATCTCTCTCATTACGGAACAATACTTGGCAAATAGACTCAGATAATGTTCAAATCAATGAAACATTGCCAAGAAGGTCAAAACAGAGTTGCACGAGAAAAATCAAGCGAAACGGACGAAAAACGAAGATTCCACACACGTTTGAAGATTCAAGACATCGAGAGAAGATTCAAAGGAAAAAGTTCCCATCACTGAGATTTCTCTTATCCAAGATATTTATTTTCAAAATACGAATCTAACAGAATAAGAATCAACAAAAACGGATGAAGAATGAAGATTCTGTACGTCGGAAGATTCAAACGATTCGTACAAGACATCCAAATATCAGAGACATATTTTTGGGATTACTTTTCATCAAAGTATTCTTTTTTGAAAAAAGAATCCAACGCAAAAAGAATGGACGAAAATGGACGCATAACGAAGAAGATACGCACGAATCAAGAAACGAAGCGAAAGACGGCGAACCGGGATGTCAGCCTGCCAGCTGTCGCCGGCTACCAGGCCACCGCTGCCGGCTTCCATGGTGGTGGCGCTGGTTGCCTGCCCCTGTCCCCCGTCCTCTTTTTTGTCCTCGCCCGTACTCGCAGGGTACACGTGCTAGACCTTTTCCGCAACTTCAGGGTACACGTGCTAGACCTTTACGCGCTTTAGGGTACATGTGCTAGCAACTTTTCCACCTTTTGCTAACATGTGCCCCAAATTGCTAAGATGCACCCATTTTCTCCTATAAATATGAGGCTCTATGGCTCATTACAACACACACTCATATACACCCCTCACACCTCATATCTCACAAATCTCATTCTAAATTCTCTTGTATTTTATAGTTTTTCTTATTCTAGAATTATTGTAATTAATCTACGGATTAATATAGGAGCTAGAACGAACGATAGGGATTCGGAGATAAACCTTTGTACGTGTGAAAGAGTTGTCAATCATAACTATACGCTGCTACGCATTTATTTCCTGGTGATATCTAAACCTTTATCATACTTGTTTTATTTCGTATTTTAAATATGTATTATTACTTTGTATGTGATTTACTTGTTGCCATGAATTGCGAATAGTTTATTATTGTGATTGTTGATGATGTAGATAATTACAAGTAGGGATGACATTATATAATTAGTGCACGATAATCGTAAAGTGATATGATGACCCCTATTCGACTGTTTATTCGATATAGTACTGGGAATGCTTTCGAGCAAAGTACAAATGTATGGAAGTCATAAACGACCGAAGGTAGTCATACCACTGGAATCAGCTCCGGTTTAACAGTTGGAATTCCAGAAGAATAATACAACTTCACAACTAACTGGTATATCATACAAAAGTTAATGCACTGTAGAGTAATGTTCGTACAACACGTTCTGACAAAATAGAATTAGTAACCCGTTTATTGTTAAGATCTTATGAACTTAAGTTTAATCTATGGAGTACCATTTCTGGTTATCCACGTGACTGCAACTTAATAATTAGGACCCCATCAACCTTAATTATTGTAAGTAGTTATATGTGCCCATCACATGCAATAAGTAAGACACAGTGAAACCACTCACTGTATATATTAGGTTTACATTTCCGCACTGCTTTACATTTAATTAGTTTAGAGTGTCATTTTCACTGTTAATTACTCTTGACCACATGTTGGACGTAAGAAGTCGTGGAATTACCCTGTAAAGTACACAGTCTAATTACTGAAAGGCAGGGTCTGCATATGAAATACGTTTTTAACAAACTGCGAATAATCCAGGAATGTATAACTGTTTAAAAAGGAGAGATTTAAGTCATAAGTTGAAGAAACCAGAATCTAATTAATCATAAATACGACTTAGGAATGAAAGTAAAAGTCCAAGTGACTTAGGATACTTAAACCTCTAGGTCTTATAAAATCGGCGATCTAAACATACAAAGTTATTAATCTGCATGCTAATAGAACAGTAAACTATCTTAGGGGTTAAGAACGGTGGGGCCTATGAGACGATACGCCACTGATTCATGCACCTCGGTATAAAACCAAAATAGGTTGCTTATCTCTTAACCAGATTGGTATTGGAAGTTGGCGTATTGCTCCGATCAGAATCATGATAACCTAGTTCCTAGTGACATGCCAATCGAAAATTTAGTTGGCAGGGTTCTAGAGTGTTGAGTCACTGATCGCTGAACTCAAGTGGTCACTGATCACAAGGATTAAGGGGGAGATTATATGAGAGATTGTTGGAGTCATTAATCGCTGATAAGTGAAGTCACTGATCATGCTATATGTTCACAGTCTCTGATCTTCTCAATAATGTTCCATGAAGAAAATGATTCAAGTCAAGCTCCTGTTGCTGAAGTTTATGGTCGCTGATTCTATCTCTTCAACTAGTAGATGAAGAACCTATCAAGATCAAGGACTCAACTTTGTGTGTCGCTGATACTCATCTATCAGCGAGAGTCTCCAAGTCTTCTTGAGTTCTCTCTTCTGCTGAATAAAAGAAGTCACTGAAGATTAGCTGTTCAAGTCATTCTTTAGAGCATGTTAGCTCGCATCGAGAATGAGGAGAATTGATATATCTATCAGTGACTGCAGCATTAAATGCCGTATTAAATAAGAAGTTGACAGTCGGCGTTATTACGGCACAACACGTGTTCCTCGTAACTTGAAAAGAGTAACGTGGAAGCATCTGATTGGTTTAAGGTACAAGGTAACATTTTCCAAGACAGAATGTCGAACCATGATGTATCACATCTCAACTACCTCACCAATCAAGCAGCGACACGTGTCCATCCAGATCCGGAAATTAAGGATTTCAGCGTCTATAAATAGCGTAGTATGTTATACTTCATTTTGTGTCGATTGTTTGTATTGTTACTTGTTTGTCAGTAACTAGTTTGTCTAAGATACAAACAACACCAGCGAGTGAACTAGTAGTATGTTTGTCCACTATTAGTTTACCTCATCGAGTGAGCAAGTTAGCGTGTTTGTCCACTACTGCTCATCTCCTTTTGTAAGATCTGTATTGTTTGATTTAGATTAGCTTTGGCTAATCTATTCCGCAATCAACAATAGATAAATTTTATCAATAAAAGAATTTATCTTTCAGCTAGTATTGCATCAGCAACTGAACTGCCTATCTTACTTATATGTTTGTGTTAATATTGTTGTCACTTTAATACGGTTAAAAACTTGCTAAACAAGTTAACGCATTATAACAGAAAAGTTTTTAATTGTATTCAACCCCCCCCCCCTTCTACAATTAACTCACTGTTAACGATTCACAATCACTAACATAATAGTGATTAGGGACTCACAATTGGTATCAGAGTGGAGTTGGTTTAAATATAATTAAATCAGATCTGCAATGGAATCGGTTAAATACAGTTGTGTTGATTCTGAGTACCAGAAGAGAAATGGCTCCACTACCAAACCACCAGCTTTTGATCCATCTAGAATTGAAACCTGGATGTCCAGGATGATGATGTTCTTAGATCTTGCTGATGATTGTCTTTGTGCAATAATTACTGATGGTCCATACACCCCAACTACTATTGTTCCTGCAGTTGCAGCTACTGCAACTACTCCTGCTATACCTGAAATGGTTATGCCCAAAAGGGAGGAACAGTGGTCAGATGAGGATAAACGTATGGTAAGACTAGATAAACAAGCTAAAATTTACATAAGCATGGCACTCCCTGATGAAGTGTTTGAGTCCATTAGATTGTGCAATACAGCGAAACATATGTGGGATACTCTTAGAAACATATATATTGGAACTCCTGATATAATTCGTTGTAGAGAAGTTAATCTAACTCGTCAATATGAATTGTTTGCTATGGAACCCAATGAATCACTGGCATCTACCTATACTAGATATCAAGCTTTAATTAATAAAATGAAAAAAGCAAATATAGGAAAGGACCAGAGATTTGTTGTCGAAAAGTTTCTAGAATTACTACCTAGGAAAATCTGGGGAACCATTGCAACATGCATAAGACAAAGAAATGATTATAACTTTCTCAATCTAACTCAAGTTTATGGAATTATACTTAATTGGGAACAATCTGAGAAGCTAGCTGATCAAGGTGAGCACATTCGTGCTGCACTAGGAGGACAAAAGATTTCTAATGCCCTTGTAGCTGAGCTTGATGAAGTTGATCAAAAGCAGAAAGCAAAGCTCACCAAAATGAGCTCTAAGTCGCTGATCGCAGAAGAAGAAGGTAGTGTCGCTGATGATGAGTCAGAAGTCAGCTATGACGAAGGACTTGAGAAGTTAGAGAGAGATATGGCCATGATGGTTGCAAACTTCAGAAAGAACAGCAGATTCAACAGATCTGCTAGTGCTTCATCAAATGAGGTTTCTAAACCAAAAGGTGAATGCTACAAATGTGGCAAACCTGGCCATTTTGCAGCTGAATGCAGGTCGAAAGCTGTCAACTCTTTCACTGATCAAAAACCCAGCTTCAGAAATGACAAGTACAACAAGTACAAAGCAAAGTACAAGAAGCTGAAGGAATTGTCCAAGTCAAAGAAAAAGAATAAAGGATTTATTGCTGATGAAGGATCCATCAGCGACTCTGACTCAACTTCATCATCTGATGAAGAAGAAGCTATGATCTGTATGGACAGGGATTACTGCCTGATGGCTGATGATGCTGCTTTTCATGAAGACATCAAAGAAGTAGCACAGAAATGTTCAGCATCTGGCTGGGATCCAGAGACTCTCTACAAGGTACATTGTTTTAAGTCTGCATCAGTGACTGAAAAAGATTTAATCTTTGAAACTTTGATAGTTGACTTATCTAACGCTCATGACATTCAGAAAAGACAAGAATGTATAATCAGTGACTTAACATCTAAACTTCAACTTCAAGAAGAAAATTTGTTGAAAATAAAGAATCTTACACTTGATCTTGATGCACAAATACATGCAAATCAAAAATGCATTCAAGAAAAAGTAGAATTTAAAACTAAATTTTCACAACTCAATGAAGTGATGAAGTCATGGTGTAGATCTGCATTAAAAGTGAATCAATGCATAAGTAATCAAATCCCAAAACAAGTTAAGGCTATTCTGGGAGGTGATTATGAAACTGCTGCTGCTCTCGCTGATGCAACCAAAGTTGATCAAATATTCAATCCTGATGAAACATTCTCAGAGTTTGTCTTTGAACCAATGTCAATTTTTAGTGAGCCTAAGCCAAATTACTTTGTGAGAAGTTCACAGGTTACTAATAGTAATGATATTGCTGCAAGTATTGATGAACTAAAGAAACTAGAAATGTATGAATCAACTACTTGCACTGCTCTTGTCAAAACTATCACTGATGATCAAAAATCTATCAGCGACTTCACTTCCGACACTACAGTCACTGATGACCTCATCATCAGTGACTTGAAGTCAAAGAAGCAAAATGAGGTAATAAACCTGAGAACTTCTAAGTCTTCATCCAGTGTGAACAATAAGTCAAAGAAATCTAAGTCCACATATAAAAAATGTTACAAATGTGGAAGTAGACAACATGTGTCATCAGATTGTTCATCATCACAAGTTTCACTCAGTCAACCATCATTAGTATGTCAGCATGTGGTATCTGAATGTTCAGCTACATCATTTTCAAAATCACAAATAATCAGTGAGCATTCAGATACTATTGATGCAAGCCTGTGGAAGCCTGAACCAAAGGCTGACCACCATGAACCCATCTCAGGATGGGTTCATCAATTGAACTAATTGTTTGTGTGTGATGCAGGGCATTCTCAAAGAGACAATTTGGTATCTGGATAGTGGTTGTTCCAGACATATGACCGGATGTAAGTCCTTGCTCAGTGACTACCAGGATGAAAGAGGTCCTGATGTAGTGTTTGGTGATAACAACATTGGTAAGACCAGAGGGTATGGGGTCTTGACCAATGGTAATGTTATGTTTAAGAAGGTGGCATATGTTGAAGGACTGAAGCATAATTTATTAAGCATTAGTCAGTTCTGTGATGCCAAAAATAAAGTGCTGTTTGATCATGAAGCTGGAGTTGTTTACAACAAGAATGGAAGCGCTGTCCTGGCTGCTCAAAGAAAAGGCAATACATATGTAGTCAATATGGACTCAGCACAATCAGGAACATGCTTTTATTCCAGAACCGTTTCAGAAGAAAAATGGTTATGGCATAAGCGTCTCTCTCACTTGAACTTCAAGGCCATCAGCAAGCTCAGCAAGAATGACTTGGTAAATGGTCTTCCAAAGCTAGCTTATGACAAAGAGAAGCTATGTTCAGTATGTGAGAAGGGAAAGCATCACAACTCTTCTTTCAAAAGCAAACAAACATCTTCAGTGACAGAATATTTTCAACTGATGCATATGGATCTATTTGGTCCAGTTAGTTCTCCCAGTCTTGGTGGTAAAAGGTATTGCTTGGTAATTGTGGATGAATATTCCAGATATACTTGGGTATTCTTTCTCAAAGCCAAAAGTGATGCAACACAGGAAATCATATCCTTTATCAAAAAGATGGAAAACTTAAATGATTGTTCAGTTAAACATTTAAGAAGTGACAATGGCACTGAATTTAGAAATGTTGACCTTGAAAGTTTTTGTTATTCAAAAGGTATTTCTCAAAACTTCTCTGCACCAAGAACACCTCAACAAAATGGTGTTGCAGAGAGGAGAAATAGAACCTTGATTGAATCAGCAAGGTCAATACTCATAGATGCTGGTCTTAAGACCCATTTCTGGGTTGAAGCAGTCAACACTGCCTGCTACACTCAGAATAGGTCTCTGATTGTCAAGAGACATGATAAGACAGCCTATGAGGTGTTAAGGGGGAGAAAACCTGACATAAGTTTTCTTCATGTTTTTGGCAGTACCTGCTATGTCTTAAACAAAAGAGATCACTTAGGAAAGTTTGATCCCAAAGCTGATGAAGGTATATTTGTTGGTTACTCAATCATTTCAAAAGCTTTCAGAGTTTATAATAAAAGAAGGGAATGTATTGAAGAATCAATGGATGTTACCTTTGATGAATCTTATGATAAATCACTCACTGATCCAAAAGACTATGAAAATCTTATTTTTAATACAATCAGTGATGACAAGCATGAGATTCATCCATCAGATTCTGAAAGGGAAGATGATGTCCCCGAAGGCACTTCTGGCTCTACTTTAGCTAAGAATGATTCAGGAACTTCATCTTTGCCTATTGACATCCCATCATCATCATCTCATCATCTGCATCAAAATGATAACACTCACTGTCCAAATCAAAGCTTAAACATTAATCATGCTTCTAATGCTGATGTGTCTGGTGGATCATCTCTGGATAATCAAGTCACTGCTGAACCTCAGCGAGTGACTAAATGGACTAGACATATTGATAATCAATTGATTATTGGTGATCCAAAATCCAAAGTCCAGACTAGATCAGCAACTGCTAACTTTTGTTTGTTTGTAAGCTTTGTGTCACTGATGGAACCTAAAAAGATTGATGAGGCACTCACTGATCATCACTGGATAGCTGCCATGCAAGATGAGCTATCTCAGTTTGAAAGAAATAAAGTGTGGAAGTTAGTACCTCAAGTATCTGGGAAATCTGTGATTGGAACAAGATGGGTGTTCAGAAACAAGATGGATGCTGATGGTGTTGTGATAAGGAATAAGGCCAGACTGCTTGCACAAGGTTACTGTCAGCAAGAAGGAATTGACTACGATGAAACCTTTGCACCAGTTGCTAGGCTTGAAGCAATCAGGTTGTTTTTAGCATATGCAGCTCACAAGAAGTTCAAGGTATACCAAATGGATGTGAAAAGTGCCTTCTTGAATGGAAAGCTGCAGGAAGAAGTGTATGTTAAGCAACCACCCGGATTCATTGATCCCAAGCATCCAGGTTATGTCTATAAGCTGGAAAAAGCTTTATATGGACTAAAACAAGCTCCTAGAGCTTGGTATGACACTCTCTTTACTTTCTTAACTAAATGTGGGTATGTCAGAGGCAAAATTGACAGCACCCTATTTATCAAAAAGGATAAGAGAGATGTCATATTGGTCCAAATTTATGTTGATGATATCATATTTGGGTCTACTAACAATGACTTGTGCAAGGAATTCAGTGACCTCATGACTAAAAGTTATGAAATGAGCATGATGGGTGAACTAACATTTTTCCTTGGTCTGCAAATAAAGCAAACCAAGACTGGTATTTTTATAAATCAAGGAAAATATGTTAAAGATTTATTAAAGAAATTTGAATTCACCAACTGCTCATCCCTTGCTACACCAATGTCATCTGCAGTAAAATTACATGCTGACCCTGATGGTAAATCTGTAAACATCACTGCTTACAGAGGAATGATCGGGTCACTGCTGTATCTAACTGCTAGTAGACCAGACATTATGTTTGCTACATGTCTATGTGCTAGGTATCAAGCTGATCCAAAGGAATCTCATTTACTCGCTGTCAAAAGAATATTCACATATCTGAAGGGTACACCAAGTCTTGGTCTCTGGTACCCATCTGGTTCAAACTTCTCACTGAAAGGATATTCAGATTCTGATCATGCTGGATGCAAAATGGACAGAAAGAGTACCTCTGGTAGCTGTCAATTTCTTGGAGAAAAGCTTGTAAGCTGGTCAAGCAAGAAACAAAATTCTGTCTCAACTTCTACTGCTGAGGCTGAATATGTCGCTGCTGGAGCTTGCACTGCTCAAATTCTGTGGATGAGGAATCAGCTCGCTGACTATGGTTTTGACTTTGGTAATGTTCCAATTTATTGTGACAGTCAAAGTGCTATTGCCATAGCAAATAATCCTGTGATGCACTCAAGGACAAAGCACATTGATGTCAGATATCATTTCATCAGGGACCACGTCATGAAAGGTGACATTGAATTGCATTTCATTCCAACTGATTACCAACTCGCTGACATATTTACAAAACCTTTAGATGAGAAAAGATTCACCTTTCTCATCAGCGAGTTGGGAATGTTGAACTTAAATGATTAAACCTGATTGATGAATAAAAGGTATTTACAGAACATATGGTTTATAATTCTAACTCGCTGCCCTATTATTCTCACTGATATAATCAGCAAGAACAATAAGTTAGCATAGTTATGATCAATGAATTATATACTTTGTAACTACACATGAAAACTCTTTATATTACATAAATAAAATATGTTTTATGCTTCACAATTTGGCTAGCTGATTAGATTAGTATTCTAAGTTGTAATCTGATCAGCGAAATCAAATATGAAACACAATATTTATTTTATTTTAAGATATAACTTATTTTCATCTCGCTGAGACGTAATGTATCAGCGAAGGTTTTTCTTATTTAATATGGCATTTATTTCGACATATATTCCTTTACATTTAATACATTTTGTATTTAATTTTTAACAATTTATATTCCTAATAAATGCTTTATTAAATATCTCATGGGACTTCGAAAAGGTACACTTTTTTTGACACCTCGTATACCTTTCCGGCGTACCACTCCCATCACCATTTAATGTTACCACTCACCACCATCATCACCCTACTCCCCTACCATCAACCACCATCTTTTGACCACGTACATACGCTTTTTGACCACATGTTTTGGATCTCAGCAACCGTATATAAGCAGCGAAACCTTTTCACTTTCACTTTTACGCTTTCTTATTTTCAAAACTTCATCTTTTTCATTTTCTCTGCAAAAATTCTAAAATTCTAAATCTTCTTCTTTCATTTATTAAAAAATGGCTAGAACTAAGTTTTTCAACAATGCTTACACACCGACCCCAGAGATTAAAGCTCTTCGAGCCTCTGCGGTCAGTGAGACGCTTGTTGTTACAGTTCCCAAATCTAACTATTTGGGAAATATAACCTGCTCTAAACCAGAGTATGCGGAGGTGATAAACTTTCTTAAAAATCACTTTATCCTCCCTGCTCTTACCTTGTCTCCTGGGGAAATGAACCCAGAATGGCTCAGTGAGTTCTGGTATACCTGCACTCACTCTGTCATCTCTGGTGTTTCACAACTCCAGGGTTTTAAAGACAATGGTACCCATCCCATCACCATAACTGCCAACACCATCCGGTCCATTTTACAACTCCCGACCTATGAGTCGTACGAGTCACTGCCAGAGAGCGACGTAGCCAAACAAGGCCTCGTCGATCTTACTGAGATTGAGTGTAAATACTCAGTCAATGGCAGTGGCAACTGTAAGTACTCTATGGTCCACAAAACAAAAATGGATGGTGTTTGGAATGCCATTTTCACCAATTTCATTCAATCTTTGGGTACAAAATCAGGGAGCTTTGATCAATTCAGCTCCCCGGAGGCCCAGATCAGTTGGTCACTGGTCAACTCTCTACGAGTTGACTATGCAAGTGTGATCTTCAATGAACTGATCACTAAAGTCACTGAGCCTGCCAGGGCTAAATATGTACCCTACCCTAGGTTTCTCTCACTGGTCTTCAAGGATCAGTTTGATGCCTATGATAGGGTATCTTTTCAAGGTTTTGAGCCGACCCTGGTAGGATCTCAAATCTTTGCCAAACCAGCGACTACGGTGTTACCTGCTTTTATGAAACACCCGGGGATCCTTGCACCCCAGCCTGTAACTTCTGTACATATGTCCGTTGCTGCCCCCCATCGACCACGTCACTGACTACACCCCCAGTGACTACTGTTGGTCAACCACCACTCAAGAAACCACCAACTACTCCCAAGAAAAAATCCAAATTAGGGTCCCTGACATTAAAGGATCAGGGACATAGCAAAAAGAAGACATCTACGGATGCCAGTGGTGAATCAGTGACTGTACGTTCAGTTGCTGAGGGCACCACTGCTAAACCCTCAACTTTACCTGCTTCACTGGACTCCCGAAAGTCCAGTGACTCTAAAAAGGGAAAATTATAGACAGCTGCAGTGGATCAAACCACTGTTAGCAGTGATTCGGGTGCATCCCACACCCTCAGATTGAGTTAACCCAGCCACTTGTCATCCTCACAAAAGGGTGACATTTCACTCAAAGGGCTAGTGACATCAGTGGGTGATAACACACTCATTGCTGATGTCACACCACTGGCTACAGACCCGGGCCATCTCTCATCTATCACTGCACCGGCTGTCAATGTCTCACTACTGACCCATGGTGAGATACAGGTCGCTACCTCTATTTCCAATGAACCACCAGCTAAATCACAAGCTGATGATGAGGAAATCATGCCCATGGACACCTCAGAAGACACCCAACCCATTCCTCTACCCACATCTAACTCTCCTATCAGAGAGCTTACCCCCACCTCCTTCTCCAGTGACAACATCCAAGTCACTGCTGCTGGTCAGAACACACCCCCTGATCATGTAGCCCAATCTACACCTACCCCCATTATTATTACCCAAACTACTCCCACAAACACCTCCACCCACTCCACATCAGATCAGCTACTGATGGAGTACAATGCCCAATCCCAAACCCAGATTAAGATGCTCACTGAAGACCGTGAGGCACTTATTGGCAATGTCTCTGTCTTACAGAAAGCCGTTACTGCTCTCACTGATGTATACAACTCCATTGAACCATGGAGCACATCTGTCAGTGAGAGGGTACAAACTGTAGCTGATGCTAGTGCTGCAATAAACCATGCAGTCACTGAGCTAGCCTCCAACTCCACCACAAACTTTACCACTCATGCCACTGCCATTGCCCAGCTCACCACCAACCAAAATGACTTGGCTATCTCTGTATCCAACTATCTTTTCAACACTGACAAAGTTATCAAGGTGCTTCCACAGGTTGTTTCACAGCTTACACAGACTAGAGCTGAGGTCGCTGCCCTGCGAGAGGAAAATGCTAACTTCACTGAACAGATTCTTAGGGCAGTAGATCAGTTTGAGTGAACCAGTCAGGGGGAGAGTGAAGAAGAAGATGACATTTCTGTCTCAGTCTCTGATCCTGAGATGCCCCTTCAAATGACTGATCCGCTGTCAAACAAAGCTCACAGGGACATTGTGCTCAACACTTATGCACTACGTCCAATCGCTGAGCAACCGGAGTTGGAAGCCCTTGCAGTTGCTGAACTGTATTAGGTTGATATGGAGATGGCTACTGACATGGTGGATGTCACTGAATGCTTCCCCGAGTTCAGTGCTGAAGAACTCAGGAACTATAATGGGCTGGTACAGCAGTGGGCAGTGGATGAGGCTGCTAGGTTAGAGGGTACCTCAGTGAGCTATGAATTGGCTCGCTGGGAGTGGATGAACAGGGAGATTGTAGATGATAAATCTGATGATGAGGAAGATGATACCATCATGCATGATGCTGATGATAATGATGATGACAACAATGATGATGGTCAGGGAGGTGGTCATGGAAATGGTCAGGGTTCAGAAAGTGAAGATGAAGATGATGTAAATATAGAGGATCAGCAACCCATATCATCTGTCATTAAAAGAAAAAGGACTAGTGACACCTCTCCTGCATCTACTCCTCCATCAAAGAAACAACAGGTCAGTGACCCTCAATCACATATTGTCATATCTGAGGTAACTGTACCTTCATCTACACCAGCAACCCAAAACCTACCTTCACCCACAGCAACTACAACTACACTCACCCAAATTACCACACCTACCCCAGCAACAATAATACCAATCTCCACAACAACTCTCTCCAACACTACCACATCAGACACTTCCCCTACAGCATGCCTTTCCTCTGACTCAGCCTCAGAAAGCCTCTGTCCTGATGAAACTAAAGAACAACGAACTGCCAGAAAAATAAAGGCAAGACAGGACAGGGAGCAGGAGATGATAATGAAAATAACCTTTCAGGCCGAGTTAAGAGAGGAACAAGAAAGAAAAAGGCTGCTGAAAGAGCAATCAGATGCTGATAGAGCGTACCTACTGGAATTGAGCTCTAAAGATGCTAATGAAAGGGCCAGACTGCTTAAACAAAAGCAAGATCAAGAAGTGTCTGATGCTGCAATTGCCAGGGTACTTGCTGAAATAGAAGAGAGTGAGATAGAGCAACAGAAACTAAAAACATCAGCTAGCAAGAGCTCTAAAAAGAAAGGGGGAGCTGTCAAAACAGCAGTGGATAGAAAGTGAGATGAGATAGATAGAAAAAGGTTTGCTGCCCGAATGACAGGGAGATCAAACCCTGCACCTATTACCAAGGTAAAATTGAAAAAGTCTAAGTATCAATCTCAACCTCAGCTACTCATTCAAAGAGGTTCAGAGACTCAAGCCATGCTACTTGATCAAGTATGCAAGCTGCACAGAGAAGAATGGAATGAAATCAGGCTTGCTATCAGCCACTCTACAAGAGCAGCTAAAGCTGATGTCCTGAAAGAGATTGATAGGCTATATCAAAAGATGGTGTCACTGCAACTTCTCAGACCAGAAGATACTGTCACATTTGTTGAAGAGATTGTTTAGCCACCAAGCCCAAGGTATAGGTCAGGCACTAGCAGCATCTATCGAATCCCCAACACTTCAAGGTTAAATCTGTCTATCCCTGCTGGTGTGCCAAAGCTTGAAGGACATGAAGTCATTGAGGGGGAGAAGGGTCTGGTATACAGGGACTTAAATGGTGCCCTTAGGTTTCAGAGAGAAGCTGAACTTGAGAAGGTTGATCAAGAACAACTCATACACCTAATCAGGTCAGCTAGCATGCTTCCTACAAGTTCAAGAATCAGAAAAGCTATTCTCGATGAAGCCTTGGCAAGAAAATTCAGATACCTACCCTCCAAAGACAAGTATGAACTTGAAGCTGAGCTTGGCATAGTGAAAGAGGAGGAGATGTGGAGATATAAATAAATTAGATCTTTTGTAATAGTTAGTCTCTTGTAAATATTTATTTCATGATATAAATGAGGCTTAAAAAAAATAAAAAAATCTACAAGTACAAGTCTCTGGGCGACCAACCTACCGTCAGAGACTAAAACCTTTCAGCAACAAAAATTTACAAGTACAAGTCTCTGAGCAACCAACTTATCATCAGAGACTAAATCTTTCTGCAACTAGTCTGTCTAAGGGAGCTTTGACTTAAACCATTTAGGGGGAGATTGTTGAGTCACTGATCGCTGAACTCAAGTGGTCACTGATCACAAGGATTAAGGGGGAGATTATATGAGAGATTTTTGGAGTCATTAATCGCTGATAAGTGAAGTCACTGATCATGCTATATGTCTCTGATCTTCTCAATAATGTTCCATGAAGAAAATGATTCAAGTCAAGCTCCTGTTGCTGAAGTTTATGGTCGCTGATTCTATCTCTTCAACTAGTAGATGAAGAACCTATCAAGATCAAGGACTCAACTTTGTGTGTCGCTGATACTCATCTATCAGCGAGAGTCTCCAAGTCTTCTTGAGTTCTCTCTTCTGCTGAATAAAAGAAGTCACTGAAGATTAGCTGTTCAAGTCATTCTTTAGAGCATGTTAGCTCGCATCGAGAATGAGGAGAATTGATATATCTATCAATGACTGCAGCATTAAATGCCGCATTAAATAAGAAGTTGACATTCGGCGTTATTACGGCGCAGCACGTGTTCCTCGTAACTTGAAAAGAGTAACGTGGAAGCATCTGATTGGTTTAAGGTACAAGGTAACATTTTCCAAGACAGAATGTCGAACCATGATGTATCACATCTCAACTACCTCACCAATCAAGCAGCGACACGTGTCCATCCAGATCCGGAAATTAAGGATTTCAGCGTCTATAAATAACGTAGTATGTTATACTTCATGTGGATTCGATTGTTTGTATTGTTACTTGTTTGTCAGTAACTAGTTTGTCTAAGATACAAACAACACCAGCGAGTGAACTAGTAGCGTGTTTGTCCACTATTAGTTTACCTCACCGAGTGAGCAAGTTAGCGTGTTTGTCCACTACTGCTCATCTCCTTTTGTAAGAGCTGTATTGTTTGATTTAGATTAGCTTTGGCTAATCTATTCCGCAATCAACAATAGATAAATTTGATCAATAAAAGAATTTATCTTTCAGCTAGTATTGCATCAGCAACTGAACTGCCTATCTTACTTATATGTTTGTGTTCATAATGCTGTCACTTTAATACGGTTAAAAACTTGCTAAACAAGTTAACGCATTATAACAGAAAAGTTTTTAATTGTATTCAACCCCCCCCCCCCCCCTTCTACAATTAACTCACTGTTAACGATTCACAATCACTAACATAACAGTGATTAGGGACTCACATAGAGTTTACACCTAATAGTTTGCTTATTTTATTAAGTTTTATCCTTATTTAGTCTGTCATCCCGAAACATTAATTATCGAAATCTCAACAATCACATATTTATCTTTATCTGCTTTCCTGTATTTAATTTTCTGCAATTTACTTTTCTGCACGTTAATTATTTATCTTTAGTTTAAAAAACCCCAAACCTACCTACTTTGTTCCATCATAAATACGTCCCTACCGAAAGCACCAGCTTTAATCACCCACACGTTTCGACTCATAGAACGATCTTAGGTTATACTTACCTCTTACTAACCAGAGTAGGTAGTTCATATAATTTAAGCCTCGCTATTTATAAATTTTAAAACCCTTGTTGGCGCCCGATTAGTTACCATCAACGACACCGACGCTTTCGGGTGCCATCAACTTGTTTGCCAAATGAACCATTTGATGATCTCATTGTTCATTTTACTCAGTTAATCAGTAAGTTGAGAAGGCATATATCAATGAAAAGTTGATTGATGCGTCACCAGCGGTCGGTATAGATTTTACCCTTTTCGTTGCACCGGCTACTGGTGACGGGCATCAGTGGGTGTTTTAAATTTGTAATTGTGGGGCCTAAGTTTTCCCTAACAATGCTAATCCTAAGGGTGAGCAAGTGGTAGGTATGACCTAGAGTCGTTCTTCAAACTGACTGAATTGAAACTAAGGCGTGGCAGATGAGGGCTTTCAAACTAGTGAAGGGTTTATTAAATAGTGGGGGAGTTTTGGTTTTTATATTAGATAACTTAGGCAAGTAAATAAGTAAAAGCGAAATTAAAATAAATGATAAAGCAGATAATATTAAGATAGTGTTTGCTGAGATTTCCTTAATTAAGTTATGGGATGATGTTTGGAGAAACTGTGTTGAAAGATATTTGTTAATTATTATTCTTGAATACTCGTGATGTAAACACTAGATTCCCTACTAATTATTTTTTTTTGGGTAAAGGGTTTTCACCCGGTGAATATATTACTCCAAAAATAAAGTTAAGTACAACGGGTGTGAGTGAAATCTCACACCTCAGCCCGTTACATAGGCAAAGAAACACTACATAACAAACAAAGCCACTACCAACCTCAAAGGGAGAACTAGCTATCCTTAGCTAAACACGATGTATATGACATGCCATATACATCATAAAAAACACAGCTCATAAATAAACAAATAATACATCCAATATAAAATAAAAGAGCAGCTAATTAATAAAATAGCACTTCTATCCATTGAGAACACATGAAGAAGGCAGATTCCAAGCATCCAACATCCTCAATACTTGAGATGTCTTCTTAAACCTAAAAGTAAACAGCTTTAACCGAACATTAGAGATGATGAGATCACGAATTTGAGCAGTGGATCAACAATTCCTTTTGAACAGCCAACAATTCCTTTCTTGCCAAATGTAATAAGAAGTAGCAGCAATTAGAAGGCGACCAACAATGCTTCTAGCTTTCCTTGAGCGAGAAATAGGCTGAATATAATCAACAATGTCATCCCAGCTAGCTGAGAAATCTTGCATACCCGCCAAGTGCTTAACCGAAGACCAAACCTGAAGAGAGAAATAACATTCAAAGAAGAGGTGGTTATGAGAATCCGGGACCAACTTACACAAGGGACATCTAAGCAGGTTTAAGTAAGTCAAAGGACCAACATCCCATTGCTTAAGCATGTCTTGTGTCTTCAACTTCTTTCTCATCACGAGCCAAAGATGAAAAGAATGTCTAGGAATACAGTGAGGGAACCACACAATATGAGCCCATGGAACCTCAACATTATGAACACGAATAGTATCCCACATAATGCTAACAGAAAACTCTTTACGATTCCACTCCAATCAGTCCATAGAAACTTATCAATCTGATTTGCATGAAGAATAGGACATGAAATCTGATTTAGGATGGGGTATAAATCATGCCACTCAACCGGCCATTTCCAATTACCTTCATGGACCAAATCAGCAAGCTTATCTTTAATAGAAAAACCAGCATTAGTCATTCGCCTAGTCGATATGAAGTTATTAAGAGGGCTCACGTTACTCCACCTGTCAAACCAAACATTAGCCAATAAGCCATTACCTATATGAGTCCATACAAACGGCCGAATAGCATCACGGATTTGAAGAAGCTTTCTCCATCCCCAACTCATAGCTCCCCTCGCTTGAATATCCCAAAAACTTCTACCCTTCAGCTTATATGAATGTATCCATTTAACCCAAAGAGATTCTCTATGAGTAATGATACTCCAAATATGAGATGAAATAAGGGCAATATTAAAGGTGGACAGACTTCGAATACCAAGGCCACCTTCAGATTTGGGAAGACAAACCGAATCCCAAGCAACTTTAGCTTTCCCTTTCTTCATATCACCTTGACACCAGAGAAATCCCCGCATGAGCTGCTCAATATCTTGAATATTACTATGCGGGAGAACGAAAACAGAAGCCCAATAAACATGTAAAGAAGAAAGAACAGATTGAATAAGCTGAACCCTTCCCGCAAACGAAAGGCACTTATTCTTCCAATTACAAATTCTATTCTTTACTTTTTCCACCAACACCTCACAATCCCTATATGATAACCTGGTTGATATAAGGGGAACACCAAGGTATTTAACGGGCAGCTTCCCTTCCTCAAACGGCATGGACTCTAAAATAGAACGTTTAACCGAAGGCCCAACATTACAAAAAAAAAGCTATACTTTTCGGAATACTAGGAACCAGACCAGACATGTTCTTAAATTCTTCCAAACCATCCATTATGACATTGGCTGAATGGATATCCCCACGAGCAAACAAGAAAAGATCATGTGCAAAACAAAGATTAACAATTCGTTGCTCCTCACAACGTCTATGGAAGCGAAATAGATCATCTTCTCGAACCTTACGTTGGAGAATCTGAGTCAAAACTTCCATCACCAGAGTAAAAAGATAAGGAGACATAGGATCACCTTGTCTAAGACCCTGTTTTCCTTTAAAATACCCATGTAAGACTCCATTAATGCTAATAGAAAACGAAGTGCTAGTAACACATGCCATAATCTAAGCCACCATTTTCGGGTGAAATCCAAACCCTCGGAGAATAACATTAAGAAAGTTCCAATCAACAGTGTCGTATGCCTTTTGAATGTCAACTTTGAAAGCACATCTAGGAGGACCACTAGCCAGATGGTAATTATGCATAAGCTCTTGAGTAAGAAGAATATTATCAGTAATTTTCCTACCCGGAACAAAAGCCGATTGATTTATAGAAACCATATCTCCCAAACCTTCTTGAATACGATTAGCAATCAGCTTGCTAATGCACTTATAAATAACATTACAACACGATATAGGCCGATAATCATTAATTCGAGAAGGAGTTGTGACCTTAGGCACAAGGGCAATAATCGTATGGTTTATTTCTCGCAGAAGTTTCCCATTAAGAAAGAAGTCCTGAACCGCCAAACAAACATCATTGCCCACAACATCCCATGCATTCTTAAAGAAACACGAGGAAAACCCATCCGGACCCGGAGCTTGATCATCACCAATGGAAAAAAGAGCCAATCGAATTTCCTCATTAGTAATATTTCTAACCATATAGGCTGATCTCCCCCCATCTAAATGATGGGTGAACAACCCTATATCCGGGGTCAACGAAGAACAACCTTCAATACCCAAAAAATTCTCATAGTGATTAACAAACACATTTGGAACATCATTACCCTAAAAAAGAGCTCCATTATTATCCGAGACCATTTCAATACGGGATCGATTATGCCTTCCTTTAACCGCACTATGAAAATAAGCTGAATTTGTGTCACCAAGCTTCAACCAATCAGCCTTTGCTTTCTATTTAAGAAATCGTTCCTCATCAAGAACCGCATTTTGGTAAGCATTTAAGTAAGCAGCCACATCTTCTTGCAAAATTGGATTATCGGGGTTCCTATCAAGAGCAATCTGAGCTTCATCAAGCTCTTTACGAAGAGTGTGAACACGAGAATGCAGATTGCCTTGCTCAAATAAAAGCTTACGCAATGGAGCTTTAAGCGATTTGAGCTTACGCAATGGAGCTTGAACATATTATGACCCTTAATCTGTTGCACCCATGCTCGACAAACCACATCCTTAAACCCCTCTTTATGCACCAGAAAATTTGAGAACTTAAACGGCTTAGGTTTAATCATAACGCCCATTGGAATTCTCAAAACACATGGAGAATGATCAGAAATTCTATAAGGGTGGAACATCGCATATGAACCTGGAAATTCATCAACAAACTTGACATTACCCATTACTCTATCTATCTTCTTCATAACACCACCTCCCTCTTGAGGTTTTTGATTCCAAGTAAAGTGTAATCCAGTACAATTAACATCCATCACTTCAATATGCTCAACACATTCTTTGAATTCTCGCATGGCAATATTAAAGTGAGCACCATGAAGATAATCCTCAATATTTAAGGCTGCATTAAAGTCCCCGAGGATAACCCAAGGGTTACCCCGCACAAACAGTTTATGCCTACCCAAATTCTACCATAAAACATTCCGTCTAGTATATAAATTATCAGCATAAACAAAAGAGCAAAATAAGACTTTATTAGTAATCTTCATGTGGACTTGAACATGCATGACCTGATTAGACATATCTAGCACCATAATATCCACCACATCTGGATTCCAACCCACAATAATACGAGAACCTTTAGAACAAAGATTCCCATTAGAAGTCCAAGACCAATTTCGAAACACCTTTTGACATATTCCTTGTAAATTGGATACATCAACATGAGATTCTCATATTGCACACACATTCAAATTATTTTCATTAATCACCTGAAACAATAATGTAAATAATAATTATTATCAGATTATTATTATATAAAATTTCTGATTATAAATATCATTATGATCAGGGATCTGAGACTGCAGACCCAGAGGTCACTCGACCTGAGGGTGAGCAGGGACAGCCTGATAGATCTGAGGGTTTACCTTCTAAGGTAATTATCAGATTAATCATAAATATATAGAACTTGTATGATAGAGCTTTTAGCTAATCATATATGTTTAATATATTTAATATTTAGGATTCTGATGTTGGTCCATCTGGAGGCCGTGATGGTGACTCGGCTTCAGATGATGATGATAGTACTCCTTCTCCACCTCCAGATGCTGGTTATATTCGATATCGATCTCGGATGATTCCAGATCCAGCCCTGAAGGAGAAGAGGAAGGCTAAGGAAATCGACCCCGACTTCAGTATTATTGATGAAGGTCCTGAGGAAGAGGATATACCTCTTATTACTCAACGCCGTAAGCGTTCCAGGACATTGATCATTCAGGATGGTATGTATTATTTAGAGTTAGATTATCTTAACTTGTTGTATATCAGGAGGTCAACTGAGACAGTTAATTCTGTGACAGTTTCTCGAGATACATCGCAAGTAGAGACGATGATACCGGTGGTTACTGAACCAGTATCTGTACCATCTGAGGTATGAGATAAACGTTTAGTACTACGAGTATTATAAATATTTAATTAGAGATTGAGACAGAGTTGTCTGTAACAATTAATTTTTTAATTATGTCTAACTTTATAGGCTGAGAAACTGCTTGAGTCGGTGGAACCAGAAATGGTCTCCAAGATTATTGAGGAGGGAGTTGCAGAACTGGTGCATGGTGCTCAGTTTCCGACCAATAAAGCTAGTAGATTTGCAGCTAGTCTTCTCAAGGAAGCGTTATCTCAACCTATTCCACCACTTACACGTGAATCTTACATTGCTTCAGTGACACCGCCTGGACCATCAACAATTTCTGTTATTCCGACGACTGATGCTGAAAGGATTACATCCATAGAGTCAAGAGTTAAGGAATTGGAACAGAGTACATCCAGGATTCCAGGGTTCTTGGCTGAGAATGTTTCTCTTGCTCAGCAGATGGTTCATATCAGTGAATCACATTTGACTCTGCTGAAGACTCATGATACTTTGCTTGCTGATTTTACTGCCAAGCGACTGAAGCTTGAACACTTAGAACGTTTGGTGTTGAGAGTGCATTCAGGACAGTCTGCTCAGGGGGAGATATTGATATATCAAGAAGCTTGTAAAGAGGATGAGTTAGCAAATAAGAGAAGAGATGATAAAGATGATGATCCCAGTTCACAGAAATATGGTGAGCCGACTGGTCCTTCAAAGACTGGTGAGCAAGCTATTATTCAGGGGGAGTCTGCATGTGTTGGTGTTAGTGGTGATGGTGCTGGTACAAGTGCTGCGGGTACAAGTGAAGCTGGTAAGACAGCTTAGACTTGTGTAGATATTTGTACTTAGAATTTAGTTGAATTATAATTGTAATTTATAATTGTAACTGAATAATTGTAATATATTCGGCTTGAGATTATTATTACAAGTTAAATATATTAGAAATTGTTTAAGTTATTTGATTCTAAAAAGTTAAATAAATTAGTGATCGAAAGTCTTTCGACTCATTGAGAAGTCGAGCGGCGTGTTCTGCTTTATTTCAGCGGTCAAAGTTTATTATAACTTAGACATTTTGGACTTGAGAGTTTTTATAACTGACAAGTTTGTCAGTTATAAATGTATGATTTTTAAATAAACAAATGATATATAATTTAAAGATATAGTTGAAAGTTAAGTTGTGATATAACAGTTCAATTAAGTCTTGGAAATTATGTAAGGTAATTAATAGTGAATTTAAATGCTTGGTGATTATTCACAATGCATTAGAATTTAAAGTTAATTAATATTTGTTAAGTGTTTATAAGACTTAAGAATTCTTTGATTGATTCAAGATAATTAATAAAAGAATTATAAGCTATATAGATTGGTTATACTAACACAATTGAAATAAATAATGAAATTTTTAGATTGATTCAGAGAAATCAATAAAAGAATTTATATTAATTTGATTTGTGTAGGTATGGAAATGCTAGAATTAAGTGACCCTGGAAGTGATGTACTTGATGAAATCGATGAAGAAATTGATTTTGATCTTGAAGAAGGAGAATTTTTACTACCTGAAGATTGGACTGCTGTACCTGAGAATGTACAAGACATTGGTGTAGATCCAGATGCAAATATTGATGAACACCATGTGAGTCCATCTAGGACAGAAGTTATTATTGAAAATAATCAAGGTCCAATAGTTGTCGATGTAGATGAAGAAATCGATGACTCAACCGATTCTGAAAATGATGAAATCTTGATTCCTAAAAAGAATCCAACAGTTTTTCTTAGAAAACTTACAAAACAGAAAAAGAAGGTTGGAGTTTCTGAAGTTGATATAACTGGGAAACGGGAACCTAAAAGAGGGATTGTTGGATGGTACTTTGACTCTGAGCTGAAGCTTTTTGCTATCAAAAGGTTTGATGGAGTTCAATATTTTGAGCGAAAGCTTGCAGTGTTTAGTTCTTTGCCTAGATTTGAGATTCGAGATTTGGCTCGATTACCTTTGAATAACCCAAGTGATGATTTTGTTGGAAGATATGTTGAACACATAATCAAGACTGAGGTTAGAGCTAATAAATTTGAAAAGATTAAGCCAAGAAAAGGAAAGACTATCAAGTTGGCAAAGAGAAGTCAAAGGACAGGAAGAAGAAGAAGAAAGAAGATTTATCCGTCTGTTAAGTGTGTACAGCAGATTCCATTGAATACAATGCCACACGATATTTTGGAAAATATGAAGAGTTGGCATGTGGATTCAGAGACTGGAGAAGCTGTCATGGTTGAATCTGACGATGAGGTTGAAGGTGGTGAGAGAGAAATATTCAGAGTTTATGACCATCGACACCTAGTGAACATGTCGAAGAAAGATTTGATAAAGTTGAATGAAAATAGAATCTTGACGACAGTAGCATGGGGTGATTTAGCACGTGATTATCAAATGATGGTTAAGACTTGTATTAACTTGAAGATTTATGCTGGAAGTAAGATTTACAAGTAAAGATCAAAGACAACTTGAAGACATAGTAGCATAGACGCCAGAGCTATTGTCAAGGGGGAGGGAACATGTATGTGTGACAACAGATCTAGCTTGTAATAGTACTAGTGATTATTGTAATCAAGTTTGTACAATTGATTTGGATTTGTAAATGATATTGGTTTGATATTAATATTCGTTAAATATATTAGTATGTTAAAGTGTTAGACGAATATCGAATACGAAGTTACAAACTAAAGTCTGCGAGATGAGATCTCAAGTCGCAGAACTTAGTCCTGCGAGATGAGATCTGGGCTCGCAGAGCAGCGAAGCAAGTTCAGTTTCTGGGCTTTGATTGGGCTACGAGATGACTCGACTCGCAGAGTCCATCGACCTGCGAGGTGAGATCAGATGGATACCTATATATACAATAATAGGTTAAATCGAAGTAGACTTTTGCAATTCATTTTTCCAGAGAACTAAAAATGATTCTAAGCATTCTTAAGGTTAGGTATTGATAGATTAATATTAATTAATCGATACAAAACCTTGTTGATTAATCAATTCGCTATTATTATTGCGTAACAACCTGTTCACATACTGTGAACCAGGTATTGAGGAATTCCGCGCCTTAATACCTATGATAACCTCGTTATCGATCCATGTACTAGGGACTTACAGGTAATGTGAAAACCTTACAAACCTTTTAATTCTTGGGCTAAGCCATTTGAGACATGATAAATGTATAACGAATTGGGTAATGTGAAAACATTACGAACCTTAGAGTGACGTGAAATCGACACAAACCTTAGATCGATACGTTTAGTGCACATCAGTATCGACATTCGTTAGCATTTGACCTATAGGCCAATGGAAATGAAGTTGTCGAGTACCAGAGGCATCACCGATTCCCTAACTGTGGCACTATAATCAAACATCATGTGCAACTGGCGGGGTGTATAAACCCTAGAGGTGTTTATCCATTCGGAAACCTCTAAACCTTAGAGGATCGCTGGGATCCTTAACGGAGGAGAGGTAGCTAGCCTCTAATCTTTGATCCATGATCCTCAAATGCATGAACTACAACAAATATAAGATCTTGGGTAAAGGTGGGTGTTAGTTTGTCTAACACCCCTCTGATGCTTAAGTCAGTACATTATTCATTAATGATAATAATTATGAAAAACTTTCATGCATATATCAATATATAATTATAATACATACATACATATTAAAGTGTAATAAAATCAATGAAAAGTTAAGGATCACAGAAGTACCTTTTTTTGTTGAATATAAATATTCAACTTACACATGATAGAGCTTCAAATGAATAGCATTCTAGGATCTTGGAAGTAAGTCTCCATCCATATTAGCCAACCAGTATGCCCCCTTTCCAGCATCTGAATCTATTAAATATGGACCTTCCCACTTTGGTGCTAGCTTTCCTTCCGCATGATTTTTAGTATTTTGAAATACTTTCCTTAGTACCAAATCTCCTACTTGAAACATTCTTATCCTAACATTCTTGTTATAGGATCTTGAAATCCTCTGTTGGTATGCGGCAATCCTGAATTTAGCATGATCCCTTAACTCATCCACAGTATCTAGATCCTGAAACAATGCTTCTTTGTTTGCTTCCAAAGTCTGCATCTGGGATCTTGCCGTTGGGACTACCAATTCCGTTGGGATCATAGCCTCGGATCCAAACACCAAAGCAAAAGGGGTTTGTTTAGTCGCCTCCTTTTCTGTAGTCCTATCAGCCCACAAAACAAAAGGTAATTCCTCAGCCCATCTTCCTTTCTTAGCATCCAGCCTCTTCTTAAGATTGGTGATTATGATCTTGTTGCTGGATTCTGCCTGACCATTAGCTTGAGGATGAACTGGTGTTGAAGTTATCATCTTGATTCCCCAACTTTCACAAAACTTAGTTGTTCTTTTTCCAATAAACTGAGATCCATTATCACATACTATTTCTGCTGGGATCCCAAATCTAGTGAAGATATTTCTCTTGATGAATGATATCACATTCTTTTCTTTTACTTGAACAAATGCCGCGGTATCTATCCATTTGGAAAAATAATCTGTCATTGCTAACATAAAGACCTTTCCACCAGGAGCTGTAGGTAATTTTCCCACAATATCCATTCCCCATTTCATAAACGGCCATGGTGAGATAATCGGATGCATCGGTTCTGCTGGTTGATGGTGGATGTTCGCATGTCTTTGACAGGCATTACATTTGCATGCAAAATCAATGGAATCCTTCTTCATAGTAGGCCAAAAGTATCCTGTTCTTAAAGTTTTTGAAAATAATGCTCTGCCCCCAGAATGATTTCCACAGTCCCCTTCATGTATATCTTTAAGTACTGCTTGTGCTCCAGGATCCTCAAGGCATCACAATAATGGTCCTACAAGTGATTTTCTATATAATATACCATTTTCAATAGTAAAATGGGATACCTTTAATCTGAAGGCTTTAAGATTGTTCTCATCCTTAGGGATCACATCGTGTTGTATATATTCCATGATCGGCTGCATCCTTGATCCTGACTTGCCCCCAGAACCTGATGCATTCGAATTATCTCCAGACTGATGATCCTCAACATCACATACTTGTTCTTCCTTGTTATCCTTGTCAGCAATAGCAGGTGTTGCAATATGTATAATTGATATCTTTTCATCTAGTGGTATCTTTAAACTTGATCCCAAGTTAGCCAGAGCATCTGCTTCAGTATTATCCTCACGTGGTACCTGTTGAATGTCGAAGATCTCGAAGCTACCTGCAAGATCCTTAACAATCTCCAAATACAAAGCTAATCTATCTACTTTTATAGTGTATGTTCCATTATAATGATTCGCAATTAACAATGAATCAACATACACATTTAAATACTTTATACCAATATCCTTGGCCAACTGTAACCCTGCAATTAATGCTTCATATTCTGCCTCATTATTTGTAGCCTGAAATTCACATCTTATAGCTTGAGGCATAATATCACCTTGAGGTGATTTTAATACAATTCCTAAACCAGTTCCTAATATATTAGAAGCACCGTCAGTACATAGTGTCCACTTTTCACTTATTTGATTTAATTCGTGCACTTCTAAATCTACTTCATTTTGAAGGTCACTAGTAAAATCAGCAATAAAATTCGCTAAGGCTTATGATTTAATTGCATTCCTAGGTTCGTAAATCAAATTATAAGCACTTAACTTAACAGACCATTTAGCTAGGCGTCCTGACATTTCTGGTTTTCTTAATTCATTTTTAATAGGATAATTAGTTTTTACATGAACCGAATGTGTCTCAAAATAATGCCTAAGTTTGGTGGACGCCATAACTAACGCAAGTATAAGTTTTTCGAGATGAGAATACCTGGTTTAAGCATCTAGTAGGCTTTTACTTACATAGTAGACTGGATGTTGTTGTCCTTCATGATCCTTCACAAGTACCGCACTTACGCTACCTTTGGATACCGAAAGGTACAAGAATAGTGGCTCGCCATTCTCAGTCTTCATCAATAAAGGAACTGATGATAAATAATTCTTCAATTCTTGAAATGCAGCCTCGTGTTTTTCTCCCCATTCGAACTTTTTGTTTTTCTTCAGGATATCATAGAATTCCTTGCATCTATATGAGGATCTTGAAATGAAACGATTCAAAGCTGCTATTCTCCCCGTCAATCTTTGTATATCCTTAGGGCTTGATGGGGATTTTAAGTCTAGAATAGCTTTGATCTTCTCTGGACTAGCTTCTATCCCTTTCTTGGTCACCATGTATCCTAGAAATTTTCCTGCCCCCACTCCGAAGTGGCATTTCACAAAATTAAGCTTCATGTTGTATTGATCCAGGATGTCGAATGCCACCTTAAGATCCTGAAGATGATCCTCAGTTTTCTTCGACTTTATTACCATATCATCGATGTATACCTCCATTGTGCTTCCCAATTGGTCTTTGAACATCATATTGACCAGCCTTTGATACGTTGCACCTGCATTTTTAAGACCAAAAGGCATCGCAATATAACAATATATACCTGTGGGAGTTATGAAGGCTGTGTCTTCCTGATCTGATGGTTCCATCTGAATTTGTTGAAATCCTGATGAAGCATCCATGAAGGTCAGGATCTCATGTCCAGCTGTAGCATCTACCATTGAATCTATATGAGGCAATGGAAAAGGATCCTTGGGGCAGGCTTTGTTGAGATCCGTATAATCCACACACACTCTCCATTTCCCATTCTTCTTTTGTACCACCACCAAGTTTGCCAACCATCTTGGAAACTTTACTTCCCTTATCATGCCAGCAGCAAGTAGTCTTTCAACATCTGCCTGGATAATAGCATTTCTTTCCGGCGCAAATTTTCTTCTCTTTTGTTGAATCGGCCTGAAACTATTATCAATTCCAAGTTTATGAGTTATAATATCCTTAGATATACCTGTCATGTCTTCTGGCTTCGAGGCAAAAGTTGATTTCCTTTCGTTCAAGAACTTCATCAGATCCTATTCGAGATCCTCTGGGATCCCGAGCCTATAAGCACCTTTTCTTCAGGATCCTTTGAGTCCAGTGGCATTTCTTTGACGTCTTGTTCCTTTGTATCTAAGACATCCCACACCTTATTCTTTAATTGCTATGCTGACGGTGGCTTGGCAGTAGACTTCATTGATGTCGTATAGCAATCTTTCGCTTCTTGTTGATCACTGCTTATCTTGACCATCCCCCATGGAGTTGGTAGTTTGACGCATTGATGATACATCGATGGTACTGCTTTCATATCGTGCAACCATGGTCTTCCCAGGATAATGTTATAGCTTAACAAACAATCCATAACACAAAATTTTTGAACGGAATTTACCCCTTCAATATAAATCGGCCGCTTGATATCACCAACCGTATTTTTTGCTTCTCCACTGAATCCTACCAAGACAGTGGATCTGGAAATGATCTCTGATTCTGGGATTCCCATTCTTTTTAAGGTTTCCAAACGTATGATGTTAACAGAGCTTCCTCCATCGATCAGGATCCTACGCACAAAATGATTGGCAACATAGAAAGTAATAACCAAACCATCGTGGTGAGGATCCTGAACATCTTCCAAATCATCCTCATCAAATGCTATAACTTTCTCATCCTTTTTCATGGAAGTCCTTGTCGGCCTATATTGCTTTTCTGATTTGGATTCCTTGGCGTGCCTTTTTGCTGCAGAATAAGAAGTACCACATATGTCAGAGCCACCAGAAATAAAATTGATTACCTTGGCATCCGAAGGTGGCGATCCTGCTCTAGTAGGGATCCTATGATTATCCCGAGCTTCAAGATCTTGAACTCTTTCCTGATTCTTCCCGTGATCCTTCTTTTTTCCAATTAGATCCTTTAGGTATCCTTTGTTGAGCAGGTGGCTAATCTCTTTTCTGAGAGCTATGCAATTTTCAGTTATATGACCAAAATCCTTATGGTATGCACACCACTTAGATTTATCCTTCCAGACATAAGGTTTATCATTCTTCTTTGGCCATCTTGCTTTATCTCCGAGATCCTGCATGGCACACAATATCCCAGTTGTATATACAAAAAAATTATAATCAGTTACTTTAGGATACTCTTCATCATCCTCATCAATAGTGTTCACACGACGATCCTCATTTCTGGTATAAGGCTTGCTTCTATTTAATCCGAATGAGGATGAATCTGATTTCCTATTCGGCCTATCATATGTTGATTGAGTGTCCACCCTCTTCTGTATCATCACATCTTCTTCCAGCCTGATAAATCTTAGGGCTCTATTTCTAACTTCGTCAAGGTTCCTGCAAGGATTCATAAAAAGGTCTTCATAAAATGGGGAATCCCTTTTGATTCCCATCTTGAAGGCTTGTACAGCAGTTGGCAAATCCAAATTGGGTATATTCAAGGATTCTCTCCCAAATCTCCGTACAAAATCTCGAAGAGACTCATTAGTTCTTTGGACAACTCTGTATAAATCAGTTGTTAGTTTTTCAAACGTTCTACTGCAAGAGAATTGGTTATTAAATAAATTAACTAGAAGAGCAAATGAAGTAATGGAGTAAGGGGGAACGTTTAACAACCATTTTAGTGCGGATCCGATGAGAGTAGAGCCGAAGCCCTTGCATAAACAGGCTTCTTTAAGATAAGAAGGAACTGGAATGATCTCCATTCTCTCCCTGTATTGAGCAATATGCTCCTCGGGATCCGTTGTTCCATCATATAACTTCATATTTGGTGTTTGAAATCTTTTCGGGATCTCAGCATCACAAATAGGTGGTGCAAATCTCGAGATCCTATGGGCTGTTGGAGCAACTTCAGGAATTGGTTGCACAACTCCAGGGAGACTTGATATCATATCCTTCAGATTTTGTATTTCCCTTGCCATCATAGGGCTAACCGCAGGATCCTGAAAATTAGTAGTCCCAACAGTATTGTTAGAAGTATAATTACTATACATGTTACCACCGTCAGGAGTCCTATATGAGGATCCTGGATTAGATTGTTGACTCCTTGACGTAGAAACTCGTGTAGCAAATATTGGATTTGGGATCCTAGTGCTCCCTTGCATAGATACGAAATCTCCTTGATGTTCCGTAATTTGAGGAGTGCCAAAATCAAGGATCCTGCTTCGGATAGGGGTAGTGACTTGAGTAGCAGGAGTACTGTCTCTTGCTCTCAAATTCTCCATTTCCTTCCTCAGGATTTCATTGCTTCTCTCCACTCGTTGAAGCTACTCCTTAACCTGCGTGAACATAGACACAATATCCCGGTTAGCAATCATAACGGGGTCTGAATCTGAAAAGAATCTGACCCCTGTAGAAGTGGATCCAACCGATGATAGTTTAGCATAAACATTTTGTGACTACTGTTGAGATGATGTGAGGTGGAGCAGGAGGAAGAGTAGTTCTCGCAGATAATGATGTTGGCATGGTGGATGATGTAGATCGTCCTTGGCTCAACATTCTTAACAGAAGTTTTTGAAAAGGACGACTCAACAAGGATTTTAACAAGAGTTTGATTAAGTAAAACACCACTTGCCCCATGGTGGGTGCCAAATTGTTTTGATCAAAAATTACACTAAGCAATTAAGTGATCAAATTTAGAAAAGGGAGGTTGGGTGCTATAAATTACTTTCAAGACAATTACGCTTTTACATGATTATCTATATGAGTAAGCAATAGTTCTAAATAGAAAGTTATGTCTTGAATCCTTTGATTCGTAGATCCTTGTTGAAAACGTATTTAATGATGAAAACAAACGTTTGTAAATAGGATTATTCCAAAAGTTTAATTGAAATGGAGAGTATTTTCAGGATAATGCAAGTTATGCGCTAAAAATACGTTTGCAATCAACAAAAATGCATAAAACTGAATGATAATGCGATAATTTTGATTAGAAACAAAATAAATACGTGTGTCCGTGACAAATGTAAGATAAAATTAGGATCATGCAGGTTTTATGATCAACAGATCAATAACATGCAAATTAAACGATGAAAATATAAAATGAATGCAATCGACACAAGGATATACGAGGAAAGCCCTTGATCAAGATTGATCGCCGGCACAAAACCTCGGGAAGGATCAAATGATCCTTTCCTTTGTTAATCTTATTAAAATAAAAGTAATTGATTACAAACTAAGAGCACAAGGATGATCGGCTATGTGTTTATCTAAGAAATTGATAAAGTGTTGGTGAATGTGTTTGAGAATAAATGACAGCAGAGTATAAGTGTTTTAGCAGGTGTCAATAATGATCATCCGTCCTCCTAATCGATCATCCATGCCTCATTTAAATACTAAGAGCGTATGACAATATTTCCGAGGATCTCAGATCCTCCGATGAAAGATGAAGACCATCAACATCTATTTTGACTTGATTTAACACGTGCAGTGGACTTCGTCTCCATAGAATCGTATCAAAGCTTCTTCATGTAATCCGGAGCATATATTATTGACGCGTTCCATATACGACCTGGTCAATACTTAAAGAAAATAAACACGTTAAACAGCACATGATCCTGAACTAACATAGGTTCAGGATCCTAAACTATGCACACCCCAGAATAAACATTGGATCCTCACTTAAGGATCTCCCTTATCCAGTATCCTGCATAATTATGTTAGATAAATATACCTTGAATAGGATCCTGCAAGATAAATAATAAGAGTATTTCCAGGATCCCTAAATATGACTGTGATCCTGAAAGTATACTCATAAACTATCATTATCTTGACTTATAAATATAATATGTAAATGCTTTTCACACCTGTGTGACGACATTATGATGCTATTAAGGATCCTGCAGTGTTAGATAAAATTCTACCCACAACAATGAACATGCGAACTGTGGAGACTACAAATGAGTACACTTGTCTCCTGTCAAAGGCTTCGGAAAAGGAATCACTACTTTGGCATCGACGGATGGGACATATTCATTTTATCAAAATGAATTTTCTTATAAAGAATGATTTGGTAAACGGAGTTTCAAAATAGTCCATTGCTCCAAAAGATGACTGTATTTCATGCCACAGGGGCAAACTCCACAAAAAGTCCCATAAGTCCAAGGTAGTGAATTCTATTGCTGCACCACTGGAGCTCTTACATATCGATTTGTTTGGTTCTATTTCTACTAAGAGCATTGGTGGCCGATCCTACTGCTTAGTAGTCACCGATGACTACTCCAGATTTTCATGGGTATACTTTCTTGCTGCAAAGAGTGAAACAACCGATATTTTGGTATACCTGCTGGATAAGTTGGCAAATCTGTGCAACTTAAAGGTGAAGAGACTGTGCAGTGACAATGGAACTGAATTCAAGAACTCAACTCTCGAGTTATATTGTGCCTCAAAAGGCATTGATCATCAGTTCAGTGCTCCAAGAACTCCTCAACCTAATGGAGTTGCAGAACGTAAGAATAGGACCATTATCGAGACAGCTCGGACTATGCTGGCTGATTCTAAGCTACCTATCATATTCTGGGCTGAGGCACTCAACACTGCTTGTTACATTCTGAATCGAGTGCTCATGGTTAAGAAAAAGAACAAGACCCGTTATGAACTTTTCAATAACCGTAAGCTAAATCTGCAGTTTCTAGAGCAGTTTGGGTGTCCGTGTCTGATTATGATCCTTAAAGAAAAAGTCTCAAAGTTTGGAGATAAAGCTGTTGAAGGGATTTTTCTTGGTTATTCAGTTAATTCTCCAAACAAAAGAGTTTACATCAAATCAACACACCAGGTGGAGGAGTATTTTGAGGTAAAATGCTTGCATTACACGGATCCTCCTCAAGGAACGGGTCCGGATTGGCTGTTCAACTATAAGGAACGGGTCACCCTACTTCATGGCATCAGTCTATGTCAAGACACATCTGATGCAACACCCAGCCAACCCTCCACTCCAACACCCACTCCCACACCCACACCATCACCTACTACAACCGAACCATCTCCTATTACCTCATCATCGAATGCTCCTTCGACTTCAGGAACGATCAATGCAACAGATCTTCCTGATGATCCTAATATGCCTCCTTTAGAGGAAGCCGAAGAAGAAGAAACGGTCTTCACCCATTTTAACGCTCATGATGAAGAAGATGAGGAACCACAACAACCCGCGCAACCTGAAAGTTCTACTGCTCCTGGGTCTACAACTCTTCCTGCCACTGAAGGGGATATGAACAATTTGGAGTTAGTACTTGCGCCAGAAGTAATCCCAGTGACACGTGTACACAAGAATCACCCCATCGATAATATTATTGGTGATCCTAATGCTGCGGTTCAAACAAGACATTGGTTGCTCGGATAAATTCATGTCATTTATCTCAAATTGAACCCAAGAAGGTTGATGAGGCCTTAAAAGATCCATCCTTGGTTGAGGACATGCAAGAAGAATTACAGCGGTTCAACAAGCTACACGTTTGGGATGTAGTTCCGTTACCCAAAGGTGCTCACTTAACTTGCACTCGATGGGTATTTTGAAATAAGATGGACGATCGGGGCATAGTGATTCGTAACAAAGCACCGTTGGTTGTTCAAGGTTTTATTCAAATCGAGGGTTTGGACTATGATGAAGTATTTGCTCCTGTGGCAAGATTAGAGTCAATTCGTATCTTCTTAGCATACGCTTCTTTCAAGGAATTCCATGTTAACCAACTCGATGTTAAAAGCGCCTTCCTGTATGGAAAAGTGGATACGGATGTGTACGTTAAACAGCCTCCAGGTTTTGAAGACCCTGAGCATCCAGAATATGTTTGCAAATTGAACAAGGTGTTATATGGTCTTCATCAAGATCCGCGGCTTTGGTACGAGAGGCTCACTACTCATCTAATCAAGCATGGTTTTGTTCGAGGGAACATTGACAGTACTCTGTTCATCCTTAAAGAACAGACTGAGGATCAAGAAGATATGTTACTTGTGTAGGTTTACGTGGATGATATTATCTTTGGCTCTACAAATGAGGCAAAGTGCAAGAAATTTGAGGAAATCATGAAGTCTGAGTTTGAGATGAGTGCGATGAGGGAGCTCAAATTCTTTTTAGGTGTACAAGTTGAGCAGTCTGCTAAAGGTATTTATATCCATCAGTCAAAATATGTCAATGACATGCTACCTAGATATGACCTGCTCAATTGTAAAACCTATGGGACCCCTATCGATCTTAATCACAACCTTAGACTTGCTGAGGATGAAGAAGATTGCAAAGAAAAGGACTCGTTCAATGATAGGTTCTCTGATGTATTTGACTGCCTCTCGACCGGATATTGTGTTCGCGGTATCCGTTAGTTCACGCTTTCAAGCCAAACCCAAGGTGCTCACATGAAGGCGGTAAAGCGAATTTTTGGTTATCTCAAACATAGACCCAATCTTGGTCTATGGTATTCAAATGAGAAATCATTCGCTCTTACTGCCTATTCGAATTCTGATCATGGTGGCTGCAGCATAGACAAGAAGTCCACCACTGGTGGATGCCAATTTCTCGGATCTCGCTTGGTCTCGTGGCAGTGCAAGAAACAGACTACAGTTTCTCTTTCAACCGTAGAAGCTGAGTACGTTGCTGCTGCCAGTTACTGCTCTAAGATTCTATGGATTCAGCATCAACTGCGTGATTACGGGTTACTTCTTTCTATGACTCCTATTCACATAGATAACACTGCTGCCATATCTATCATACGCAATCCCGTACAACACTCTAAGACTAAACACATAGAACTTAGGTTCCACTTTATACGGGATTGCTATGAAAAACACCTAATAGACCTTGTCCATATAGACACCCTGAAGCAGAATGCCGACCTTTTCACCAAAGCTTTTTCGCGTACTCGATTTGATGAACTAATCAATATGATTGGTTTAAGGTTCTTTATGACCAAAAAGTAATTTGTAACTTGGAACGTCATTTTACTTGCTTTTATGTGTGTTAAAAAATAAAAAAATAAAAAAAATTGGCAACAACCACTCTTTATACTTTTTAGTATTAAAGAAATGCACGGTTGCTACATTTTTAAAATAGACGTTGAGTTGTGTCTTTAAACAACTTGGGAAATGATAGTACATTGGGTGACATGCACAAAATGGAATTTTAAGGTTTATCTTGGATGTGTCAGTAGGTTAATCTGACATGTTGAAAACAGTTTTTGTAAACATTGTCTTCATCATACGATATATTAGTAGGCTTGTTACACCAAACTCTTTGAGACCTCTTAAGAAGACTAATATACAATTGTTTATTTCAAGTGGTATAACACCGTTAGATGTATGACAAAAGTCTTAATATCTTACTTATGCTAGACATGTTTTCGTGGAAGATGCTTATTTGATATCATTTGGGGGTATATATTGACAGTTTCCTTTGTTATACGTAAGTATAGACCTGGTTTCTGTTAATATATACTTAAAAAATTAAGCAAAAACAAGTCAAAGTACTTGCAAAGTCTTTAAAAATTAAGATACCTAACAAGGTCGCCAAAATGGTTTGACCAAGTCTGGTTTTGCTTAAACCTGAATCAAGCTATGTCGCTCTGTTGTACGTAAGTACAGACCTGTCACCGCTGACTTGATTCTTAAAATTGATTTTCTTATATTGTTTATGTAAATGAAAGTATGGTCTATGTCTTCAGATAAGATACACATCTATGGTGGGGACCACAGCGAAATATACATACAAATAATAATAAAATTAGCTCCTAGATGTGAGTGTAAAATGTTTAAGAGGACAAATATACTGATAATCGTTTTGAGATAATTTTTATAAAAAGTGTTTTTATCATGTCAAGTAAATTTAAAATGGACGAATATACTGATGATCGAAATAACACTTACTATTCCTAATAATTGCATGTTATTCCGATATGATCCCTAACCAGACTCAATCAACTCCGTCACCAAAAAGAATGTGTTAATTTTGTATTTGTAATTTTGCGTTAATTATATGTTACTTTACTTTATTTTATTTCGTAATTATGACCAAGTTACAGTTATCTTCAAATTTGAGTACCAAAATTAAAACGCAAATGATCGACAAAATATTAAAAAAATTTCACCAAGTAACTTTTTGCGTCACTTTCATAAGTCACGCTACAAGTGCCGCACTGGTTACTGCGTCACTTTCATAAGTGACGCTTCCAGTGTCAGGTTAAGTGACGCGTATTAGGTTTTCGGTATAAATACCCCTCAAACCGACACTCCTAATTACCACATACACTATTCAATACCCGACACTTACTCGGACACTGCGTCACTTACGATCGTGATAGCGTCACTTCTGTTGTTCAAATTTTTTTCTTGTTTGCGTGTTTCAAGCTTTGTTTATGCAATCGGCCTTTACAGTCTCGTTCCCCACACTCATACGCTTCATTAGGTATGACTTTCAACCCCTCTTGTTATGTATTCATACTTTATTCGTATAATAGGGTTACGGTGTAACACCCGCCAAATTAGGGCTTGTCATTAGGTCCTAATCATCTTGTAATACATGTAATTAGTTTTAAGTTAGGCTAATTAATGTATCAAAATATATATTATTGAATATATACGAATATACGATTTGATTAAATCGTGCAAGTTCCAAATTGAATGAAATTCGGTTCTTGCAAATACGGACGTTGGTGATCAAGTTTATTTAAAAAGTATAAATTTGTCTAATAACGATAACATGCCCAAATATTATTTTGATAATATTTCAATTATCTTTCGTACCGTGTAATAAACGCCTACGTGAATTAAACATTAATCACACGAGCAAATGAAACCATTCAACACAATATTAAATAAATAATTGTATTTTAAAAATTGTAATTAAACGTATAAAAATAACTATTTAACGCAAAACGATCGAAAAACGAACGCCGCACGGAGCGCGTACGAGGGAGAACGAAAAACTGGTGAAGTCCACACTCGGTGGACCCCACCAGCCGCCCCCCCCCCCTTTTTCCCCCCTCCTTTTCTTCTCTTTTTCCTTTTCTTCCCCCTCGTTCTCACCTTCTTCCTTTTCTTTTCATCTTTTTCTCTCTAAACCTCACCACACCACCATCACCTAATTGCCACCAAAAACACCACTAAACATCATCCTCTCGCTTAGCTCATTAGGAGAAAAAGAACCACCTCGCAACGATCTACATTTCCACCTTTCCGAATTCTCCGCGCGACGATTCGTAAGTTTCTGACAAAACCCGAAAACTCTCGATTTCAAGTATTTTTAGGTTCTAGTTGTTTCTATAAGATTAAAATGTCCACATAAGGGTTGGGTAAAAGAATCAGACCAAACGGAAACCAGAAAACTCGTTTTTGGCTCAAAAATCCGTCAACAGCCTTAAGTGTCGCAACGAAGGTGCAGTATAGCGTCACTTCATGCGTCACTTAAGTGACGCATTGAGTGTCGCTAAAAGCCCTAATCATGCGTCACTTGCATAATTGCCGCATAAAACCCCTTTTTACCGACACTTACCTCCGTCACTTGTTTAGTGACGCCTGGAAGCCTTATCCGACACTTATACCCGACACTTATGGAGTGACGCCACCTTATGCGTCACTTACCTAAGTGACGCCCTAAACTCAGAATTTCCAATTTTATGCGACACTTGCTAAGTGTCGCCCAAGCCACTTAGTGACGCCTCACTATGCGTCACTTCCATAAGTGACGCCCTTACCCAGATTCTGCTATTTCATGCGTCACTTCCTAAGTGACGCCTAAGACCCTAAGTGTCGCTATAAGTGCCGCATGAAACAGAACTCAGATTTTTACTAAGTGTCGAGACCTAAAATTTTATCACTTGATTTTACCCAAATTCAAATCTTAGATGCGTTTTTCTCGAGCCCAGCCAGGGGCCAGCCCCTTGGACCCCGCCAGGGGTTGCCACCCCTGGGACCCCGTTAACTAGGGGTGCTGCCCCCGGACCCCCATCACCTAAAGTTTTTAAATACTTTTTAAGTATAACACTTCGACATAATAATAATATTATTGAAAATAATCACCAACGGGCCGTACACGTTTTCAAAACTCGAACTTACCAATCAAATCAAATCATTGGACAATACTAGTTGGATGAACAACTAGCATAGGTTATCTTTTAAGATAGCTACTTATTTTATTCAACCATGTGCGTTATAAACGCCCGGCAGGTTACAGTCTTCGGACACCCCATTTTACTTCACTACATTTTCTTCATTGCAACTCTTCAGGCTCAGGTGAGTCTCATAGCCCCGACTTTTTACTGTTTTTACTCCCGGGGTGGGAATACATGCTCTAACTGTTTTACACGTGAACACGAGTACAAAACTCGCTATATTCTGCATGAGTTGTTTTCTAATCACTTTTAAGTCCTCTACGATCATAGTTCTGGTAATACTTTATGTAGCACGAATGTTAGTGTATGGTACCATATAGGACTGACCATCCTCGTCCGGGTCAGCAAGCACTGACTGGTTAAACGGACACATTAACTTTTGTTCATACGAGTGTGGTTAGACACTCGCCCGGAGGCACCTATGATCAGGCACTTTATTGTGATCCTGACACACACGTTAAGCGCAGACTATGACCTTATGGCAGACATATACATCATTTGATTCATTTCAAACAGTTACCATTAAATCTTGTGGTTCACACTTACATATTTATTACGCAAACCTGTTAGCTCACCAGCGTTAGCTGACTTTTTAGTATGTATTCTCAGGTACACAACGGTAGTAGGACTGCTCAGGATTAGCTAGCTCGAGTCGCATGCAAATCTCAGGAGATTCATATGCATTTCTACATTTTGTAAAATATATATGCCTTAGAATCTCTTACATTTTGGCTCTTGAGCTTTTGCAACTATTATAACATTGTAAAACTTTTGAATTATCAATGTAATGTTTAAAACGACGCATATAGAGTCGTTTCTTATACCTTGTGTGTTTTGATTATTGATTAGTAGCACCTCAAAAGCTTGCTTCCGCTAAACAGTAAATTTGGGGGTGTTACATACGGGTTTAATGTTTTTAACGAAATCATTCGATTTGGGGATTGTTTGTTATTGTTATATGCTAATAAATGGTGTATTTTATTTGTCGTTATAATGCGTACACTTTGGTAACCACGATGTGATTTCTGGGTGTGAACAGTGACGCGATGATCTTCATCGTTGCGTCACTTCATGCGTCACTTCCTGTAAGTGATGCTATTTGGAAATTTAGAAGTCTTACTGTCACTTCTTCAGTGACGCTCTTTAATGCGTCACTTCATTAAGTGACTCCCTTACTGACGCATATGATTGTATCATTAATTAGCCCATCACTCGTTTGAGTGACGCCCATCTATGCGTCACTTCCCTAAGTGACTCCCTTAGTGACGCCCTTGTCTATGCCGACACTTATACCGTCACTTCCTTACTGACTCACCTAGGTTACCGTCACTATGCTAAATGACGCATACTTTTGTACCGACACTTCCTAAGTGTCGTATTTAATGATGCATAATTTGGCCATGTCACTTACACCAGTGACGCCTGATAGCGTCACTTACCCTAAGTGACGCTATACTTGATTTCTGATTTTTAGAAACTGTTTCATGCGACACTTCTTAAGTGTCGGTAGTGTTTATGCATCACTTCTTAAGTGACGCCTGAATCATAATTTTGTTTAAATTTTGTGAATATTTGTGCTAATCCTATAACGATGTTTCTGGTTATTTTTTCGGTATTTTAGCTTACAGATGGCAGGTCTGAAAAATTACTATTGCCGCACCAACACACGCCACAACATCGTTGCGTTTCTGGAGTCCACGCATGCAAACTCAATCCCATTCCGACCAATGATTGAGTTTTTATGCCGATCGAGGATTTACTACGCTATCACTGCATCCACTCCAGTGTACATGAATCAGATCGAGGAATTCTATGATCACGCCTTTATAGTAATAACAATAAAAAATAATAATTATACACAGGGTGATATGCCAAGAATTGTTTCCACTATGTTTGGTGAGGAGAATGAGATCACTGAGAATTCTGTTCGCCGAGTTCTCCAATTCAACGATACACATGCGATGCCAACTATGTTTGAGACAACCTTTATTTATGGTGGCCTTCAGCGGATGAGTTATCCTGCAAATCAGGTCTCCGACTTTCGAAAACAATATATGTGCAGGGTTTGGAGATATCTATGCCATATTGTTATTGTCTGCTTATCTCCAAGGAAAGGTGGGCATGATGTTGCAAGTCATTTGACTTTATCTTTGATGTTGGCACTGGTTTACAACAAGCCCTACAATTTCAGTGGATATATCTTCGGTAATATGGTTGAGAACATCCGAGCTGGGAAAGATAAGTGGCTGCAGTATCTGAGGTTTGTGCAGCTACTGTTAAATGATTTGAATCTGGATATTGCTCCAGATCAGTGCTCGCTATTGGTTCCGACACCAATGCTCATACGAGTCTTCAATGACTGTAAGTTAGCGCCAAAAGGCGAACAAGTTTTGGCCGATCGGGAGCTATTTGGGCATATAGTAAACGAAAACTATGTTGCGCCACCAAATGATGGGTTTGAGGATCTCGAGATCCCTTAGGTGAATGAGGATGATTTGGTCGATACAGAGGTAGCTCAGGATTTAGATGACATTGATCAAGTTGAGAATGTTGATGCTGATGCTGATGATGATGATGATGATGGTGGACCCACATCACTAGATTCTGATGGGGATGTGCCTCCTCAAGAGGCTTTAGATGCAATCCATATGGTTGATCCGAAATGCTTTAAGCGTATTTTGAGAAGGATCTCTGAGGGCAGGGTTCACATCCCGAGAAATCCAGGTAAGCGACCAGCTGGGTCCGCTCCCTCTTACGCTGACTTGCCCCACAAAAGGCTCCAGCGCACAGGGGTGGTGATTCAGGAACCTGGTCAGCGAATCAATCAGCAACAACAGCGTCCTCCACAACAACCACCATCTCAGCCGCAACTTCCTTCTATTCAACAACTTTTTGCTCAGATCGAACAGATGAACAAACGTTTTGAAGATCAATCTACGATTATTCAAGTTCAGGCTGCACAGATAAAGGAATTAAAGACCAAGGCTGATGAGGTTGATGACTTAAATCTTCAAGTGACAGATCTACAATCTAGTTTGTTAGAATTGGAGTTTGTTACTATTGTTTCGGGGAGGCTGGTCCGAGGACCTTGGAAACAAATTTAACACCTCCCCCAGAACCAGAAAATGTACAAGCTTCTTCTATCAATGAAAATGTATCTTTGGATTACTTTGTTGAGGTTCAAGGTCAACCGAGACCAATTGTGGTTGACTATTCATATGTAGATCTTACAGTTCTTCAACGTATGATGAATGAAAATACGTCAATACCTGGGGAAGAAGTGGTAAATGATCCAATGGCAGAGGATTGATATTTTGAAGGGAACGATGACATTGAAGTTGAGGGGGAGGAGCTCCAGAGTGATGAATGTTATGATGATGTTCCTATTATTGAATCTGATTCTTCAGAGGATAAAGCAGGAGCAGAAACCATTGAGCCTTCAGTTTCCACTGCAGAACAATCAACATCAAAACCTCAGTTAGTGTTTAAACCTAGAGTTGAGGTACCCACTACTTGCCAATTTTACAAAGTCAGAACTGATTATACGGGTTTGATCAAAAGCTGGAAGTTCATTGAAAATCATTCTGTATTCATGATCAAAAGGAGTGATGGCATTCAGTACTTCAACTTGAAGTTTTATCGAATAAGTACTCTACCAAAATGTGAACTTCAAAGATTATCTCAGATACCCTTGATTAACCGATCTTGAGATTCATGAGCAGATTTCTTCCAGGTTATCATTCGTCGGGAAATCAACAACAAGAAGTACAATATGATTAAACCGATGCTGGGTATGAGATATAAGTTTAAAAAGAAGTTGGATCCGGTTACACGACAACCGATTGTAAGGATGATCTACCTACCAGCAAAATGCTTACAGAAGATATCTCTAGAGATCATTCCTTTGGATTTTTTGAATAGGTTGCTATATTGGGAATATGATGATATTACAGGAGAAGCTGTGATCGTTTTTGTTCCTAATTCTGAACCGACTACGGATCCAGAGTCTTCAACAGATGCAGATTTGGGGTCTGAAGAGAAAACAACATGGGATGTTATACAGCCTAGGAAGAGGTCTATGTGGGGTCTGAAGAGAAACAGATTTTGTGTATTTGACCCTTTGAGTTTGATCAATCTTTCTGAACAAGATATGAAGAAATTACATCAGAACAAGATTCAGTTCAAAGCAATGGATAGAACTGAAGCCATTAAGTTTCAGAAGATTGTTGATATCTGCGTAGCCAATGGGATACACGCTGGTGGTGTATTCCCAGCTGGCTGGAAATAGTTTGAAGATTTGAAGACTTTTTGAAGACCAAGCTGCTGACAAGGGGAAGTTTGTTGGTACATTTAGTGTGTCAGTCAGTTGGTCTATTGAGTTGTAAGTGTCATTGATTAATTGTAATAGGAAAGTCATTTTTGTATTAGCGACACTTAGTTTGGTCTAGGCGACACTTGCCTTAGTGTCGCATAGCGACACTTAGGTAGTGTCGCATGAATGCGGCCACATGCGTCACTTAGGGAGTGTCACATGTCTGCCGATTAGTATAAATATAAACCTACAAGTTTCAGGCTAGGGTTGATGAAACCCTAGCACCATTTGTCGAAATTGCTTCCCTGTAATCAAGCTAATAGGTTACGTTCATCAATACAAAGTTATATTTGTGATATATATACGTGTTTCAGTTTGTGTTTACATTCGGTTAGTGTGATTGTTTGTTTCCGCCTTACAATCATTGTGATCAATCACTTAGATCCACAGCAAGGGGCATTCACAGTTGTGGTTCATATAGACAGACACGAAGGTCTTACATATACGCTTCTAGTGAGGTACGAATCTTAGAACTCTTGTGAAAATAATAGAACGTAAACCACTAGGCTATCTTGTGATGGTTACTAGAGAGGTTGTTTTGATTTTATAGCTAAAATTAAACGGACATGCAGAATTACCCAGCTAGTACTCATATTATGTGATTGTATTCATATTGTATCATTGAGCACCTATTTTATGATCCGTCATCAATTAAACCGATTTAACTGAAAATTATTAGTTCTTTAAGAGTACTGATACTTATATTTAGGTGGTGCATCTCATTCTTTACATAACCTTAATAACCTATGTAGTGAAGAGACATTTAAATTTATTGTGTTATATGTGATTAAATATTTCTAGGTCTGTCACTCTCTATTTATATTAGACATTTTATATGATATATATCTTAAAACGTTTTTACATAATGATATTTACCCCTCATTTACAAATAATTTAACTACGCTTAAAAGTATGTGTAACCAAAACACATCTAATTTTCATTTTTTCCGAATATATGTTTATTTATTTTCCTTTTTTCAAGGTTTGGACTTTGAAGTGGTTGAAAATGTTAAATAAATACTTGAAGAAAAAATAGAAATTAAATATAAGGGTTAGAGTAACGTTCAAATAAGTACAACAATTTTCAGTGAGAATGATGGAACCAATAGGAATGTGCTACGTGTCACTAAACCCGTTTTTCCCCACATTTTTAAATTGAAATATCTGTCAAACGGTAAGTCAAAAAATCAAAAAAGTTGCACCATAAAAATTAGCATTTTATTCACTTCGATTAGGGATGTGACAAGTATACTCTCGACGAACTTTTTTTTCTTAATTTTTTTGTGGGTTTGGAAAATGAGTAACCAAATGTTACATAGCTGGTAACAGTGACACCGGGGAGTAACACATGTGATACCAGCTAGTAATACATGTGTTACTAATTTTGTACAATTTGTAAAACCCCCCAAAAAAATACTCAGCCGAAAGTATACCTTGTGAAATGGAAAATCGAAGAGAAATATGATTTTTATGTTATAATTTTTCAACTTACCGTTTGTGAGATATTTTTGAGTTTAAAGAATGTAGTGGAAAGTGGATTTTGTGACACGTGACACGTTCAATTTGGTTTATCAATTCTCACAAAAAATATCATTCTCATTTGAACCTCAGTCTTCGTATACCTTGTGAGATGGAAAATCGAAGAGAAAAAAATATGATTTTTATGGTGCAATTTTTATAATTTTCAACTTACCGTTTGTGAGATATTTTTAAGTTTAAAGAATGTAGTGGAAAGTGGATTTTGTGATACATGACACGTTCAATTTGGTTTATGAATTCTCACAAAAAAATATCATGCTCATTTGAACCTCAATCCTAAAGGTTAATTTCTTCAAAATATATGAGACTTTACATCTTTACTAGTACATGAAACATCTTTACTAGTATATGAAGCGAACTCTAAAAATTACGTTTTTTTGTAAAAGGGAGTTACCCTGGTAAACTTTTATAAATCAATGATATAACGTTACAAGAACAAGTGTGGGAGGAAAACCACAAATCTTAGACTAACAAAATGAAAGACTAAGCACATATACTGGACATGCCCAGTATATGACAACCACTCAAACTACCAAATTAAAAACCATACTAAACACAACCAAAGAACCAAGCAATGATCCAGTGAACCTCATCGAATCAAACAAATCAGCCCTCACTCACGAGGAAGCTCGGAATCTTCCATTTATCCATAACCCAATTAGAACGATCAGAAGGCTTGAACCAGAAGGAGTAGAGCCTGAATCTGACCACATCTAGAATAGCAGCCACAACATAATCTTTTGAACGGCTCTGCTTTTGAAATAACCGAAGATTACGCTCATACAAAATTAAATAAGAAGTAGCACCAGGTAGGATCTTGTAAATAGTACTCCTAACAGTTTTCCGAGCAGCAATCGGTTTAATTCAATCAACATAATCTACCAATCGATCTTGTGTTTTCAACTTTTCACCTAAAACCAACCAAAGATGAATAGAGTGTGGGGGGATGCACATAGGATACCAAACAACCGTCACCCAGTTCACCAAGTCAGCCCTTGGTCTAAGATCATCCCACACAAAGCTAATTTTAAAATCAACCAAATCACCAATAGACGTTCTCCAAAAAAGCTTATCCGAAGCATTAATGAAACCCAGATTAGGGAGCTGATTCAATAATGGAAATCTCGAACACCATGAGAGGGGCCTATTCCAAGAACCACCATCCCCGTTATCTGGAATTCTCTAGTGATAACATACCTAGATATAAATCGAATCAGAATTCCAAATATCAAACCAAACCGAGATAGAAGTGCCGTTATCAATTCGAACCCAAAAATGATGCCGAATAATGTCACGAAGTTGAAGGATTTTCCTCCAACATCAACTTATATCACCTTTAACAGTGACATCCCAAAAGCTTCTACCCCTAAGCTTATGAAGATAGATCCAACGGACCCACATAGACTCCTTGCGAATTAACAGGTTCCAAATGTGCTTTGTCATAAGAGTCATATTCCATACATCAAGTCTCTTAATGCGAAGACCACCTTCACACTTAGGAAGACAAACAACCTTCCAAGAGACATTAGCTTTACCATGCTTCAAGTCCCCTTGACACCACAAAAACCCTCTAATAAGGCTTTCAATTTCTTTAACAATATTAGCAGGAAGAATAAAAAGAGCTGCCCAATAACCCTGAAGAGATGATAAAACCGACGACACAAGTTGCAGCCTTCCAGCTAGCGACAACCATTTATTCTTCCAATTACCTCTTCGATTCCGCACTTTCTCAACCAAAGGTTTACAATCACGAGAAAGTAAACTTGTAGAAATAAGAGGAACTACCAAATAGTGAACAGGGAGATGACCTTCTAAGAATGGCATAAGTTGAAGAATACTATTTCGAACGGCAACAGGCACATTACAAAAGAAGGCAGTACTCTTAGGAAGACTTTACCTAAACCTGACACCTCCGTAAATTCATTAAGAGCATACGAAATATGCTGAGCAGATTGAACATTTCCTCTACAAAACATAAATAAATCATCAGCAAAACAAATGTTAACAATCCGTTGCCTATCACAATGAATATGATACTCATACTCATCTGAAGCAGCAACTCATCTTCTAATCAACACACTAAGAACCTCCATCACCAACGTGAATAGATAAGGAGACATAGGGTCGCCTTGTCAAAGACCCCTTCCCCCTTTAAAAAAACCATGCAAGTGACCATAGAGGCTAATAGAGAATGAAACACTAGTAACACAAGCCATAATCAGCTTAACCATATGGGGATGAAAACCAAATCCATGAAGAATATTCTGCAAAAAACACCAATTCACGGTGTCATAAGCTTTTTGGATGTCCACCTTGAAAGCACACCTTGGAGCACCTCTAGACAGATGATACCCCCTCATTAACTCCTTGAGTCAAAAGGATATTATTTGATATGGATCTACCAGGAACAAATGCCGATTAATTCTCACTAATCACATCACCCAAGCCCTCTTTAATCTGATTAGTAAGCACTTTACTAATGCACTTATAGAGCACATTACAAAGCGATATCGGACAAAAATCAGTAATTCGAGAAGGAGTAGGAACTCTAGGAATTAAAGCAATAGAAGTATGATTGAGCTCCTTAAGAGGACAACTGTTCATAAAGAAATCCCGAACAACCAAATAAACATGATCACCCACAACATTCCATGCCTTTTTATAAAAAGTAGCTGAAAAACCATCTAGACCCGGGGATTTATTATCCATTATATAAAACATAGCATGTTTAACCTCTTCCTTAGTAACATCACGAATCATAGAATTAGCTTTAGCAATAGGGATCTTCGAATGAAACAAACCCTCACTACTTAAAGGTTGAACAAACCCTTGTTGCCCCATGAAATTACGATAATGATCCACAAAAGCAAGAGGAACCCTATCTCCTTTACAAAGAATATTCTGGGAATCAAGAACAATATTTATTCGGTTACGACTATCCTTCTCTTTAACCACATTATGAAAATACTTTGTATTGCTATCCCCTTCACGAAGCCAATCAATCTTAGACTTCTGCTTAAGATAACGCTCCTCATCAATAATAGCCGATTATAAACCATCAGGTAATGACAAGCCTCCTCCCTTAACTCCACAAAATCGGGATGATCATCAAGTGCCTTTGGGCTTTATCTAATTCCAAACGAAGTTTAACAACCTTGTCATGAAGATTACATTGGCTTTGCATAAGCTTACGAAGCGGTTTCTTCAATAAAATCAATCTGGTAGCTATCCGAAACATATGAAAACCAGCCACCGGGGTCTTCCAAACATCATCAATAATCCTTAAAAAACTCAGCCTTATGGGCTAGGAAATTAAAGAATTTAAACGGTTTAGGTAACCTACTAATACTCGAAGGCAATCTCAACACCACAGGAGTAAGATCAAAGATGTGATATGGCTGAAAAAACGCTACCAAACCAGGCCATAAGTTAGCCATCTCCACATTCCCCATAACCCTATCAATCTTTCTCAAAATACCATCATTACTCTTTGGTTTTTGATTCCATGTAAAATGAAACCCTGAACTATTGAGATCCACGATGTCAATCTCTTCCACACACTCTTTGAACTCCCGCATAGAAATGGAGATACAAGATGAGCCAATAGAAGAATCCTCTAGATTAAGAGGAGCATTAAAGTCACCCATTAAAACCCATGGTCTACCATTAACAAACTGATTATGCTTTCATAAATCAGACCACGACTCCCTTCTATGAGCATAAGCATTCCCCGCATATATGAAAGAACAAAAGAACACCTTTTTTCCGCACGAATACCAATTTGACAATGAATGGCCTGATCCGACGCATGAATATACATCAAATCTGCCACTTGCGGATCCCATCCAAGAATAATTCTAGTACCACCAATGCAATGACTCGCAATAGAAGTCCAATCCCAATGAGAGAAAAAATTCGAGCAGATGATGTACTGTAACTTAGAAACATGAATATGAGACTCCAAATAGCACAAACACTTAAATTATTCTCTCACACCACCTGTTGAACCTCACTTTGTTTAGAGGCTAAATTAATAATGAGGACCATCCAGATCGGGAGTGCTTGCCCCCTCTGATGACAACTGAGCATTTGGATCACCCACCAAAGCAGCCATTTCAATAAAATCACCGGGAACCTCTACATCATTGATATCCCCCGCGTCATCCGCTATACTTTTGCCTCTGTCATGTAGCCCACTAGATCTCTGATAAGACTTATCAAAATCCCCCTCTTGAATGTCACATGAATCAAAATTTATAACATTAAATCTGTTTCCTATAGGCACTTGCTGCGTTTTAATTTTCTGAACATTAGAAGTAGAGGGTTGCCCCTGTTCCTTTGGCTTCTGATTGCGAAATATAAACCCATCCGCGGGTTTAGATGCTTGTTTCATTACATTACGTGCTATCTTTTTAGGTGCCACAAACTCTTGGTTACTCACTTTCTTAGCAGTTTCTGTCACCACATTCTTTGGACATTCAAAATCTTTATGTCCAAACAACGTACACGAACTACACCTTGGTGGTCTTCACTCATACTCAACATGAACCGTATACAACGTTTTACCATTTCCCTCAACCTTTGGAATAGCCACCATCAACCGTTTCTTTCAAGTCAGACCCCGATCAGCTTCCACCATAGCACGCACAAAATTTGAACGACCCCAACATTCCATACACATGGTGCTAGTATACGAATCCAACATTCAAGGTACACCAACCTTCGTTGCAATACCACTTAACCCAACCTCGTTAAATGCAAGAAGTGTAATATTATAACTTTTATACAATTAGCTATATGATAGTCTATTATAAACATATATAACTTACTAATAGTATGTGTACAACTTAAGAATAAACCATCTTAATTTATGGGTGAGGTTCCTGGAAGAAGGGGTGAAAGTCAATGAGAACGTGATAAGTATCTCCTCAATTCTATACCTTTTTATTCATGTCCCCACCCATTTTTCATTTCTCCACTTTTTTTATCCAATTCTCCTCATTTCTTTATTTCTTCACTTTTTTTTTCCTATTTCATTTTTTTAATTTATCTTTTAAAAAATATATTATAAAATAAATATTTAAACTTAAAAAAATTAACTTTTTTAAACATGTAAAATCTTATATAACACTTTTGTTAAAAAACTAATAAATAATTAAATAAAATTTGTTAACATTTTTTTAGAGAAAATTATCACTTTAAAAATCTAAAAAATTAGTTTTTAACCTTTTTTCCTATTTAGTTTTTTCTTTTTCTATATCATTTTGAAATTTGTGATGCACCATATATTATATATAATGATGCACATGAATATTAAAAACAAGATGAAATAATACTAATATATAATTGTTTTCACAAACATTATAACTATGATACACTGATTTTATCTGAATATGATGTATTTAATGATGTATCGAGTATTTAAATATCATGCATCGACTTTTAAAAATACTATAAAACATCGTTATTAAATTAAAAAATGGTTCATCATAGTTATAAAATATTGTTCATTATAGTTATAAAACATGGTGCATCGAGTGTTTTAAATATCATGCATTGAATTTTAAAATATACTATAAAACATGTTATTGAACTAAAAGGTGGTGCATCATAGTTATAAAACAAGGTGCATCATAGTTATAAAAATATGATTCATTATAATTATAAAACATGGTGCATCAAGTTTTTAAAATAACATGCATCGACTTTCAAAATATACTATAAAATATTGTTATTGAATATATGACACCCGGTCAAAAAGGGCAATTTTCGTACCCAATTTAAACTTTCATTTCACATGTTATATACGCGTTAGTACGCAAGTATTCAAGTATTATATATATGATTGTAAAGATATAACATTAAATGATTTTTTAATAATCACTTATAAACGAATCTGAAAGAACGCAAAGATACAAAAACGGACGTTGATGCAAAACGATTCTAAATAAAGTATTATTGTTAAAAATAATATTCATTTACTCGAAGAATATTTAACACGCTTCGTTTCAATTAAAATGTGTCCTATTAAACTGAAAGCGCGCGAAACAAAGTTATAATTTATAACTTCAATAATGTATTCTTATAAAATACTTTGACTCAAAAATATTTCGATAATACTTTCATAAATTTTTGGATTTAAAAGTGTTACATTATATTACGATCAGGTAAATAAACACGGATCAAAATACCACAAATCAAACATTACAGTCCAACTACTTCCCCTCAAGTATTGGACATGGTTTCTTTTTCTTCAGCTATAAGCCGGTCCAAACTCCCCCATTTCATTTCATTCTTCATTTTTCATCTCTTTCAATCTTTCTCTCTATCTCTCTTGATCTCTCAAAATAAAACAACAACAACAACAATAAAATTAACAACAACAAAGCAACAACATCAACCATTATCATCACATGTATGATCATCATAAGCTCTCATCTCTTTCTCTCGGTCACCACACCACCGCCGGTCACCACACCAACGTCAACAATAACGACACGAGCAGCACCAGCTGAAGGATAACAATAGCATCATCACCATCTTCTTCACCATCCTCTCGGCTCCATCATCACCATTTTTAGACCTCGTTTCGATTTGTAAGGAACCTCACATTTTTCTGCGTATTTCGAGTTTAGAATGCTTGTATTATCATGTATTATCGTTGTATAAGCTGATTGTGTCCAAAAATTGAAGTTAGAACTTGTTTACACACTTAAAGTCATCAGCCAACCCTGAGAAAGGCCCTCACCCGATTGGGTGAGTTTGTATACCCGATTGGGTGAACTTACCCGATTGGGTGAGTTTGCATACCCGATTGGGTAAAGACCAAAAATGTAATACATACCCGATAGGGTGACACCATACCCGATTGGGTGAGTTCACCTGATTGGGTGAGTTCCTTACCCGATTGGATGAAGCTTAAAAGTTAAAAAACAATACCCGATCTCATATTTTAGTTCGAAATTGTTACAGAGGTACGATTCAATGTACACAAAAGTTATTTCAAAAGTTAACTTTGTACATGTATATATATACTTATGGATAATGATTTCATCACATAATACGGATAATGAATATACTTTAAAAGTATACAACCAAACACACAATAATACTTGAATTATTATCATGAACCGCCACCAACGGGCCGCACACATTTTACAAACTTCAAACATAAACAATTATCGAATACTTTGGATATATTTAATCGGGTGAACATTAACATGGATGGTATATTTACGCATCCATTTACTTACATATAATCTCACATGTTTAGGACACTAGGAGATTACCATTGATTCTACGCCCGTACCTTAGGATCGCTAGCACCCACAAGTGAGTGATATGGCTTATTTTATACATATATTTCTTAGCCATATCAGTCCGTTTTATTGTAATTATAGTTAAATTGATGAACTTTTGGTACTTAATTGTTTAAAATATGTTTTCAGGTGCATTTACTTGAGTTGTGATGAGAAGAAGGAATTTTGGAGCTAAAATGGATGAAAAATAATTAAGTGCTGGAAATGCCACAGTTGCGCCGCAACCAGAAGGGATTGCGCCGCAACCAGACACTCGATTGCGCCACGAATGTTGCACATTGCGCCGTAACCACAAGCTCAATTGTGCCGCAACCAAGCATGGTTGCGCCGCAATGTCGAGTCAGCAGCCATGGTATAAATTCGACTTTTTCACCTCATTTTGAACCCTAACTTGATTTTCGGCTGATTTCAGAGAGCAGAGGGTGACCTTTAGGGACACCTAGGGTCCGAATCATCCATTTTCTTCCGATCAAAGCTTAGAGATTAATCCTGTTCATCAACAATATTGGTATCTTCGTTAATTCATCGATTATGAACATGTTTATGTCATTGATTTGTTGTTTTTCTGATCCCATGATTTTGGGCTAAGTTCTTAATACTTGTTTAGACCAATTTTGCATCTAGTTTGGATATATTTTAGTGATTGGATTTATATACTTTGATTTCTCGGTAACGAAAGACCGATTGATGTTATTTATTGATTGATTAATTCAAGTAGTGACTTTATTACTTTGAAATTAGTGATAACTTTTGCGTAATATTGTTACTTTGTCAATTGAGTAATTGATTGTGAATTCCGATTAGACGTAATTGGGAGACTTGAATTATTTGGTTGATTTATAATATTGGTGGACCATAATTTAGAGATATCTTGTATGGTTAATGGTTTTTATGAAAGTAAGACCATAAGTTAACTTGTGATTTCATTGATTACACATTTCATAGTTAAGAGGTTTTAAATTTCAAGTACACTTGGATTGTATAATCTTAACTAGGTGATGGTTAAGTGACAACTTGTAATCCGAAGTGTGTTTTCTAGGTGGACTAAATTTGATCTAGTGCTTAATCCAAAATATCCAATAAACTAGATGTCAAAAGGTCTAAACAAGTATCTTTTCTCCAATTGAGTACAACTATCTTTTACTTGCTTTAATTAGTTAAATCATTTTATTAAACTCTATTTGACTGTTTGTCGTTAAAAGACACAAAAATCCCAATATTTACTTGTTTTGTTAGTTTAATTATTAGATATATTAATTACTTAAAATACATATATTGTTCCCTGTGGAGACGATTTACTCGTATCTTACCTTAGCTATACTATTGTGCGATTAGGTACACTTTCCTAGTTGTGTTTTAGTCTAGATTTTCGGTATTTTCTATTTTATTTTTATAACCTGATTTTAGCGCCGCTGCCGGAGAGTAGTGCGTTATTTTAAGTTTTTAGTTTATTCTAGTAATTTATTTGTTTTTATTTTATTTATTTTATTTTATACTATTGGTGCTTTTAATCTGTTTGTCGGTTTTGTTTAGACAGGTTACAGGTAGTGCATGACCCGTTCCTCCATGAAGTCACCACTTCTTGAACCATTTTTTGATCCAGAAAGAGAGTTTAGGAGATTAGCACGGATTAACATCACACCTACCACCTTTCAGTTAGAACCGTTTACAGAGGAGGAAGACGGACCGAAAATCAACATGGCTGACCCAGAAACTCAAACCATGGAGACTAGGATGAAGGCCACCCGAGATGGCCAAGGTTCAGCTATTACTCAGCCCGCAATCAATGATGAGTTTGATATCAAGGGGAAATTTTTGCATATGATCAATAACCAATGCCAATTTAGTGGAACTGAGAAAGAAGATCCAAATGATCACATGAGGAAATTCTTGGGTATTTGTTCACTTTTCAATTTGCGAGCTATCGAGAATGAAGTGATCTACTTAAGAGTTTTTCCTTGGACTCTCACGGGAGAGGCTAAGGATTGGTTGGATTCCTTGCCAGAAGGGGAGATCACTACTTGGCAAGGCATGGTTGACAGGTTTCTTCAGAGATTTTTTCCTGCTTCCAAAGCTGCTGAGCTATAGGGAGAAATTTCCCAATTTGAACAGAAACCTATTGAAACCCTATATGAAGCATGGAATAGGTTTGGGAAAATGCTCCGGAGTTGTCCTCAATACGGGTTGAACACCTTTCAAAAGGTGCAGATTTTCTATAAGGGAGCCGATTTGGAAACCAGAAAGGCTATTGATACTGCAGCAGGAGGTTCGATCATGAAGAAGATAGCTGCTCAAGCTCACACTATTATTGCTGATTGGGCCGCTCACACTCACGAGTGGCATCAAAAGAAGGAGAAATCAAGAGCATCCAAAGTGGCTAGTGTTGAAGCAAATGAGGGTATTGCCGCTTTAACTGCTCAGATGGCAACATTTGGGAGACAGATGGAGAAGATGACAAAGGACATTCATGCCATCATAGTTGGTTGTGAGACTTGTGGAGGTATGCATCTGACCAAGGATTGTGATGCGGATAAACCGATGGATCAGTTGGAGAACATTTCTTTCTTGAATCAAAGACCGAATTACTTTCAGAGGAACAACTTCAATAGAAATTATAACATGCCCTATCAACAAGCAGGTCCCGGTTATTACCAACAAGTTCAAGTTCCGAACCAACAGCAACCACAACAGATCCAGGTCAAGAATTCAAATTTGGAAGACCTGGTTAACAAGTTTGTTGCTGCCCAAAGCCAAACAAATGAAGCCACTTCTCAATCATTAAGGAATCAACAAGCTTCTATTTAAAATTTAGAGCAAGAAGTGGGAAACATCTCGAAGATGTTGGCTGCAAGGCAGCCTGGTACCTTACCAAGTGACACAAAGACGAACCCCCGTAATGAGCAAGCGAAGGCAATCACCACTAGGAGTGGAAAGGTGCTCGAGCCACCTGTTATGCCTAACGTTCATGATGATTCTGTTCATTTGAAACATGTACCTACTAAAGAGAAGGATAAGGAACCGATACCGGTGGTTGATGAAGACCAAGGGAACACCAAAAGCCCACAAAGCAAGGTCCCGGTGAAACCAGTAGTGAAGCCGTACCAACCACCCATTCCTTACCCGAACCAGTTGAAGAAGGAGAAGCTTGCAGATGAACAATCCAAGTTTTTGGATATGTTCAAGCAAATTAATGTTAATCTTCTGTTTATTGATGTGATTTCAGGTATGCCAAAGTATGCTAAGTTTTTCAAAGACTTACTCACCAACAGGCGGAAGATGGAGGAGCTTTCAGCTGTGACCATGAATGCTACATGCTCGGCGGTCTTATTAAACAAGCTACCCAAAAAGTTGTCTGATCCGGGAAGTTTTACTATCCCTTGCTATCTTGGTAGTCTTAGTTCTATGCGCGCATTAGCAGATCTAGGTGCTAGTATCAATTTAATGCCTTATTCATTGTTTGTTAAACTGGACCTAGGAGATTGGAAGCCAACAAGAATGAGTATACAACTAGCTGATAGGTCAATTAAATACCCTAAGGGTATTATGGAAAACATGCTAGTTAAAGTTGGTACTTCAGTTTTCCCTGCTGACTTTGTGATTTTGGATATGGAAGAGGACAATCAGGTACCTCTCATCTTAGGCCGACCATTCTTGAATACGGCTAGGGCTATAATAGATGTTTTTAACAGAAAACTGACCTTAAGCATAGAAGATGAGAGTGTTACTTTTTCTGTTGATCGTTCCATGCAATACTCTAATTCTACGGATGATTCTTGTTATTATATTTAAACTGTAGACACGCATTTGGAGTTGTTGCAGGAATTTCCAGAATTGCTAGATACAGGTATATTTGTCCACTCGGAGAGCAGGATGACTACTCGTTGGAAGATAGTGTGGGGGAGTTAACCGCCCTCATGGCGGAGGTCTATGAACCCACAGCTGAAGAGTATGAAGAGTTAAAGAAAGAGGATCAGTACCGTTACAAGTCTTCAATTGAGAAACCACCTGTTTTGGAGCTTAAGCCACTTCCAAGCCATTTGGAATATGCTTACCTACAAGGCGAGTCTCAATTGCCAGTCATAATCTCCTCATCTCTCACTGTAAGTGAAAAATCTCAACTCATTTCTGTGCTAAAAGCCCATAAACTGGCCATAGCATGGAAAATTAACGACATCAAGGGTATAAGTCCTTCGTATTGCACTCACAAAATTTTAATGGAAGATAATTTTAAACCCGTGGTGCAAAGGAAAAGGAGATTAAACCCTAACATGAAAGAGGTTGTTAAGAAAGAAGTGATTAAGCTTCTTGATGCAGGTTTAATTTACCCCATTTCTGATAGCCAGTGGGTGAGTCCAGTCCAAGTAGTACCTAAGAAGGAGGGTATCACTGTAATTACTAATGAGAATAACGAACTCATTCCCACGCGTACGGTCATGGGTTGGTGGGTATGTATTGATTACAGGAAACTGAATGATGCCACTAGGAAAGACCACTTCCCATTACCCTTTATCGACCTAATGTTGGAAAGGTTGGCGGGAAATAGTTACTACTGTTTCTTAGATGGTTTCTCAGGTTACCTTCAGATTCCCATAGCACCTGAAGACCAAGAGAAAACTACCTTCACGTGTCCTTATGGCACTTTCTCATACAGACGCATGCCGTTTGGTCTCTGTAACGCCCCTGCCACCTTCCAAAGGTGCATGATGGCAATATTTCATGATATGATAGAGGATTATATGGAGGTGTTTATGGATGACCTTTCCTTCTTCGGTAGCACCTTTGATATATGTCTTCTCAACCTTGAGAAAATGCTTGTTAGGTGTGAGAAAGCCAATCTTGTGCTCAATTGGGAAAAATGTCATTTCATGGTTCGAGAAGGCATTGTTCTTGGGCATAAGATTTCAAGTGTAGGAATATAAGTGGATAGAGCTAAGATAGATGTGATTGCTAAACTTCCACCTCCCTCCAATGTCAAAGGAGTGAGGAGTTTTCTCGGGCATGCCGGTTTCTACCTGCGCTTCATTAAAGACTTCTCAAAAGTCGCCACCCCGATGAACAAACTCCTTGAGAAGGATGCACCATTTGTCTTCACGGATGAGTGTTTGAAAGCCTTCAACCTCCTCAAAGGAAAGCTCACTAATGCACCCATCATGATTGCTCCCAATTGATCCCTCCCCTTTGAGCTCATGTGTGATGCTAGTGATTATGCTATAGGCGCCGTCTTGGGTAAAAGAATTGACAAATGATTCCAACCCATCTATTATGCTAGTAAGACCCTACAAGGAGCCCAATTTAACTACACCACCACTGAAAAAGAACTCCTTGCCATTGTCTTTGCGTTTGATAAATTCCATCCCTATCTTGTGCTAGCTAAGACGGTTGTCTATACCGATCATTCTGCCCTTAGGTACTTGTTCTCAAAACAAGATGCCAAACCCCGTTTAATTCGTTGGATCTTGCTTTTGCAAGAATTTGATATTGAGATCCAGGATAAAAAGGGTGCTGAAAATCTTGCTGCCGATCATCCCTCTCGACTTGAGAACCCCGAGTTGGAGGTTCTCAATGAATCTACAGTTGATGATGACTTTACTGATGAGACTCTCATGAAAGTCGAGAGTGATGAAGTTCCATGGATTGCGGACATCGCGAACTATTTAGCCAGTGGTGTCCTCCAAAAGGGTATGTCGCATCAACAAAAGAAGAAATTCTTTAGCGACCTCACATACTAATTTTGGGAGGATCCACATCTCTTTAGAAGTTTTCCGGATAGTATGATTCGTAGATGTGTGTTCAGAAATGAAGCTATGAAGATTTTACTTCATTGTCATCTCGGTCCAACGGGTGGGCATTATGGACCTCAACTCACGGGTAAAAAGGTCTTTGAAGCCGGTTTTTATTGGCCATCAGTCTTCAAGGATGCCCATGCCCTCGTTAAATTGTGCGATTCTTGCCAAACGGCCGGAAAAATCTCACAACGTGATGAAATGCCTCAAAACATTAGTCAGGTTTGTGAGGTTTTTGACATATGTGGCATTGACTTCATGGGTCCATTTCCTAAGTCTCACGCAAATCTCTACATACTCGTTGCGGTCGATTACGTGTCTAAATGGGCAGAAGCACAAGCTCTCCCGACTAACGATGCACGAGTAGTTGTGAACTTCTTGAAATGTGTATTTTCCCGGTTTGGTACCCCTAATGCATTAATTAGTGACCGGGGTACACATTTTTGTAATGCCCAACTAGAAAAGGCATTGAAACGATATGGGGTAACCCATCGAATTTCAACACCTTATCACCCGCAAACTAGTGGGCAAGTCGAAAATACAAACCGTGCTTTGAAGCGTATCCTAGAGAAAACCGTAGGTGCAAACCCGAAAGAGTGGTCCACCAAATTGGATGATGCACTTTCGGCCTTCCGAATGGCCTATAAGACACCTATTGGGACCACTCCCTTCCGTCTTGTATATGGGAAAGCATGTCATCTCCCCGTTGAGATTGAGTACAAAGCATTTTGGGCTCTTAAAACATGCAATCTTGATCTTCATGAAGCGGGTCGCCTCCGTTTGAGTCAATTGAACGAGTTGGATGAGTTGAGACAAGATGCATATGAAAACTCACTCATTTATAAAGAGAAAACCAAAAAGTGGCATGATAACCGACTAAAAAACTCCAAGGAGTTCAAGGAGGGTGATCGTGTGCTTCTCTTCAACTCGAGGTTCAAAATCTTTCCGGGTAAACTTAGATCAAAATGGTCGGGACCATTTGTTGTAAAACAAGTGTTTCCATATGGAACAGTTGAGTTAGTGAACGTGAAAGGTGAGTTTTTCAAGGTTAATGGTCATAGGATTAAGCATTATTTTGATGGACCATTAGAGGTTGATGACGATGTCGACCTCAACTTTCACCCCACTCAACGAAAAAATTTGGGGTTGAGTCAAGCTTAAGACTCATTAATAAATAAGCTTTGCAATTGTATAGTAATTGTTTTTCTTTATCTTGATTATTTGTCCTTTTATATATAAAAAAAAAATTATTATTATCTCCATTTCGGGTCAAACCCTCTGGTCAACATGGTCAAAATTCGGGTCAAGGGCTTAAATCGCGCCGCTATTGTATTTCATTGCACCGCGATTTATGTTTAATTGCGCCGCAATCCCTCAGATTGCGTCGCGATCTGGTTCTACACAGGTTAAAAACGAGCAGCCCCCCTTTTCTTCCCATTTAATTTTCTTCTTCCTTCAAAACTCTCTCAAATTAGCAAAACCCTAACCCCTAATTCTCTGATTTCAGCATAAGCATGTCAAGGAAGGTACGAATTCATGATCTCTATTCATATTACCTTCGCTCTAATGATTATTGCTTGCATTTGATGTGGTTAATCCGAATTTGGGGATTTCAAAATGATAGGTTCGGATTTCGTGTAATTATATGAACTCTTATGCTCAATAATTTGTTCCTTGCTTACATTATACGCATAGAACATCTTATTACTCTTAATCTGTTGTTTATGTGTTTGATTTGAAGATTGGTTAAATTAGGGTTCATATGCAACTTGGGGGTTTTGGGTTTTTCATGATTAATGCGTGAAAATCAGTTGTGTTGAATTGCTGTGATTACTAATATGATCGATATGAATTGATTTTTGTGCAGAAATTATGTGGGTTGTTTTTAGTGAGATGTTGCTCGTATATCAAGTTAGCAAATTTTGTGCAATTGAATGCCATAAACGCGCTGTAATGATCATATCGTTGCTGAATATATATACTGATTATATGTGCAAAAATACTTTGGTATCACTCTTCCAAAGTTGCTTATTGATTAAAGCCACTCTTCCAAAGTTGCTTGTTGATTAAAGCCACCCTTCCAAAGTTGCTTGTTGATTAAAGTCAGTTTTTTTTTGCGTTAAGGGTAACAGGGCAATGGTGATTTTAGTTGATAAAGTATTATGGTATTCCGTATGATTACTATGCATTCTATGATCGTTATATTCCATATGTGCACTTCCTTGAATAAGTTAGTTTGGAATAATTGTTATGCATAAATATTAATATTTGTAAAGTGTTTTTGTGAAGTGTTTTTGGCTGCGGTTTATTTGTATGATATAAATGTTTGTGGCTAACATTATTTGTTTGTTTTGTTGCCATCACTTTTATGTTTTACTTTTCAGTCACGTAGAGGATCGTCTAGTCGGGGGCAGGCGCATCAGGAGCATGCTAACATTGATTATCATATGGCTCCAGCTGACGACCATGAGTGGATTCAATTTAATGTTGAAGGTGTTCTGTGGTCAATAAAGAATAAGTGGTTTACTAATTTATCGATTTTGAGGGATAAGAGTATTGAGGCAGGTCGCACGACCGATTGGACAGCTTTAGAGCAATTGGGTGTTGCTGATCGAATCACAGGGATTTTTACACAGAGATACACTTGTAATAATGCGCTTATTGTGATACTGCATGCATTAGACTCTTTAACATCCGAGAACGGTCTTACAGAGTACTATGTTCTGAGTTCTTCGCTACTTACGAGTTTCAGGAGGATTATGATAGCATAACAGATCATGGTACGATCACCTTTAGGTTAGGAGGTGAGTCCCAGACTATGAGTCTGATAGAGTTTGGTATTGCATTGGGATTGTACGATCGTTACATGATTTTCTATGGGGATGATGAGATTGACGAGGAGTTCGAGAAGTATTTGTTGCATGGAGAGACTGTCCCTCCCACTGATTTTGGTTATAGTGATGCTTGGAGTAGGTTAGGTACAGGTCACTGGAGGGCCGGTTATCGTAAGGAGAGCCAGATTGTAGACCCTGTTCATAGGATTATACATAGGATGTTTGCTCTTGCAGTTGTTTCGAGGAAATCTGGGGCTGAGAAGATGAGTCTGACTAATTTGTGGATTCTATCCACTATGACTACACAGGGGAGGTACATGAATGTAGCGTTCTTAGTGGCCCAGTTTTTTAGTTATGGTGCAGGTTTGAAGGATAGGAGCCCGATCTGCGGTGGGCAATATGTGACGAGAATTGCCAAGTATTTGGGTGTTAGTCTTGTCGGGTTGCAGAGAGAAGAAAACATGGGGTATATTGACAAGTATTTGTTGGGTAGGATGAACGTAATAGTTAAGAATGCTGCGGGTCAGGATATCATAGCAGGAGTTAAGGCAGATGAGGAGGATGTACCACCACCATCACCACCACCACAGGCACCACACGTACCTCCACCCACACTGCATTCTTTACAGACTGACATACATGGTTTGCAGGATTAGGTGTGTGGTTTAGAGTATCAAATGGCGGTTTTGGGATATGATGCAGGATTTCAGAGGCACGCCACTTTGACTCACATGCGTGCTACGATGAGACATGAGGACATTCCTATTTATTATCCACCTCAACAGTACGGATTCGGTGGATATACCCATCCTCCTCCACGATATGATCCAGCTACTCTCTATGATCCAGCTTTCTGGCAGCATTATCAGCAGTTCCCGCATCATCTGCAGGATGACGATCAGGATGATGACCAGTAGGGCATGATGGCCCTAGCTTTAGTATTTTATCTTTGTTTATGCTAGTTTTTAGACATTTTTATTTGTTTGCTAGTTTTAAAACTTGTAATTTATTTTGATGCACTTCGGTTTCAGTAGTGTCGGATACGCTTTGTACGACACTACTTTACCTTTAGTATTATTATCATGTCATTTTTCTTTTTAGAAGTTAGTGCATGGCGTGGAATTATAGAATTTGTCACATGCATATGCTGGTAGTAAGTTCAGTGACAAATCATTTGCATACCATTCTTCACTTACTGCATACACCCCGGGGAAGTTCTCGCTCCCCTTTGCTCATTTTATTCTTTTCTTTTTGTTTCCACACTGTTTTTCCTATATTTTAGTGCATTGAGGACATTCCTATATTTTGTTTCACTTGAAATTTGTTCAATCGAAATTGTTTTAAAAAATTTTGATTGATTCTTGTCCTCATAAGATTTGTTACTTGTAATGTAGGTTATTAATATTAGTACACTTATAGCTCTTCCTCTTGGTTTAAATTTTTTTAAGAGATGTTGAAATTGAGAGCCACCTCATTGGGTGAATTGCATGACTAGTACACTTATAGCTCAACTAAATATGTGAGATTCTTGCGCCTTATTAGAAGTACTTATTTTTAGTACTTATTTTTCGTTTGCTATGAGTGTGCCGGTGTTGTAATTTGTTCTAGAACTTGCTCTAGTTGATACATTTCGAGATCGCAGTGGGACCACATTCGTGTGGTAGGTGTATTCGTATGATAAAGAGGCATTTAGGATTTAACCACTTTGTTTTTAGCCTTTTCTTTTGTTTTATTTGCTAATCGCATTGGTTAGTTATTTTTCCCATTAACCGTTTGTAACACTCATCTTTAGTGCTAGATACCCTTAGTTAGCCATGTTGCGCCTTAGCCTTATTTCTTTGTATATAACCACTTAAATAATTAGATAATTCCTTTTTAGCTTTCTTTTGGCCGTAAACAAAAGTTTGAACAATCAATTTGTAGTTGCTAGTTGTGATGGTTATTAGAGGTAGTTGCAAGATGGTTGAGATGAGGGTTAATGGTTTATAATATGAGAAGGATAAATATGGTAAGTGTTAAATTGACCGTTATGTAGAGTAAAAGTAGTCGGAAAAAAAATATTTAAAAGAAAAATAAATAAATAAATAAATAAAAGACTTGGGCTACATAACGGAATTCAGTTTAAATGTTAAGTTTGTGTACTATTAAAGGCGTACACTTTGTAAGGAATAAAGTTTGAATATATATTGAGGTTTGAAAGTGTATGAAGTGAAAGTTGGAGTTTTTAAAAGTGGAAATTTCATGGTTATCCTCGGAAGAGCAAGTAGCATCTAAGTGTTGATAGTATAACTGTTCGGATTTTTGTTTATTTTTAACCACTTGTAAATATTCCATTCCATACCCTTAAACCCTAACCTTTACATTACAACCTTAATAAAAGTCCTCTTTTGATAGTACACCTGGTGCTTACGCCAGTCGGTGGAGATTTGATCCTTGTGCAAGCCTATGGTAACTATTGCATCACCACTTGATTTATTGAGTGTTTATATATTCCATTCCCGATTTAGATTGAGAGTTGAGTGATTAAACACATTCCTTATTGTGAGGTGCTAAGTCGTGCATTCGGGCTTCATAGATTCATCATCTCAGGTTATAGATTAATTACTATACACTATGTGCTAATATGATTGCTTATGTAATTATTGTTAGTGCTGCTTTTCAAAACCTGATCACCGTTTGTAAAATGCCAGAGGAGTTGTTTTTAGATTTTTAATCGCTAGTTTGTTTGAGGACAAGCAAAGCTCAAGTGTGGGGGATTTTGATATGGCTTATTTTATACATATATGTCTTTGCCATATCAGTCCGTTTTATTGTAATTATAGTTAAATTGATGAACTTTTGGTACTTAATTGTTTAAAATATGTTTTTAGGTGCATTTACTTGAGTTGTGATGAGAAGAAGGAATTTTATAGCTAAAATGGACGAAAAATAATTAAGTGCTGGAAATGCCACAGTTGCGCCGCAACTAGACACTCGATTGCGCCACGACTGTTGCACATTGCGCCATAACCACAAGCTCAATTGCGCCGCAACCAAGCATGGTTATGCCGCAATGTCGAGTCGGCAGCCTTGGTATAAATTTGACTTTTTCACCTCATTTTGAACCCTGACTTGATTTTTGGCCGATTCTAGAGAGCAGAGGGTGACCTTTAGGGACACCTAGGGTCCGAATCATCCATTTTCTTCCGATCAAAGCTTAGAGATTAATCCCGTTCATCAACAACATTGGTATCTTCGTTAATTCATCGATTACGAACATGTTTATGTCATTGATTTGCTGTGTTTCTGATCCCATGATTTTGGGCTAAGTTCTTAATACTTGTTTAGACCAATTTTGCATCTAGTTTGGATATATTTTAGTGATTGGATTTATATACTTTGATTTCTCGGTAACGAAAGACCGATTGATGTTATTTATTGATTGATTAATTAAAGTAGTGACTTTATTACTTTGAAATTAGTGATAACTTTTGCGTAATATTGTTACTTTGTCAATTGAGTAATTGATTGTGAATTCCGATTAGACGTAATTGGGAGACTTGAATTATTTTGTTGATTTATAATATTGGTGGACCATAATTTAGAGATATCTTGTATGGTTAATGGTTTTTATGAAAGTAAGACCATAAGTTAACTTGTGATTTCATTGATTACACATTTCATAGTTAAGAGGTTTTAAATTTCAAGGACACTTGGATTGTATAATCTTAACTAGGTGATTGTTAAGTGACAACTTGTAATCCGAAGTGTGTTTTCTAGGTGGACTAAATCTGATCTAGTGCTTAATCCAAAATATCCAATAAACTAGATGTCAAAAGGTCTAAACAAGTATCTTTTCTCTAATTGAGTACAACTATCTTTTACTTGCTTTTATTAGTTAAATTATTTTATTAAACTCTATTTGACTGTCTGTCGTTAAAAGACACAAAAATCCCAATATTTACTTGTTTTGTTAGTTTAATTATTAGATATATTAATTACTTAAAATACATATATTGTTCCCTGTGGGGACGATTTACTCGGATCTTACCTTAGCTATACTATTGTGCGATTAGGTACACTTGCCTAGTTGTGTTTTAGTCTAGATTTTCGGTATTTTCTATTTTATTTTTATAACCTGATTTTAGCACATCAAGTTTTTGGCGCCGCTGCCGGGGAGCAGTGCGTTATTTTAAGTTTTTAGTTTATTCTAGTAATTTAGTTGTTTTTATTTTATTTATTTTATTTTATACTATCGGTCCTTTTAATTTGTTTGTCGGTTTTGTCTAGACAGGTTACAGGTAGTGCATGACCCGTTCCTCCAAGAAGTCACCACTTCTTGAACCATTTTTCGATCCAGAAAGAGAGTTTAGGAGATTAGCACGGATTAACATCACACCTACTGTAACACCTGGTCAAAAAGACAATTTTCACGCCAAACTTAAAACTTTCATTTCACGTACTTGGTACGCATTACTTTAAATAATGTGTTATTATTTTAAATAAACGTTATATACACAGAAAATATTACACTATCTTAGAACATAATTCATTTTGTCTAAAACGTATTTTGCGCGAAGAAACCATACGAAATGTATCCGTCAAACAACCTAAACAAAGTTATATTTTTATAACCCGAATGAAGTATTTTTACAAAATACTTTAATTGAAAATATATATGAATTTGTATGAACAAATTCTTGATTTTAAAATAATTTAAGTTTTTTTACGATCGGGTGAACAAACACGGGTATTTTACACTGAAATTGGAGACAACCAACCCCCACCAAAAGGGACGGCCGGCTGCCCGTTTTCCCCTCCCCATTTCTTTTGTTTTTCATTTCAAACACACACACACAAACACCCTCTCTAGCTCATCTCTCCCTCTCCCTCTCGGTTTACACCACCACCACCACCGGAATCACAACCACCTCGTCGCCACCATCATCAAGAACAACAACAGCAGCTTCACCATCATCTTCTTCATCAAGATCTTCCCCATCCGTCATACTTTGAGCTCGAAATTGACATTTGGTAAGAACACTCGATTACACACCTTAAAACACTTGATTTATGTTTATTAACATGTTATTGAGTCCATACAACAAGAATGTAGCCAAGAAATCGGCTAAAAACGTTTTAAAAATCGAAACCCATTTCAAAACTCGCATCAGTTCGTCCTGCGAACTGAGATCCCAGATCCCAGTTCGTCTCGCGAAGCGAACCGAACCTGCGAACCGAACCGAACCTGCGAACCGAACCGACTTGCAAAGTCAATTTGCGACCTGAACTGCGAGTCGAGACCTGCGAGTCAAGACTTGCGAACCGAAACCAACCTGCAAAGTGAACTGCGAAGGGAACTGAAACTCAGTTCGCAGTGAACTCAAACCTCACTTCGCAGTCAACTTTTCAACGTCTTGAAATTTAACTCAAATGACTTAAATTTAAATTCCAGATACGATTTTTAATAAAGCTCGACCCCAGCCAGGGGCTCTGCCCCTTGGACCCCGCCAGGGGTTGCCACCCCTTGGACCCCGCTACCAGGGGCGCTGCCCCCGGACTCCCGTATACGGTTTTCAAACCTGAACGAAAAATGAATACTTACACAACTCGCTTAGACAAACTGATTGTCTCATACTTATATATAACCTCACATGTTTAGGACATTAGGAGGTTACTATTCGGACAACGCACATATCGTGGGATCGCTGACAACTCACAAGTGAGTTTCATAGCCCCACTCTTTCAACTGTTTTACTGTTTTCGGGGTGAGACGCATGCTCAATTTCTGTTTTTGAATTATAATGCTAAACTTTTATAATTCACACGTTTCTATCATACTGTTTGGAAATACGAATGTGTAATACTTAGGATTTACGCCCAATATAGTGTTATGGAACGACATCACTGTTTAACCTAGTTAGGTTACCATTATACCCCCTTAGATTGTTAACCAACAATCACTATTACTTGACTTCGTTAAGTCACTATTATACATTGACCTTATTGTCACGAGACAACCTTATCAACTACAATAGAACTGGTTAGTTCTACCAATACAGGATTAGCTTTCTTTTTAGGAACTAAGACTGCACATACGTTTCAGGATTTCGATATTGCAATTGAACCCAAGTAAACATCAACCCAAGATCTCCATATACTTGCTAGGCTGAGGCTAGGATTATATAATAGAAATATACGGTTGTATGAGTCTCTTATACTAATACCAAAACAACTAGGTGATGATTTTTCATGCCTAGGCTTATTGTGACTCAACAGATAATTAAGTACTGTATATACATACTTAGCTACAATATATTAATTTCATATGCTACGTGAAACCCCATCTGGGGTATTTGTTGGTTTAACTTATACCTATATCTATATGTCTGTATATGTATATATACATACACGCTTGTACTTCAACTCGAGCACTTGGTGCCACCTACAATTTAGTTATGTATATAGGTATACATACACACATCCAAACACAATCGAACTAGTCGGACACGTCGTTGAACTGCCGGCTCAATTACAAACTTTGCTTGCGAGCAATTCGGTTGATGCCACGGTGAGAAGTGGGCACAAAACGATGCCACAGTGAGAAGTGGGCACAAAACAATGTCACGGTATTGCAGTGGGCACAAGTATGATATCGCGGTAAACCGATACAAATCGATGGATCGGCGAGCTTATACTCGAGATCGCTGGCTCAGCATTCGGATAAACGCTCTATCATAGTCTGCATGACTGCACGGTTACTCATATTCAGCAACGGATCGGCAAGCTTATACTCGAGATCGTTGGCTCAGCATTCGGATAAATGCTCTATCGTAGTCTGCATGACTGCACGGTTACTCGTATTCAGCAACGGATCGGCGAGCTTATACTCGAGATCGATGGCTCAGTATTGGTTTGAATACTCAATCATACTTCTGCGGGACTACACTCATTTGTTGCTTGAAGGCAACAAACTATGTCAGGCGGCATCCTAGTATATTACTACTAGATAGGTAATAATTTTAAATGTTATCATATGACGCGGTCATACACCTACTCGATACGTACTTAGGCATGTGTTGCCTAACATTTGTAAACTTACTATCACCTGATAGGTAACTAGGAATGGAATGCCATATTCTCTAGGTACTTAGGTACACCCCCCTATACTTAGGTATGAGATACCGCGTAAACGTATACACACTGGTATTACAATAACATAACACAACAAATCAAAATCGTGAATTTTGAAACTATCTTTCAAAACATACAAGATTTATACTTTATGTTTTCAACTAACAACCCTATGAACTCACCAGCTTTATAGCTGACTTGTTTTAGCATGTGTTCTCAGGTGCCCAGCAGGATTAGGATTACTACAAGATATGCTAGCTCGAGTCGCATATTTTCAAACAATTGGATTTTCTTTGCATAACTTTTGTATTTCTACTTATGTATTGGGACACTTTTGGCGAACTCGCAGATATTGTAAACTATCATTTTGGCAATGTCATAACTATATTTTCAAATGTCTCATTTAGAGGTCGTTCGCTATGTATCTTATGCTTTGATGATTGATTAGTCACGCCCTGACCCGACCGCTTCCGCAACCCGAATTTGGGGGTTTGACACCTACCACCTTTCAGTTAGAACCGTTTACAGAGGAGGAAGAAGAACCGAAAGTCAACATGGCTGACCCAGAAACTCAAACCATGGAGACTAGGATGAAGGCCACCCGAGATGGCCAAGGTTCAGCTATTACTCAGCCCGCAATCAATGATGAGTTTGAGATCAAGGGGCAATTTTTGCATATGATCAATAACCAATGCCAATTTAGTGGAAATGAGAAGGAAGATCCAAATGATCACATGAGGAAATTCTTGGGTATTTGTTCACTTTTCAATTTGCGAGCTATCGAGAATGAAGTGATCTACTTAAGAGTTTTTCCTTGGACTCTCACGGGAGAGGCTAAGGATTGGTTGGATTCCTTGCCAGAAGGGGAGATCACTACTTGGCAAGGCATGGTTGATAGGTTTCTTCAGAGATTTTTTCTTGCTTCCAAAGTTGCTGAGCTATAGGGGGAAATTTCCCAATTTGAACAGAAACCTACTGAAACCCTATATGAAGCATGGAATAGGTTTGGGAAAATGCTCCGGAGTTGTCCTCAACATGGGTTGAACACCTTTCAAAAGGTGCAGATTTTCTATAAGGGGCCCGATTTGGATAGCAGAAAGGCTATCGATACTGCAGCAGGAGGTTCGATCATGAAGAAGACAGCTACTCAAGCTCACACTATTATTGCTAATTTGGCCGCTCACACTCACGAGTGGCATCAAAAGAAGGAGAAATCAAGAGCATCTAAAGTGGCTAGTGTTGAAGCAAATGAGGGTATTGCCGCTTTAACTGCTCAGATGGCAACATTTGGGAGACTTGTGGAGGTATGCATCTGACCAAGGATTGTGATGCGGATAAACCGATGGATCAGTTGGAGAACGTTTCTTTCTTGAATCAAAGACCGAATAACTTTAAGAGGAACAACTTTAATAGAAACTATAACATGCCCTATCAACAAGCAGGTCCCGGTTATTACCAACAAGTTCAAGTTCTGAACCAACAGCAACCACAAAAGATCCAGGTCAAGAATTCAAATTTGGAAGACCTGGTTAACAAGTTTGTTGCTGCCCAAAGTCAAACAAATGAAGCCACTTCTCAATCATTAAGGAATCAACAAGCTTCTATTCAAAATTTAGAGCAAGAAGTGGGAAACATCTCGAAGATGTTGGCTGCAAGGCAGCCTGGTACCTTACCAAGTGACACAAAGACGAACTCCCATAATGAGCAAGCGAAGGCAATCACCACTAGGAGTGGAAAGGTGCTCGAGCCACCTGTTATGCCTAACGTTCATGATGATTCTGTTCCTTTGAAACAGGTACCTTGTAAAGAGAAGGATAAGGAACCGATACTGGTGGTTGATGAAGACCAAGGGAACACCAAAAGCCCACAAAGCAAGGTCCCGGTCAAACCAGTAGTGAAGCCGTACTAACCACCCATTCCTTACCCGAACCAGTTGAAGAAGGAGAAGCTTTGCGGCTGAACAATCCAAGTTTTTGGATATGTTCAAGAAAATTAATGTTAATCTTCCATTTATTGATGTGATTTCAGGTATGCCAAAGTATGCTAAGTTTTTGAAAGACTTACTCACCAACAGGCGGAAGATGGAGGAGCTTTCAGCTGTGACCATGAATGCTACATGCTCGGCGGTCTTATTAAACAAGCTACCCGAAAAGTTGTCTGATCTGGGAAGTTTTACTATCCCTTGCTATCTTGGTAGTCTTAGTTCTATGCACGCATTAGCGGATCTAGGTGCAAGTATCAATTTAATGCCTTATTCATTGTTTGTTAAACTGGACCTAGGAGATTTGAAGCCAACAAGAATGAGTATACAACTAGCTGATAGGTCAATTAAATACCCTAAGGGTATTATGGAAAACATGCTAGTTAAAGTTGGTACTTCAGTTTTCCCTGCTGACTTTGTGATTTTGGATATGGAAGAGGACAATCAGGTACCTCTCATCTTAGGCTGACCATTCTTGAATACGGCTAGGGCTATAATAGATGTTTTTAACAGAAAACTGACCTTAAGCATAGAAGATGAGAGTGTTACTTTTTTTGTTGATCGTTCCATGCAATACTCTAATTCTGCGGATGATTCTTGTTAATATATTCAAACTGTAGACACGCATTTGGAGTTGTTGCAGGAATTTCCAGAATCGCAAGGTACAGGTATTTGTCCACTCGGAGAGCAGGATGACTACTCGTTAGAAGATAGTGTGGGGGAGTTAACCGCCCTCATGGCGGAGGGCTATGAACCCACAGCTGAAGAGTATGAAGAGTTGAAGAAAGAGGATCAGTACCGTTACAAGTCTTCAATTGAGGAACCACCTATTTTGGAACTTAAGCCACTTCCAAGCCATTTGGAATATGCTTACCTACAAGTCGAGTCTCAATTGCTAGTCATAATCTCCTCATTCTCCTCATCTCTCACTGTAAGTGAAAAATCTCAACTCATTTCTGTGCTAAAAGCCCATAAACCGGCCATAGCATGGAAAATTAACGACATCAAGGGTATAAGTCCTTCGTATTGCACTCACAAAATTTTAATGGAAGATAATTTTAAACCCTTGATGCAAAGGCAAAGGAGATTAAACCCTAACATGAAAGAGGTCGTTAAGAAAGAAGTGATTAAGCTTCTTGTTGCAGGTTTAATTTACCCCATTTCTGATAGCCCGTGGGTGAGTCCAGTCCAAGTAGTACCTAAGAAGGGGGGTATCACTGTTATTACTAATGAGAATAACGAACTCATTCCCACTCGTACGGTCACGGGTTGGCGGGTATGTATTGATTACAGGAAACTGAATGATGCCACTAGGAAAGACTACTTCCCATTACCCTTTATCGACCAGATGTTGGAAAGGTTTACGGGAAATAGTTACTACTGTTTCTTAGATGGTTTCTCAGGTTACTTTCAGATTCCCATAGCACCCGAAGACCAAGAGAAAACTACCTTCACGTGCCCTTAAGGCACTTTCTCATACAGACGCATGCCGTTTGGTCTCTGTAACGCCCCTGCTACCTTCCAAAGGTGCATGATGGCGATATTTCATGATATGATAGAGGATTGTATGGAGGTGTTTATGGATGACTTTTCCGTCTTCGGTAGCACCTTTGATATATGTCTTCTTAACCTTGAGAAAATGCTTGTTAGGTGTGAGAAAGCTAATCTTGTGCTCAAATGGGAAAAATGTCATTTCATGGTTCGAGAAGGCATTGTTCTCGGGCATAAGATTTCGAGTGTAGGTATAGAAGTGGATAGAGCTAAGATAGATGTGATTGCTAAACTTCAACCTCCCTCAAATGTCAAAGGAGTGAGGAGTTTTCTCGGGCATGCCAGTTTCTACCGGTGCCTCATTAAAGACTTCTCAAAAGTCGCCACCCCGATGAACAAACTCCTTGAGAAGGATGCACCATTTGTCTTCACGGATGAGTGTTTGCAAGCATTCAACCTCCTCAAAGAAAAGCTCACTAATGCACCCATCATGATTGCTCCTAATTGGTCCCTCCCCTTTGAGCTCATGTGCGATGCTAGTGATTATGCTATAGGTGCCGTCTTGGGTCAAAGAATTGACAAATGATTCCAACCCATCTATTATGCTAGTAAGACCCTACAAGGAGCCCAACTTAACTACACCACCACTGAAAAAGAACTCCTTGCCATTGTCTTTGCGTTTGATAAATTCCGTCCCTATCTTGTGCTAGCTAAGACGGTTGTCTATACCGATCATTCCGCCCTTAGGTACTTGTTCTCAAAATAAGATGCCAAACCCCGTTTGATTCATTGGATCTTGCTTTTGCAAGAATTTGATATTGAGATCCGGGATAAAAATGGTGCTGAAAATCTTGCTGCTGATAACCTCTCTCGACTTGAGAACCCCGAGTTGGAGGTTCTCAATGAATCTACTATTGATGATGACTTTCCTGATGAGTCTCTCATGAAAGTCGAGAGTGATGAAGTTCCATGGTTTGCGGACATCGCGAACTATTTAGCCGGTGGTGTCCTCCAAAAGGGTATGTCGCATCAACAAAAGAAGAAATTCTTTAGCGACCTCAAGTACTATTTTCGGGAGGATCCACATCTCTTCAGAAGTTGTCCGGATAGTATGATTCATAGATGTGTGTTCGGAAATGAAGCTAGGAAGATTTTACTTCATTGTCATCTCGGTCCAACGGGTGGGCATTATGGACCTCAACTTATGGGTAAAAAGGTCTTTGAGGCCGGTTTTTATTGGCCTTCAGTCTTCAAGGATGCCCATGCCCTCGTTAAATTGTGCGATTCTTGCCAAAGGGCCGGAAAAATCTCACAGCGTGATGAAATGCCTCAAAACATTATTCAGGTTTGTGAGGTTTTTGACATATGGGGCATTGACTTCATGGGTCCATTTCCTAAGTCTCACGCTAATCTCTACATACTCGTTGCGGTCGATTACGTGTCTAAATGGGCAGAAGCACAAGCTCTTCTGACTAACGATGCACGAGTAGTTGTGAACTTCTTGAAACGTGTATTTTCCCAGTTTGGTACCCCTAAGGCATTAATTAGTGACCGGGGTACACATTTTTGTAATGCCTAACTAGAAAAGGAATTGAAACGGTATGGGGTAACCCATCGAATTTCAACACCTTATCACCCGCAAACTAGTGGGCAATTCGAAAATACAAACCATGCTTTGAAGCATATCCTAGAGAAAACCGTAGGTGCAAACCCGAAAGAGTGGTCCACCAAATTGGATGATGCACTTTGGGCCTTCCGAATGGCCTATAAGACACCTATTGGGACCACTCCCTTCCGTCTTGTATATGGGAAAGCATGTCATCTCCCCGTTGAGATTGAGCACAAAGCATTTTGGGCTCTTAAAACATGCAATCTTGATCTTCATGAAGCGGGTCGCCTCCGTTTGAGTCAATTGAACGAGTTGGATAAGTTGAGACAAGATGCATAAGAAAACTCACTCATTTATAAAGAGAACACCAAAAAGTGGCATGATAACCGACTGAAAAACTCCAAGGAGTTCAAGGAGGGTGATCGTGTGCTTCTCTTTAACTCGAGGTTCAAAATCTTTCCGGGTAAACTTAGATCAAAATGGTCGGGACCATTTGTTGTAAAACAAGTTTTTTCATATGGAACAGTTGAGTTAGTGAATGTGAAAGGCGAGTTTTTCAAGGTTAATGGTCATAGGATTAAGCATTATTTTGATGGACCATTAGAGGTTGATGACGATGTCGACCTCACCTTTCACCCCACTCAACGAAAAAATTTGGGGTTGAGTCAAGCTTAAGATTCGTTAATAAATAAGCTTTGCAATTGTATAGTAATTGTTTTTCTTTATCTTGATTATTTGTCCTTTTATATATAAAAAAAAATTATTATTATCTCCATTTCGGGTCAAAACCTCTGGCCAACATGGTCAAAATTTGGGTCAAGGGCTTAAATCGCGCTGCTATTGTATTTCATTACGCCGCGATTTATGTTTAATTGCGCCGCAATCCCTCAGATTGCACCGCGAAATGTTTCTGAACAGGTTAAAAACGAGCAGCCCCCCTTTTCTTCCCATTTAATTTTCTTCTTCCTTCAAAACTCTCTCAAATTAGCAAAACCCTAACCCCTAATTCTCTGATTTCGGCATAAGCATGTCAAGGAAGGTACGAATTCATGATCTCTATCCATATTACCTTCGCTCTAAACGCGCTGTAATGATCATATCGCTGCTAAATATATATACTGATTATATCTGCAAAAATACTTTGGTATCACTCTTCCAAAGTTGTTTGTTGATCAAAGCCACTCTTCCAAAGTTGCTTGTTGATTAAAGTCAGTTTTTTTTTGCGTTAAGGGTAACAGGGCCATGGTGATTTTAGTTGATAAAGTATTATGGTATTCCGTATGATTACTATGCATTATGTGATTGTTATATTCCATATGTGCACTTCCTTGAATAAGTTAGTTTGGAATAATTGTTATGCATAAATATTAATATTTGTTAAGTGTCCTGTTTTGTGAAGTGTTTTTGGCTGCGGTTTATTTGTATGATATAAATGTTTGTGGCTAACATTATTTGTTTGTTTTGTTGCCATCACTTTTATGTTTTACTTTTCAGTCACGTAGAGGATCATCTAGTCGGGGGCAGGCGCATCAGGAGCATGCTAACATTGATTATCATATGGCTCCAGCTGACGACCACGAGTGGATTCAATTTAATGTTGAAGGTGTTCCGTGGTCAATAAAGAATAAGTGGTTTATAATTTATCAATTTTGAGGGATAAGAGTATTGAGGCAGGTCGCACGACCGATTGGACAGCTTAAGAGCAATTGGGTGTTGCTGATCGAATCACAGGGATTTTTACACAGAGATACACTTGTAATAATGCGCTTATTGATGACATTGCATGGATTAGACTCTTTAACATCCGAGAGCGGTCTTACAGAGTACTATGTTATGAGTTCTTCACTACTTACGAGTTTCAGGAGGATTATGATAGCATAATAGATCATGGTACAATCACCTTTAGGTTAGGAGGTGAGTCCCGAAGTATGAGTCTGATAGAGTTTGGTATTGCATTGGGATTGTACGATCGTGACATGATTTTCTATGGGGATGATGAGATTGACGAGGAGTTCGAGCAGTATTTGTTGCATGGAGAGACTGTCCCTCCCACTGATTTTGATTATAGTGATGCTTGGAGTAGGTAAGGTACAGGTAACTGGAGGGCCGGTTATCATAAGGAGAGCCAGATTGTAGACCCTGTTCATAGGATTATACATAGGATGTTTGCTCTTGCAGTTGTTCGAGGAAATCTGGGGCTGAGAAGATGAGTCTAACTGATTTGTGGATTCTATCCACTATGACTACACAGGGGAGGTACATGAATGTACCGTTCTTAGTGGCCTACTTTTTGAGTTATGGTGCAGGTTTGAAGGACAGGAGCCCGATTTGCGGTGGGCATTATGTGATGAGAATTGCCAAGTATTTGGGTGTTAGTCTTGTCGGGTTGCAGAAAGAAGAAAAGATGGGGTATATTGACAAGTATTTGTTGGGTAGGATGAACGTAATAGTTAACAATGCTGCGGGTCAGGATATTATAGCAGGAGTTGAGGCAGATGAGGAGGATGTACCACCACCATCACCACCACCACAGGCACCACACGTACCTCCACCCACACTGCATTCTTTACAGACTGACATACATGGTTTGCAGGATTAGGTGCGTGGTTTAGAGTATCAGATGGCGATTTTGGGATATGATGCAGGATTTCAGAGGCACGCCACTTTGACTCACATGCGTGCTACGATGAGACATGAGGACATTCCTGTTTATTATCCACCTCAACAGTACGGATTTGGTGGATATACCCGTCCTCCTCCACGATATGATCCAGCTACTGTCTATGATCCAGCTTTCTGGCAGCATTATCAGCAGTTCCCGCATCATCAGTAGAATGACGATTAGGATGATGACCAGTAGGGCATGATGGCCCTAGCTTTAGTATTTTATCTTTGTTTATGCTAGTTTTAAGACATTTTCATTTGTTTGCTAGTTTTAAAACTTGTAATTTATTTTGATGCACTTCGGTTTTAGTAGTGTCGGATACGCTTTGTACGACAATACTTTACCTTTAGTATTATTATCATGTCATTTTTCTTTTTAGAAGTTAGTGCATGGCGTGGAATTATGGAATTTGTCACGTGCATATGCTGGTAGTAAGTTCAGCGACAAATCATTTGCATGCCATTCTTCACTTACTGCATACACCCCGGGGAAGTTCTCGCTCCCCTTTGCTCATTTTATTATTTTCTTTTTTTTTCCACACTGTTTTTCCTTTATTTTAGTGCATTGAGGACATTGCACTACTCTAAGTGTGGGGTGGTGTGTTTCACTTGAAATTTGTTCAATCGAAATTGTTTTAAAAAATTTTGATTGATTCTTGTCCTCATAAGATTTGTTACTTGTAATGTAGGTTATTAATATTAGTAATAAGTAACTTAATCTTCCTCTTGGTATAAAATTTTTTAAGAGATGTTGAAATTGAGAGCGACCTCATTGGGTGAATTGCATGACTAGTACACTTATAGCTCCACTAAATATGTGAGATTCTTGCGCCTTATTAGAAGTACTTATTTTTAGTACTTATTTTTCGTTTGCTATGAGTGTGCCGATGTTGTAATTTGTTCTAGAACTTGCTCTAGTTGATACATTTCGAGATCGCAGTGGGACCACATTCGTGTGGTAGGTGTATTCGTATGATAAAGAGGCATTTAGGATTTAACCACTTTGTTTTTAGCCTTTTCTTTTGTTTTATTAGCTAATCGCATTGGTTAGTTATTTTTCCCATTAACCGTTTGTAGCACTCATCTTTAGTGCTAGATACCCTTAGTTAGCCATGTTGCGCCTTAGCCTTATTTCTTTGTATATAACCACTTAAATAATTAGATAATTCCTTTTTAGCTTTCTTTTGGCCATAAACAAAAGTTTGAACAGTTAATTTGTAGTTGCTAGTTGTGATGGTTATTGGAGGTAGTTGCAAGATGGTTGAGATGAGCGTTAATGGTTTATAATATGAGAAGGATAAATAAAGTAAGTGTTAAATTGACCGTTATGTAGAGTAAACGTAGTCGGAAAAAAATATTTAAAAGAAAAATAAATAAATAAATAAATAAAAGACTTGGGCTACATAATGGAATTCAGTTTAAATGTTAAGTTTGTGTACTATTAAAGGCGTACACTTTGTAAGGAATAAAGTTTGAATATATATCGAGGTTTGAAAGTGTATGAAGTGAAAGTTGGAGTTTTTAAAAGTGGAAATTTCATGGTTATCCTCGGAAGAGCAAGTAGCATCCAAGTGTTGATAGTATAACTGTTCGGATTTTTGTTTACTTTTAACCACTTGTAAATATTCCATTCCATACCCTTAAACCCTAACCTTTACATTACAACCTTAATAAAAGTCCTCTTTTGATAGTACACCTGGTGCTTACGCCAGTCGGTGGAGATTTGATCCTTGTGCAAGCCTATGGTAACTATTGCATCACGACTTGATTTATTGAGTGTTTATATATTCCATTCCCAATTTAGATTGAGAGTTGAGTGATTAAACATATTCCTTATTGTGAGGTGCTGAGTCGTGCATTCGGGTTTGATAGATTAATCATCTCAGGTTTTTGATTAATTACTATACACTATGTGCTAATATGATTGCTTATGTAATTATTGTTAGTGCTGCTTTTCAAAACCTGATCACCGTTTGTAAAATGCCAGAGGAGTTGTTTTTAGATATTTAATCGCTAGTTTGCTTGAGGACAAGCAAAGCTCAAGTGTGGGGGATTTTGATATGGCTTATTTTATACATATATTTCTTAGCCATATCAGTCCGTTTTATTGTAATTATAGTTAAATTGATGAACTTTTGATACTTAATTGTTTAAAATATGTTTTCAAGGACATTTACGTGAGTTGTGATGAGAAGAAGGAATTTTGGAGCTAAAATGGACGAAAAATAATTAAGTGCTGGAAATGCCACAGTTGCACCGCAACCAGAAGGGATTACGCCGCAACCAGACACTCGATTGCGCCATGACTGTTGCACATTGCGCCGTAACCACAAGCTCAATTGCGCCGCAACCAAGCATCGTTATGCCGCAATGTCGAGTCAGCAGCCAGGGTATAAATTCGACTTTTTCACCTCATTTTGAACCCTGACTTGATTTTTGGCCGATTCTAGAGAGCAGAGGGTGACCTTTAGGGACACCTAGGGTCCGAATCATCCATTTTCTTCCGATCAAAGCTTAGAGATTAATCCCGTTCATCAACAACATTGGTATCTTCGTTAATTCATCGATTACGAACATGTTTATGTCATTGATTTGCTGTTTTTCTGATCCCATGATTTTGGGCTAAGTTCTTAATACTTGTTTAGAACAATTTTGCATCTAATTTGGATGTATTTTAGTGATTGGATTTATATACTTTGATTTCCCGGTAACGAAAGACCGATTGATGTTATTTATTGATTGATTAATTCAAGTAGTGACTTTATTACTCTGAAATTAGTGATAACTTTTGCGTAATATTGTTACTTTGTCAATTGAGTAATTGATTGTGAATTCCGATTAGACGTAATTGGGAGACTTGAATTATTTGGTTGATTTATAATATTGGTGGACCATAATTTAGAGATATCTTGTATGGTTAATGGTTTTTATGAAAGTAAGACCATAAGTTAACTTGTGATTTCATTGATTACACATTTCATAGTTAAGAGGTTTTAAATTTCAAGGACACTTGGATTGTATAATCTTAACTAGGTGATTGTTAAGTGACAACTTGTAATCCGAAGTGTGTTTTCTAGGTGGACTAAATCTGATCTAGTGCTTAATCCAAAATATCCAATAAACTAGATGTCAAAAGGTCTAAACAAGTATCTTTTCTCTAATTGAGTACAACTATCTTTTACTTTCTTTTATTAGTTAAATTATTTTATTGAACTCTATTTAACTGTCTGTAGTTAAAAGACACAAAAATCCCAATATTTACTTGTTTTGTTAGTTTAATTATTAGATATATTAATTACTTAAAATACATATATTGTTCCCTGTGGTGACGATTTACTCGGATCTTACCTTAGCTATACTATTGTGCGATTAGGTACACTTGCCTAGTTGTGTTTTAGTCTAGATTTTCGGTATTCTCTATTTTACTTTTATAACCTGATTTTAGCACATCAAGTTTTTGGCGCCGCTGCCGGGGAGCAGTGCGTTATTTTAAGTTTTTAGTTTATTCTAGTAATTTAGTTGTTTTTATTTTATTTATTTTATTTTATACTATCGGTCCTTTTAATTTGTTTGTCGGTTTTGTCTAGACAGGTTACAGGTAGTGCATGACCCGTTCCTCCAAGAAGTCACCACTTCTTGAACCATTTTTCGATCCAGAAAGAGAGTTTAGGAGATTAGCACGGATTAACATCACACCTACTTTAACACCTAGTCAAAAAGACAATTTTCACGCCAAACTTAAAACTTTCATTTCACGTACTTGGTTCGCATTACTTTAAATAATGTGTTATTATTTTAAATAAACGTTATTTACACGGAAAATATTACACTATCTTAGAACATAATTCGTTTTGTCTAAAACGTATTTTGCACGAAGAAACCATACAAAATGTATCCGTCAAACAACCCAAAATAAAGTTATATTTTTATAACCTGAATGAAGTATTTTTACAAAATACTTTAATTGAAAATATACACGAATTTGTATGAACAAATTCGTGATTTTAAAACAATTTAATTATTTTACGATCGGGCGAACAAACACGGGTATTTTACACTCAAATTGGAGACAACCAACCCCCACCAAAAGGGAGGGCCGGCTGCCCTTTTTCCCCTCCCCATTTCTTTTGTTTTTCATTTCAAACACACACACACAAACACCCTCTCTAGCTCATCTCTCCCTCACCCTCTTGGTTTACACCACCACCACCACCGGAATCACCACCACCTCGTCGCCACCATCATCAAGAACAACAACAACAGCTTCACCATCATCTTCTTCATCAAGATCTTCCCCATCCGTCATACTTTGAGCTCGAAATCGATATTTGGTAAGAACACTCGATTACACACCTAAAAACACTTGATTAATGTTTATTAACATGTTATTGAGTCCATAGAACAAGAAAGTAGCCAAGAAATCGGCTAAAAACGTTTTAAAAATCGAAACCCATTTCAAAACTCGCATCAGTTCGTCCTGCGAACTGAGATCCCAGATCCCACTTCGTCTCGCGAACCGAACCAAACCTGCGAACCGTACCGACTTGCGAAGTCAATTTGCGACCTGAACTGGGAGTCGAGACATGCGAGTCAAGACTTGCGAACCGAAACCAACCTACAAAGTGAACTGCGAAGCGAACTGAAACTCAGTTTGCAGCGAACTCAAACCTCACTTCGCAGTCAACTTTTCAACGTCTTGAAATTTAACTCAAATGACTTAAATTTAAATTCCAGATACGATTTTTAATAAAGCTCGACCCCAGCCAGGGGCTCTGCCCCTTGGACCCCGCAGGGGTTGCCACCCCTTGGACCCCGCTACCAGGGGCGCTGCCCCCGGACTCCCGTATACGGTTTTCAAACCTGAACGACAAATGAATACTTACACAACTCGCTTAGACAAACTGATTGTCTCATACTTATATATAACCTCACATGTTTAGGACATTAGGAGGTTACTATTCGGACAACGCACATATCGTGGGATCGCTGACAACTCACAGGTGAGTTTCATAGCCCCACTCTTTCAACGGTTTTACTGTTTTCGGGGTGAGACGCATGCTCAATTTCTGTTTTCGAATTATAATGCTAAACTTTTATAATTCACACGTTTCTATGATATGGTTTGGAAATACGAATGTGTAATACTTATGACTTACACCCAATATAGTGTTATGGAACAACATCACTGTTTAACCTAGAATGGTAGCCCCTTAGATTGTTGACCAACAATCACCATTACTTGACTTGGTTAAGTCACTATTATACATTGACCTTATTGTCACGAGACAACCTTATCAACTACAATAGAACTGGTTAGTTCTACCAATACAGGATTAGCTTTCTTTTTAGGAACTAAGACTGCACATACGTTTCAGGATTTCGATATTGCAATTGAACCCAAGTAAACATCAACCCAAGATCTCCATATACTTGCTAGGCTGAGGCTAGGAGTATATAATAGAAATATACGGTAGTATGAGTCTCTTATACTAATACCAAAACAACTAGGTGATGATTTTTCATGCCTAGGCTTATTGTGACTCAACAGATAATTAAGTATTGTATATACATACTTAGCTACAATATATTAATTTCATGTGCTACGTGAAACCCCATCTGGGGTATTTGTTGGTTTAACTTATACCTATATCTATATATCTGTATATGTATATATACATACACGCTTGTACTTCAACTCTAGCACTTGGTGCCACCTACAATTTAGTTATGTATATAGGTATACATACACGCATCCAAACACAATCGAACTAGTCGGACATGTCGTTGAACTGCCGGCTCAATTACAAACTTTTCTTGCGAGCAATTCGGTCGATGCCACGGTGAGAAGTGGGAACAAAACGATGCCACAGTGAGAAGTGGGCACAAAACGATGTCACGGTATTGCAGTGGGCACAAGTAAGATATCGCGGTAAAGCGATACAAATCGATGGATCGGCGAGCTTAGCCTCGAGATCGTTGGCTCAGCATTCGGATAAACGCTCTATCATAGTCTGCATGACTGCATGGTTACTCGTATTCAGCAACGGATCGGCGAGCTTATACTCGAGATCACCAAACTACTTTAACACCTGGTCAAAAAGACAATTTTCACGCCAAACTTAAAACTTTCATTTCACGTACTTGGTACGCATTACTTTAAATAATGTGTTATTATTTTAAATAAACGTTATTTACACGGAAAATATTACACTATCTTAGAGCATAATTCGTTTTGTCTAAAACGTATTTAGCGCGAAGAAACCATACGAAATGTATCCGTCAAACAACCCAAAACAAAGTTATATTTTTATAACCCGAATGAAGTATTTTTACAAAATACTTTAATTGAAAATATATACGAATTTGTATGAACAAATTCGTGATTTTAAAATAATTTAATTATTTTACGATCGGGCGAACAAACACGGGTATTATACACTGAAATTGGAGACAACCAACCCCCACGAAAAGGGAGGGCCGGATGCCCTTTCTCCCCTCCCCTTTTCTTTTGTTTTTCATTTCAAACACACACACACAAACACCCTCTCTAGCTCATCTCTCCCTCACCCTCTTGGTTTACACCACCACCACCACCGGAATCACCACCACCTCGTCGCCACCATCATCAAGAACAACAACAGCAGCTTCACCATCACCTTCTTCATCAAGATCTTCCCCACCCGTCATACTTTGAGCTCGAAATCGACATTCGGTAAGAACACTCGATTACACACCTTAAAACACTTGATTTATGTTTATTAACATGTTATTAAGTCCATACAACAAGAATGTAGCCAAGAAATCGGCTAAAAATATTTTAAAAATCGAAACCCATTTCAAAACTCGCATCAGTTCGTCATGCGAACTGAGATCCCAGATCCCAGTTCGTCTCGCGAAGCGAACCGAACCTGCAACTGTACCGACTTGCGAAGTCAATTTGCGACCTGAACTGCGAGTCGAGACCTGCGAGTCAAGACTTGCGAACCAAAACCAACCTGCAAAGCGAACTGCGAAGCGAACTGAAACTCAGTTCGCAGCGAACTCAAACCTCACTTCGCAGTCAACTTTTCAACGTCTTGAAATTTAACTCAAATGACTTAAATTTAAATTCCAGATACGATTTTTAATAAAGCTCGACCCCAGCCAGGGGCTCTGCCCCTTGGACCCCACCAGGGGTTGCCACCCCTTGGACCCCACTACCAGGGGCGCTGCCCCCGGACTCCCGTACACGGTTTTCAAACCTGAACAACAAATGAATACTTACACAACTCGCTTAGACAAACTGATTGTCTCATACTTATATATAACCTCACATGTTTAGGACATTAGGAGGTTACTATTCGGACAACGCACATATCGTGGGATCGCTGACAACTCACAGGTGAGTTTCATAGCCCCACTCTTTCAACGGTTTTACTGTTTTCGGGGTGAGACGCATGCTCAATTTCTGTTTTCGAATTATAATGCTAAACTTTTATAATTCACACGTTTCTATGATATGGTTTGGAAATACGAATGTGTAATACTTATGATTTACACCCAATATAGTGTTATGGAACAACATCACTGTTTAACCTAGTTAGGTTACCATTGTAGCCCCTTAGATTGTTGACCAACAATCACCATTACTTGACTTGGTTAAGTCATTATTATACATTGACCTTATTGTCACGAGACAACCTTATCAACTACAATAGAACTGGTTAGTTCTACCAATACAGGATTAGCTTTCTTTTTAGGAACTAAGACTGCACATACGTTTCAGGATTTCGATATTGCAATTGAACCCAAGTAAACATCAACCCAAGATCTCCATATACTTGCTAGGCTGAGGCTAGGAGTATATAATAGAAATATACGGTAGTATGAGTCTCTTATACTAATACCAAAACAACTAGGTGATGATTTTTCATGCCTAGGCTTACTGTGACTCAACAGATAATTAAGTATTGTATATACATACTTAGCTACAATATATTAATTTCATGTGCTACGTGAAACCCCATCTGGGGTATTTGTTGGTTTAACTTATACCTATATCTATATGTCTGTATATGTATATATACATACACGCTTGTACTTCAACTCTAGCAATTGGTGCCACCTACAATTTAGTTATGTATATAGGTATACATACACGCATCCAAACACAATCGAACTAGTCGGACATGTCGTTGAACTGCCGGCTCAATTACAAACTTTTCTTGCGAGCAATTCGGTCGATGCCACGGTGAGAAGTGGGCACAAAACGATGCCACAGTGAGAAGTGGGCACAAAACCACAAGTATGATATCGCGGTAAAGCGATACAAATCGATGGATCGGCGAGCTTATACTCGAGATCGTTGGCTCAGCATTCGGATAAATGCTCTATCGTAGTCTGCATCACTGCACGGTTACTCGTATTCAGCAACGGATCGGCGAGCTTATACTCGAGATCACCAAACTACTTTAACACCTGGTCAAAAAGACAATTTTCACGCCAAACTTAAAACTTTCATTTCACGTACTTGGTACGCATTACTTTAAATAATGTGTTATTATTTTAAATAAACGTTATTTACACGGAAAATATTACACTATCTTAGAGCATAATTCGTTTTGTCTAAAACGTATTTAGCGCGAAGAAACCATACGAAATGTATCCGTCAAACAACCCAAAACAAAGTTATATTTTTATAACCCGAATGAAGTATTTTTACAAAATACTTTAATTGAAAATATATACGAATTTGTATGAACAAATTCGTGATTTTAAAATAATTTAATTATTTTACGATCGGGCGAACAAACACGGGTATTATACACTGAAATTGGAGACAACCAACCCCCACCAAAAGGGAGGGCCGGATGCCCTTTCTCCCCTCCCCTTTTCTTTTGTTTTTCATTTCAAACACACACACACAAACACCCTCTCTAGCTCATCTCTTCCTCACCCTCTTGGTTTACACCACCACCACCACCGGAATCACCACCACCTCGTCGCCACCATCATCAAGAACAACAACAGCAGCTTCACCATCATCTTCTTCATCAAGATCTTCCCCACCCGTCATACTTTGAGCTCGAAATCGACATTCGGTAAGAACACTCGATTACACACCTTAAAACACTTGATTTATGTTTATTAACATGTTATTAACTCCATACAACAAGAATGTAGCCAAGAAATCGGCTAAAAATATTTTAAAAATCGAAACCCATTTCAAAACTCGCATCAGTTCGTCATGCCAACTGAGATCCCAGATCCCAGTTCGTCTCGCGAAGCGAACCGAACCGAACCTGCGAACCGAACCGACGTGCAAAGTCAATTTGCAACCTGAACTGCGAGTCGAGACCTGCAAGTCAAGACTTGCGAACCAAAACCAACCTGCAAAGTGAACTGCGAAGCGAACTGAAACTCAGTTCGCAGCGAACTCAAACCTCACTTCGCAGTCAACTTTTCAACGTCTTGAAATTTAACTCAAATGACTTAAATTTAAATTCCAGATACGATTTTTAATAAAGCTCGACCCCACCCAGGGGCTCTGCCCCTTGGACCCCACTACCAGGGGCGCTGCCCCCGGACTCCCGTACACGGTTTTCAAACCTGAACAACAAATGAATACTTACACAACTCGCTTAGACAAACTGATTGTCTCATACTTATATATAACCTCACATGTTTAGGTCATTAGGAGGTTACTATTCAGACAACGCACATATCGTGGGATCGCTGACAACTCACAGGTGAGTTTCATAGCCCCACTCTTTCAACTGTTTTACTGTTTTCGGGGTGAGACGCATGCTCAATTTCTGTTTTCGAATTATAATGCTAAAATTTTATAATTCACACGTTTCTTTGATACTGTTTGGAAATACGAATGTGTAATACTTATGATTTACACCCAATATAGTGTTATGGAACAACATCACTGTTTAACCTAGTTAGGTTACCATTGTAGCCCCTTAGATTGTTGACCAACAATCACCATTACTTGACTTGGTTAAGTCACTATTATACATTGACCTTATTGTCACGAGACAACCTTATCAACTACAATAGAACTGGTTAGTTCTACCAATACAGGATTAGCTTACTTTTTAGGAACTAAGACTGCACATACGTTTCAGGATTTCGATATTGCAATTGAACCCAAGTAAACATCAACCCAAGATCTCCATATACTTGCTAGGCTGAGGCTAGGAGTATATAATAGAAATATACGGTAGTATGAGTCTCTTATACTATTACCAAAACAACTAGGTGATGATTTTTCATGCCTAGGCTTATTGTGACTCAACAGATAATTAAGTATTGTATATACATACTTAGCTACAATATATTAATTTCATGTGCTACGTGAAACCCCATCTGGGGTATTTGTTGGTTTAACTTATACCTATATCTATATGTCTGTATATGTATATATACATACACGCTTGTACTTCAACTCTAGCACTTGGTGCCACCTACAATTTAGTTATGTATATAGGTATACATACACGCATCCAAACATAATCGAACTAGTCGGACATGTCGTTGAACTGCCGGCTCAATTACAAACTTTTCTTGCGAGCAATTCGGTCGATGCCACGGTGAGAAGTGGGCACAAAACGATGCCACAGTGAGAAGTGGGCACAAAACCACAAGTATGATATCGCGGTAAAGCGATACAAATCGATGGATCGGCGAGCTTATACTCGAGATCGTTGGCTCAGCATTCGGATAAACGCTCTATCGTAGTCTGTATCACTGCACGGTTACTCGTATTCAGCAACGGATCGGCGAGCTTATACTCGAGATCACCAAACTACTTTAACACCTGGTCAAAAAGACAATTTTCACGCCAAACTTAAAACTTTCATTTCACGTACTTGGTACGCATTACTTTAAATAATGTGTTATTATTTTAAATAAACGTTATTTACACGGAAAATATTACACTATCTTAGAGCATAATTCGTTTTGTCTAAAACGTATTTTGCGCGAAGAAACCATACAAAATGTATCCGTCAAACAACCCAAAACAAAGTTATATTTTTATAACCCGAATGAAGTATTTTTACAAAATACTTTAATTGAAAATATATACGAATTTGTATGAACAAATTCATGATTTTAAAATAATTTAATTATTTTACGATCGGGCGAACAAACACGGGTATTATACACTGAAATTGGAGACAACCAACCCCCACCAAAAGGGAGGGCCGGATGCCCTTTCTCCCCTCCCCTCCCTTTTCTTTTGTTTTTCATTTCAAACACACACACACAAACACCCTCTCTAGCTCATCTCTCCCTCACCCTCTTGGTTTACACCACCACCACCACCGGAATCACCACCACCTCGTCGCCACCATCATCAAGAACAACAACAGCAGCTTCACCATCATCTTCTTCATCAAGATCTTCCCCACCCGTCATACTTTGAGCTCGAAATCGACATTCGGTAAGAACACTCGATTACACACCTTAAAACACTTGATTTATGTTTATTAACATGTTATTAAGTCCATACAACAAGAATGTAGCCAAGAAATCGGCTAAAAGTATTTTAAAAATCGAAACCCATTTCAAAACTCGCATCAGTTCGTCATGCGAACTGAGATCCCAGATCCCAGTTCGTCTCGCGAAGCGAACCGAACCTGCGAACCGAACCGAACCTGCGAACCGAACCGACTTGCGAAGTCAATTTGCGACCTGAACTGCGAGTCGAGACCTGCGAGTCAAGACTTGCGAACCAAAACCAACCTGCAAAGTGAACTGCGAAGCGAACTGAAACTCAGTTCGCAGCGAACTCAAACCTCACTTCGCAGTCAACTTTTCAATGTCTTGAAATTTAACTCAAATGACTTAAATTTAAATTCCAGATACGATTTTTAATAAAGCTCGACCCCACCCAGGGGCTCTGCCCCTTGGACCCCACTACCAGGGGCGCTGCCCCCGGACTCCCGTACATGGTTTTCAAACCTGAACAACAAATGAATACTTACACAACTCGCTTAGACAAACTGATTGTCTCATACTTATATATAACCTCACATGTTTAGGTCATTAGGAGGTTACTATTCGGACAACGCACATATCATGGGATCACTGACAACTCACATGTGAGTTTCATAGCCCCACTCTTTCAACTGTTTTACTGTTTTCGGGGTGAGACGCAAGCTCAATTTCTGTTTTCGAATTATAATGCTAAACTTTTATAATTCACACGTTTCAATGATACTGTTTGGAAATACGAATGTGTAATACTTATGATTTACACCCAATATAGTGTTATGGAACAACATCACTGTTTAACCTAGTTAGGTTACCATTGTAGCCCCTTAGATTGTTGACCAACAATCACCATTACTTGACTTGGTTAAGTCACTATTATACATTGACCTTATTGTCACGAGACAACCTTATCAACTACAACAGAACTGGTTAGTTCTACCAATACAGGATTAGCTTTCTTTTTAGGAACTAAGACTGCACATACGTTTCAGGATTTCGATATTGCAATTGAACCCAAGTAAACATCAACCCAAGATCTCCATATACTTGCTAGGCTGAGGCTAGGAGTATATAATAGAAATATACGGTAGTATGAGTCTCTTATACTAATACCAAAACAACTAGGTGATGATTTTTCATGCCTAGGCTTATTGTGACTCAACAGATAATTAAGTATTGTATATACATACTTAGCTACAATATATTAATTTCATGTGCTACGTGAAACCCCATCTGGGGTATTTGTTGGTTTAACTTATACCTATATCTATATGTCTGTATATGTATATATACATACACGCTTGTACTTCAACTCTAGCAATTGGTGCCACCTACAATTTAGTTATGTATATAGGTATACATACACGCATCCAAACACAATCGAACTAGTCGGACATGTCGTTGAACTGCCGGCTCAATTACAAACTTTTCTTGCGAGCAATTCGGTCGATGCCACGGTGAGAAGTGGGCACAAAATGATGCCACGGTGAGAAGTGGGCACAAAACGATGTCACGGTATTGCAGTGGGCACAAGTATGATATCGCGGTAAAGCGATACAAATCGATGGATCGGCGAGCTTATACTCGAGATCGTTGGCTCAGCATTTGGATAAACGCTCTATCGTAGTCTGCATAACTGCACGGTTACTCGTATTCAGCAACGGATCGGTGAGCTTATACTCGAGACCGATGGCTCAATATTGGTTTGATTACTCAATCATACTTCTGCGGGACTACATTCATTTGTTGCTTGAAGGCAACAAACTATGCCAGGCGGCATCCTAGTATATTACTTCTAGATAGGTAATAATGTTAACTGTTATCATTCCCGATTTAGAGGTGCTAGTAAACACATTCCTTATTGTGAGGTGCTAAGTCGTGCATTCAGGCTTGATAGATTAATCATCTCAGGTTTTTGATTAATTACTATACACTATGTGCTAATATGATTGCTATGTAATTATTGTTAGTGCTGCTTTTCAAAACCTGATCACCAATTGTAAAATGCCAGAAGAGTTGTTTTTAGATTTTTAATCGCTAGTTTGCTTGAGGACAAGCAAAGCTCAAGTGTGGGGGATTTTGATATGGCTTATTTTATACATATATTTATTAGCCATATCAGTCCGTTTTATTGTAATTATAGTTAAATTGATGAACTTTTGGTACTTAATTGTTTAAAATATATTTTCAGGTGCATTTACTTGAGTTGTGATGAGAAGAAGGAATTTTGGAGCTAAAATGGATGAAAAATATATAAGTGCTGGAAATGCCACAGTTGCGCCGCAACCAGAAGGGATTGCGCCACAACCAGACACTCGATTGCGCCACGACTGTTGCACATTGCGCCGTAACCACAAGCTCAATTGCGCCGCAACCAAGCATGGTTATGCCGCAATGTCGAGTCGGCAGCCAGGGTATAAATTCAACTTTTTCACCTCATTTTGAACCCTGACTTGATTTTTGGCCGATTCCAGAGAGCAGAGGGTGACCTTTAGGGACACCTAGGGTCCGAATCATCCATTTTCTTCCGATCAAAGCTTAGAGATTAATCCCGTTCATCAACAACATTGGTATCTTCGTTAATTCATCAATTACGAACATGTTTATGTCATTGATTTGCTGTTTTTCTGAACCCATGATTTTGGGCTAAGTTCTTAATACTTGTTTAGACCAATTTTGCATCTAGTTTGGATATATTTTAGTGATTGGATTTATATACTTTGATTTCTCGGTAACGAAAGACCGATTGATGTTATTTATTGATTGATTAATTCAAGTAGTGACTTAACTTTGAAATTAGTGATAACTTTTGCGTAATATTGTTACTTTGTCAATTGAGTAATTGATTGTGAATTCCGATTAGACGTAATTGGGAGACTTGAATTATTTGGTTGATTTATAATATTGGTGGACCATAATTTAGAGATATCTTGTATGGTTAATGGTTTTTATGAAAGTAAGACCATAAGTTAACTTGTGATTTCATTGATTACACATTTCATAGTTAAGAGGTTTTAAATTTCAAGGACACTTGGATTGTATAATCTTAACTAGGTGATTGTTAAGTGACAACTTGTAATCCGAAGTGTGTTTTCTAGGTGCACTAAATCTGTTCTAGTGCTTAATCAAAAATATCCAATAAACTAGATGTCAAAAGGTCTAAACAAGTATCTTTTCTCTAATTGAGTACAACTATCTTTTACTTGCTTTTATTAGTTAAATTCTTTTATTGAACTCTATTTACTGTCTGTCGTTACAAGACACAAAAATCCCAATATTTACTTGTTTTGTTAGTTTAATTATTATATATATTAATTACTTAAAATACATATATTGTTCCATGTGGAGACGATTTACTAGGATCTTACCTTAGCTATACTATTGTGCGATTAGGTACACTTGCCTAGTTGTGTTTTAGTCTAGATTTTCGGTATTTTCTGTTTTATTTTTATAACCTGATTTTAGCACATCAGTGAGTTCATATCCCCACTTTTTAAACTGTTTTAACTATTTTGGGGTGAGATACATGCTCTGTTTATGAACTATTTTGCGAACTATTTACTTATTCCGTTTCTATGATTTACTACTAACTACTTGAACTATGTTCTAGGAACTATTTGAACTTTGATTTACCAACTATTTGAACTTTATTTCGAACTACTTGAACTATGTTCTAGGAACTATTTGAACATTGATTTCCAACTAGTTGAACTCTGATTTATGGACTGTCTGAACTCTGTACTATGAACTACTTTGTCTCTGTGATTGAATCTATAATTCGAACTATAATATTTATTATGTACTAAAATATGATTACTTTGGATAGGATATGTTGAGTCACTGGTCGCTGACCATGATAAGTCAATGGTCACTGACCAACTCAATAATATACAACTCGATGAAGAAATGATTTAAGTCAAAGCTGCTGTTGCTGAAGTTAACAATTGATGATCGCTATTCATTCTTCTCCTGGATTTAACATGTTGAGGAAGATTAAAACTCAACTTTGTGTGTCGCTAATGCAAGCAGCGAGAGTTTTATATCTTCATATTGAATAAGGCAAAAGTTACTTCCCAAATAACAGCTAGTCATTTAAGAACAATATTTCAAGTCATTCTACAAGAGCATGATAGCTCGCAGTGAGTGAGGAGAGTTACTGCATCTTCAGTGATATTCAATAAAGCTTCTTAAAGTACGAAGTTCTCTTCTCTTATACGTCAGCAAGTGTTCCTTGTACTTGAAGAATGTCTGGAGGATTACGTGGCAGCGAATGATTGGTTTTAAAGAAGATGCAATATTCGAGGTAATAGAATTTGTGACCACAAAATAATCAACGCTCATAGATCAAACCAATCAAGCAGCGACACGTGTCATTCCAAGATCATAATTTCCACAAGACATTTGCACTATAAATAGAGTAGTATTATGTACTTAGAAACTTACCGTTAATACGTATTATTAACTTGTTTGTCAGTGAATACAGTTTGTCTAATTACGTATCAGCGAGCAACGAGTAAATAGTTTGCTTATTTGTCAGCAACTGTTCTACTCTTATTTGTAATAGTTTTAGCTAAGTGTTTGATTTGATTTGAATTAGCCTTGGCTAATTCATTCCGAAATCAACACTCAGTGATTTTATGATTAATAAAGATCACAATTCAGCTACTATTGCAATCTTACTTTGATATTGTCATATCTATCTTTTACATACTCTGTTTGTGTTAGAACAATTCAAAACTGGTTAAATAACTTGAATTAAATCAGAAAAAGTTTATAATTGTATTCAAACCCCCGTTCTACAATTATACTTTACTTATTGCGATTCCATATCACTAACTTATAGTGATTTCAGGACTCACAATTGGTATCAGAGCAAAGTTGGTTTAATCAATTAACCACATCTGCAATGGAATCGGTAAAGTACAGTTGTGTTGACTCTGAGTATCAAAAGGGAAATGGTTCTAATACCAAACCACCAGCATTTGATCCCTCTAGGATTGAAACCTGGATGTCCCGAATGATGATGTTCCTTGATCTTGTTGATGATCGTCTTTGCAATGTTATAACCAATGGTCCTCACATTCCAACCACAATTATTCCTGTTGTTGTAGCTACTGCTACTACTCCTGCCATACCAGAAATGGTTGTGCCTAAGAGAGAGGAACAGTGGTCAGATGAGGATATACGATTGGTTAGATTAGATAAACAAGCTAAAATCTACATAGGCATGTCACTTCCTGATGAAGTGTTTGAATCAATCAGGCTTTATAAAACTGCAAAAGATATGTGGAATATATATATATATTTATATATATATATATCTATATATATATATATATATATATATTGGAACTCCTGATATTATTCGCTGCAGGGAAGTAAATCTCACTCGCCAGTATGAGCTGTTTGCAATGGAACCCAACGAGTCGTTGTCTTCTACTTATACCAGATATAAGTTACTGATGAACAAAATGGAAAAGGCTGGTATAGGAAATGAGCAGAGATTTGTTGTTGAAAAGTTCCTAGAATTGTTACCAAGGAGAATCTGGGGAACCATTGCTGCCTGTACTAGATAGAGAAATGATTATACAACTCTTATTCTTACTCAAGTCTATGGTATATTGCTCAACTGGGAGCAGTCTGAAAAGCAAGCTGATCAGAGTGAGCACATTCGTGCAACACTTGGAAGTCAAAAGATATCAAATGCCCTTGTAGCTGAGCTTGAAGAAATTGATCAGAAACAGAAATCAAAAGTTTCTAAGCTAAGCTCAAAGTCACTGACAGCTGATGAAGAATGTGATCAGGCTGAAGAACAGTCAGAGTATGAATATGATGAGGGTCTAGAGAACCTGGAAAGAGACATGGCAATGATGGTTGCAAATTTCAGAAGTAACACCAGATCAAAAAGATTCGATGGTGCTCCATCAACTGATAATTTCAAATCAAAAGGTGGCTGCTACAAGTGTGGTAAGCTTGGTCACTTTGCAGCTGATTGTAGATGAAAGTCAATAAACCCTATCCCTGAACCAAAGCCTAGCTTCAGAAATGACAAGTACAACAAGTACACAGCAAAGTACAAGAAGCTTTAGGCAATGTCCAAATCTGGAAAGAAAAAGGGTAAAAGTTTTGTCGCTGAAGAGGGTTCATTCAGTGACTCTGACTCATCCACATCATCAGATGAAGAAGAAGCAATGATTTGTATAGACAAGGGTTACTGGATGATAAAGTTGAATTTCATGAGGACATCAAAGAAGTCGCTCATAATGTTCAGCATCTGGATGGGATCCTGAAACTATCTACAAGGTACATTGTTTCAAATCATCTTCAGTTACTGAAAAAGAAAATGTTTTTGAGTATCTGATAGTTGACTTATCAAATGCTCATGACATTCAGAAAAGACAGAGATGTGAGATCAGTGACTTAAAATCCAAACTAACTGATCAAAATGAAAATGTGTCAAAATTAAGAAATTAAAGCTAGATCTTGATGCACAAACTTATGCTAATCAAGTATGTGTTCAGGAGAAAGTAAAATTTGAAACACAGTTTTTGCAACTCAAAAGGGTCATGGAATTTTGGTGTAAGTCTACTGGAAAAGTAAATCAGTGTGTAAATAATCAGATTCCAAAACAAGCTAAGGCTATTTTGGGAGGTTATTATGAACATGCTGCCTCACTCGTTGATTCAATAAAAGTTGATCCTGTTTTTGAACCCAAGGGTAATTTTTCATAAGCTGTATTTGAACCCATGTGAACCTAGACCAAACTATTTCACAAAAAGAAAAATGGTCACTGATGATTCTGATATAACAAATGGTAGTGATGAGATAAACGTTTTGAAAAATGTCAAATCATTAGTAAATTCATATCTCATCAAGACCATCGCTGATAATCAAGTAATCATCAGCAACTTCACTGACACTGTATCAGTCACTAAGAAAATTTCTATCAGTGACCTTAAGTCAAAGATGCAAAAAGTAAAAATCAGCAAGAAAAGTTATATGATAGTGTCAGATCAGCAACTTAAAACAAAGGAAGTAAAGAAAGCCACTTATGCAAATAGAAAGTGTTACAAATGTGGAAACATGCAACACTTATCATCTGAATGCTCAGCAACACCATTTACAAAACATATAATCATTAGTGAGTATTCAGATATGATTTATGCAAATCAGTGGAAGCCAAAATCAAGGCTAAGCCACTATGAACCCATCTCGGGATGGGTTACCAGTTGAACTAATCTTAATTGTTGATGTAGGGCATTCTTAAAGAGACTATCTGGTATCTGGATAGTGGTTGTTCCAGACATATGAACGGATGTAACTCCATGCTCAGTGACTACCAGAATGAAAGAGGTACTGATGTAGTGTTTGGTGATAATAAGGTTGGCAAGACAAGAGGTTATGGTGTCTTGAACAATGGGAATGTGATGTTTAAGCGTGTAGCTTATGTGGAGGGACTGAAGCACAATCTATTAAGTATCAGTCAGTTTTGTGACTCCAAAAATAAAGTGCTATTTGATCATGAACCTAGTGTTGTTTACAACAAGAAAGGAAGTGTTGTGCTGGCTGGCAATAGAAAAGGAAATACATATGTAGTCAATATGGACTCAGCCCAGTCAGGGACATGCTTTTATTCCAGAACTGTTTCAGAAGAAAAATGGTTATGGCATAAGCGACTTTCTCATTTAAATCTAAAAGCTATCAATAAACTAAGCAAAAATGGTTTAGTCACTAGACTTCCAAAATTGTCCTATGATAAAGCCTAGTTTTGTTTAGCATGTGAGAAAGGAAAGCATTACAGTTCATCTTTCAAGCGTAAACAAACATCATCAGTGACTGAATGTTTCTATCTACTCCATATGGATCTATTTGGTCCAGTGAGTACTCCAAGTCTTGGTGGAAAGAGATACTGCTTGGTAATTGTGGATGAATACTCAAGATACACCTGGGTATTCTTTCTAAAAGTCAAAAATGAAGCAGCAAGTGAAATTATATCTTTCATCAAGAAAATGGAGAACTTAAATAGCAGTTTGATAAAACATCTAAGAAGTGATAATGACACTGAATTTAGAAATATTGACCTGAAAAGCTTCTGTGATTCAAAAGGTATTTCTCAAAACTTTTCAGCACCTAGAACACCCCAACAAAATGGGGTTGCTGAAAGGAGAAATAGAACCTTGATTGAATCTGCTAGGTCAATGCTTATTGATGTTGGTCTTAAGACATATTTCTGGCCTGAAGCACGTACTGCTTGTTATACCCAGAATAGGTCACTGATTGTCAAACGACATAATAAGACAACATATGAGGTGTTAAGGGGGAGAAAACCTGACATAAGTTTTCTCCATGTTTTTGGTAGTACCTGCTATATTTTAAACAAAAGAGATCACTTAGGAAAGTTTGATCCAAAAGCTGATGAAGGAATATTCGTTGGTTACTCAATCATCTCTAAAGCCTTCAGAGTTTATAATAAAAGAAGAGAATGTATTGAGGAATCAATGGATGTTACTTTTGATGAATCATATAATGAGTCACTCACTGATCTAAAAGAATATGAAAATCTTGTTTTTAATAAAATGGATGGTGACTCATCAGTTGAAAGAAAATCAAATGATAAGAAATATGAAATTTTCTCATCAGATTCTGATAGGAAAGATAGTGTTCCTGAAATCAATTCTAGCTCTACTTCAGCTGAGAAATATTCAGGAGCATCATCTTTATCTACTGATATCCCACCATTATCATCATCTCACTGTCCAAATCAAAACTCTCAGAACAACAATATTCATGATTCTAATGCTGATCTGTCATATGGACCATCACCTGATAAGACAGTCACTGCTGAACCTCAGTGAGTGACTAAGTGTACAAAACATATTAATAATCAGATGATTATTGGTAATCCACAATCCTGGTGTCACACCCTGTCTAAAGCGGAAACAACAGAATGCAACCATGATAGGATCACAACACATCAATATATAGAACTCTAAATGCAATTAAAGATCAATGTGTTGTAATGTCATTAACACGAATAGCGGTTCGTGCCAAGCATACATTCCAACAATGAATCGAAGTTTTACAAATAATCAATAAATGTGTTCAACATAGTTAAGGTAAAACACGCCTTCCATGAATAGAACCTCAAATATATCACTCAATGCAACCTAGCAGTCCACTAAGTTCTATTGCCCTGTCTCTTTGTGCTAAGATAACCTGAAAAGAAATGCTCGAAAACGTCAACACAATGGTTGGTGAGTTCGTAGGTTTAATAGGACACACATAAAAATCAGTTTGCTGTGTAAATAGATAAGTAAGTACGATATATGATATGAAATATGCACATAAGACAATCCGTTTCATCCACAATAAGTAATCCGTTCAGTTTATGCTATTCACTCAAGGATAACGCATCTATCTCAAGAGCGAGACCGTCGTCCGATAGTACTATCAATAATCGCATTTATAAGTAAGCAGTATGGAGTTTTGTCATGGTCCCAAAGACACAAGACTTATCCGACCAATCCGTCCAATAAGCATTCAGTCCACAACAATCAGAATGTCACATAGTTCAATCATAATGTCCAATAGAAATCAGATAGGTTTCACAGCATAAGAAAACAGTTCAAAATCAGTTTGAGCATTCTTTTCCCCCAACGGAAATAAGTAAAGAAAATGGGGCCACGAAAACTCACCTTAAATATTAAAGTAAGTGTCACCCTTAAGTGAATCCACAAAATAACTCGGAATCTACAATGATCATATATGCATATAGGTTACAATCTAGACATACTTATGTCCTTCCACTGTATCCCAAATCCAAATCACCACTACTAAGTTTCCTCGTAATTAAACCTCACGTATCTTTACAAAATCAACTCTTTTGTATATTTCATATCCTATCCAGAATTTTGTACCACTTCATTAATTTTTAAACATGCCTTCGTGAAATCATTTGACTCTACAAATTTTTCCAGTGACACTTCCGTGTGTTAAAAACACCCTATAATTTTTCCACAACTTATTTTAATAGTTAACTATTTTTAAAAATTCACCAAAGTAATCAGCTCAGAAATAGCAACGATTTCTGATTACACAAACGTTACAATTTACTTAAAATATATTAAAACTTACAAAAGTTATAATATTTTTACAGAAAAGTTTTAACACTTTGAAGTTATCCCAGTAAAAATTTCAAGACCAAAATCGTAGTTAAAATATGTTTCAAAAATCGACAAGTTAACCGAAATCACGAACCGAAAAACTCAGAAATGACATTCAAATTTATAAAATCATTTTGACTAACTTATACTCAACATTTGGAAATGAAACTAACACCATTTGAAATTAGACTCTTAATACTTATGTTTAGACTCAAGATTCATCAAAAATCATCATAAAATGACCTAGTTACATGCTTTTCAATCCGAGAATCAAATCTGATCAGATTAGGGTTTATGAGTTTAAACCTAAATCTCTATACTTATCAATCCAAACGCTTAACCAATCGAATATTTCATTCTCAACAAACTTATATACTGATTTAACATATGTCCTAATGATTTCATTCACTAGGAATACAATGGATGAACCGAAAGAAAACCAACAATAACGAAATAATCGAAATACGTTTAAACGAATGATTCGGATAGAGATTATACCAACTAACGATCGAATACGTGAGAATCCTTCTTAGAATATGTGAATAATGAGGATATACACTTTTAGAATTCGTTTTTTTGTAGATTGATCAAACGTATACAAGAGTTATAGGATCGAAAACTTACCAAAGTTTGTGAAAATTCGTCACCCACAGCAGCAGTTTACGAAATAATTTTTATAAAAATATCTATTGCATTTCAGAGGCCGAAACTCTCAAAAATTTCAGTAAAACATCGAGATCTACAACTTTCTAGTTTTAACCAAATCCTGAAAACGAACGTAAATGGGTCAAATCGGTCTCTGTTCGTGACTGAATTTTTTGGACAGCAGCATGGACGATTTTTGTGATCAAAAAATGTTAGGGTTCTATTTTAGGATGCCTGTTATAGTTCTAGAGTTGTGTGGGTTGGGTTAGGTTTGGGCTTTTGGGAGTTGGATCATTTTCTTTGGGCCAAAATTGATAAATCATGAACTAAGTTGGCCTGTGATATTTTAAGATTTAATACTCATAATTTAATTGTTTTCATATTCGCGTATATTTATCTAGTCGTATAACTTTCATAAATAATTAAGGAAATATTTTCATGCCCAAAGCGAATATATTAGTTATCATTAACGAACTTGAATACAAATAAGAAATGATTTTAAATTGAAATTTTCGAATTACATTTTTGGTGACGGATGTCACAGTATCCCCGTTTAGGGAATTTCGTCCTGAAATTCTACCGGAATTATTACTGAAAACGTTATCATGGAAAAGACATGGGTTTTGAATTTCTTATGGCCCTCTCGTTCTTAAGTGATTTCGAATTCTCGCCTAACTTTTTATCGTATCCTTACCGGTTTTATGATAAAGTGTTGTTTTAAACTCCATCTCGATTTTATTCCCCTACACATTACTATATTTCATTTGTGTGACGCCATAAGAGACTCGTCACTTGATCATGTATTGCGAACTCCGTTTGCCCCATCCATCCATTCGATTGATAGGTTATCGAACCTACTTGGAAAACATATAGTGTGAATTCGTTCGGTCCGTTAAGAAAGTAAAAGAAATTGGTGTTTGTAAATGGTGCGTTCTCAACATCTAAAAGACTCTTTCTTGATTCCGAATCCCATGGATACCACAGGCGCAACTGTTGGACCGAGAGGTATAACCACATCGAGTCCTAAACTTCGTCTTTGGTATAGCTTCTCTATGATACCTCAATTGAATTTATAGTTTGTTTGAAGGTCGATTTATCAGTACACCTTTTTGAACCTTGAAGTTGATTTAACAAGTCGTCGTTTCTAGAGATGTGACATCGCTTCTACGTCGCGCACGTGATGGAAATTTTTAATAATTAATAGGTCTCGCCAAAACAGGTTTCCTATATATCGAGGGGTAGATATTTCAAATAGATTTTTCGGAAGGCTTCAAGAAAATTTTGTTGGCAATCTGATTATCTTCGAATTTATGTTTATCGGTTCTTCACTCACCTTGAGAATTTATATTATTTTCAAGCAAAAGTTTAAGGACGAAGGTTGTTTTGTTAATTAGGATTAGTAAGAGATTCTTACCCCAAAAAGTAGTATGGTGTTACAAGTGAGGTTGGTAATACGTAAAATGTGCCTCCCATACCCGCCGTGTGGTTAATTCCCATGGTTTTACACTAGACTTTGATATATCGGAGTTTATTTTTGTTGTGCGGCAAGCCATACTTGTGGCTCACCCGGACTTGTAGTTGAACTATGGACGCTAAAGAATAGACAATTATTAATGAATTTTCTTGATCATACTAGTGATAAATATTTGTCCTTTTTACAACTTGCGGTTTGTTGATTCTACTAAAATTTGTATGAGACTATCGCATTGAAAAATACTTTTAATACAAAACAATCACCGTTATATTCAACTTAATGTATTGAAATTTTAGATTATACGAAAATGAGTCTCAATGATTTAAACTTCTATAATGTTCTCAATTTGTCCTAAGTGTATTGTATGTTAAATTCTTGTCCCTTACGAATATAAGTGAGTTTGTTGATTGTTAATCTTTTGCGTTTTAGATGATACATTCGTAGGTGAGAGCAAAAATATAATAGTATACAAGGATTGTGTCGCCAAAGAAAAATTGTCCATAATATCACCAAAGGAAGAAGAGTTTATACGTATAAGGATATCTCTTTGTGAGGTTATAAAAGTTTTCTTACTATGAACTTAGATTTTATCCAAAAATTTGAGTGGCTTTGGATTTGGGCTAATCTCATAGTGTACGTTCTCTCAGATCGGAATTCATTTGATTAAGAGCTAGTTACATACTTGCGCTATGCAAAGGTAAGCAAATAAGAAGAATGTAATATTGATTGATATTGATAGTTGACCATAGTGTGAATGAATGAATGATAATGGTTGTTTAATATAGTGAGGGTAGTTGGGTATTTTTGCATCTTGAAGCCTATAAGGCTAAAAGAAAATGAGTAAATTAATTTTTAAAGGAGTATAGATAAAGAAGAGTCTTAAAGTTAGGTGTTGGTAGTTTAATGCCAAACCACGTGTTTCATCGCGTCTATGGGTTACTTCACATCATTTTGCATTATTTCTAGCAAGTTTTCAACCGAGTATATCCCCCCGTTTAGGCTCACGTGGTTTGTTTCGAAAATTGTCATAAACTATTGGTGAAAGAAATGTATTGTTTAGCTCAAGCTTTAGTGATGTTTTGATGTTGAAACATAATGAGGGATCGTTACGGTTTAAAGGAAATATTGGTTCTTCGGTTTGAAGTAGTCTTCTTCTATGTATCAATTTTGTAACGTAAGTAATGTACCCGCACGATATAGTGTAATGGTGAATCGAATAAAACAACATTAATTGGAGACATTGTGTGTTTCATATTTGCATTAAGGCCAATGCCTTATGTGAAATATTATATTGATTTCCTATTGATCGATTTGTCTCATATACATTCTTGATCTTCACTTTGTCATATTTCTTAATTAAGTTTCCAGATTATTTGGTTGAACATTTTTGAGACAATAGTTAAGATCCCCCGTCTTAATTTGTATGGATTAGCAGTGGACCATTCCCATGTTATTACGCAATATAGTAGAGGATATGTGATTTTATTTTAACGTGTCGACCGAAACGATTTCCTACTGATATTCCTTTGTCCATTTCATCGATGAGTTCATTATGTTTTCGGTGGTTATGAAAGTTCTTTGGTTTTAGGTTTTCTTTTGACTTAGTGGTAACCAAATGCCATTTTTGATTTAGTTCCTACTGTTACATGACACAAGAAAGTGGTTTCATCATTGGAGCTGGGCGTTTGTAAATATCAAATTCAACGTCTATCTTTTTATTTGAGCCTCTTGTAGAATAGTTACCCCCGGGAACTTCTCCAAATTTATACGTACAATGTAAGCGAATTTTTCCTTGAGATTCTATATAGTGATATGCCATGTAGAAGTGAAATACATTACAAGGTTTGAAGCACTAATGTGTAGTTGTAAGACATTAAGAACAACAGAGGTTATTGTATTATGTTGTTTGATTTATGTTAAATATTGGATGATAATAAAATTTATTTATTTATTTATTTTGAAGTTTAATAGCATCTTTTGATATTCTAATTGTTCGCGGGTGGCTAGTTATTTTAGTTGAGAGGGCAATTTAATAGGTAGTCTTATCCTTCTTCTTCGTTCAAACCCCTTTCATTAAGCAGCATAGATAATAGGGATGGTTGCGTTTGAGAATTATTACAAGATTTTTGGATTTACCAATACATCAACTAATGGTGTTCATAATAGGACTCTTAGGAAAATATTTGATCAACCCAAGTTACAATCGTTATATTGGCAAGGGATATGATGTAGGTATGTTTTAGATTGACTTGAATTCCTTATGACAATTGTAGTCAAATAGTTTAAAAACCGATATTAGATTAAATGTTTAAGAATGGTCTGATTTAATTCCATTCTAATGTGGCATGAGACATTTGAGCCTTAATCCTATAGAGGTGAAGTTGGCAAGCAATACGGAGAATTGAGTGCATCTCCAAAAGACATCAAGATCTCGGGTGAACTTGCAAAAAGGAATTTGAAAATTTCATTACGAGGGGGGTAAAAGTGGCCAATTAAGTGAATACATCACTAACTAGAAAAGTAAAAACTATCGCATGATAGAAGTGTAGGTGTACGTGGTCGTGACCATAAGTTTCCAAGAAAAGTTAAGATATAACTATGCCCAGAGAATCAGAAGGATAGTGAGTCAATTACTTTGGTTCCAGTGAGTATTGATTTATTAGAGTTTTGCATGATTATTCATTAGTGCATTAGTACTATGTCTATTAATCTCACGGTACGAATTCCATGTCTTAGAATGACGTTTTCTTACTACACAATTTACACTTTTATATTTATCATGTTTTGCTCCTGTCATGTATCACGTTTGGAATTTCGAGTAGAAAGTCTTGGCGGCATGTTTGCTACGATTTAGAGTACATACGAGTTTAGAATAGATGAGCAGTTTGGATAGTGTCAGATGTATGTGCCAAACCAACGACCAAAGATCATGAGTTCGAAACAAATAGAGTTGAGATTTTTGACATCATCACGCGACTTTGAAGGCAACACATTGGACAATCGAATATGGTCATATAAATACATATATGTCGTGGTACCTTCGCAATTACGTCAGCCGCCATAATTGTTAGGGTAGCCTTTCATATATGTACTTATTACCAAATCCTATATCACAATGTTCAACCTTGTTCCTACATATTGAAATTTAAAAGTGGCACGAATTATAAGAAAATGATACTATGATCGATATAGTATTGATAGTTGACATTAATGACTCTGCGCCGTTAAGCCTACATAACCCTCTCGGGTGTGCGGGCACGTGCGGTACCACCAACGGAGCATGTCTTGCTCGAGAATCGAAACATGAATGAGAACACGTTGTCTATGTAGCAAGTAAGTTCATATAAATATCCTAACAAATAAGTGTACATCGTTTCATGCACACGTAGTTCCTAGAATAATATCTATATGAAGGTTCCTAGGTTATAGTCTAGGTCAATCCACCTAATTCTCTATAACCAATATCTCTTATACCAATCTGTCACACCCCGTCTAAAGCGGAAACAACGGAATGCAACCATGATAGGATCACAACACATCGATATATAGAATTCTAAATGCAATTAAAGATCAATGTGTTGTAATGTCATTAACACGAATAGCGGTTCGTTCCAAGCATACATTCTAACAATGAATCGAAGTTTTACAAATAATCAATAAATGTGTTCAACATAGTTAAGGCAAAACACGCCTTCCATGAATAGAACCTCAAATATATCACTCAATGCAACCTAGCAGTCCACTAAGTTCTCTAGCCCTGTCTCTTTGTGCTAAGATAACCTGAAAAGAAATGCTCGAAAACGTCAACACAATGGTTGGTGAGTTCGTAGGTTTAATAGGACACACATAAAAATCAGTTTGCTGTGTAAATAGATAAGTAAGTACGACATATGATATGAAATATGCACATAAAACAATCCGTTTCGTCCACAATAAGCAATCCGTTCAGTTTATGCTATTCACTCAAGGATAACGCATCTATCTCAAGAGCGAGACCGTCATCCGATAGTACTATCAATAATCGCAGTATAAGTAAGCAATATGGAGTTTTGTCATGGTCCCAAAGACACAAGACTCATCCAACCAATAAGTAATATGGAGTTTTGTCATGGTCCCAAAGACACCAGACACATCCGACCAATCCGTCCAATAAGCATTCAGTCCACAACAATCAGAATGTCACATAGTTCAATCATAATGTCCAATAGAAATCAGATAGATTTCACAGCATAAGAAAACAATTCAAAATCAGTTTGAGCATTCTTTTCCCCCAACGGAAAATAAGTAAAGAAAATGGGGCCACGAAAACTCACATTAAATATTAAAGTAAGTGTCGCCCTTATGTGAATCCACAAAATAACTCGCAATCTACAATGATCATATATGCATATAGGTTACAATCTATACATACTTATGTCCTTCCATTGTATCCCAAGTCCAAATCACCACTACTAAGTTTCCTCGTAACTAAACTTCAAGTATCTTTACAAAATCAACTCTTTTGTATATTTCATATTCTGTCCAGAATTTTGTACCAATTAACTAATTTTTGAACATACCTTAATGAAATCATTTGACTCTAAAAAATTTTCCAATGACAATTCCGTGTGTTAAGAACACCCTGTAATTTTTCCAGAACTTATTTTAATAGCTAACTATTTTTAAAAATACACCAAAGTAATCTGCTCAGAAACAACAACGATTTCTGATTACACAAACGTTACAATTTACTTAAAATACTTTAAGACTTAAAAAAGTTATAATATTTTTACAGAAAATTACTACCACTTTGAAGTTATCCCAGAAAAAATTTCAAGACCAAAATCGTAGTTTAAGATATGTTTCAAAAATCGACAAGTTAACCGAAATCACGAACCGAAAAACTCAGAAATGACATTCAAATTTATAAAATCATTTTGACTAACTTATACTCAACATTTGGACATGAAACTAATACCATTTGAAATTAGACTCTTAATACTTATGCTTAGACTAAAGATTCATCAAAAATTATCGTAAAATGACCTAGTTACATGCTTTTCAATCCGAGAATCAACTCTGATCAGATTAGGGTTTATGAGTTTAAACCTAAATCTCTATACTAATCAATCCAAATGCTTAATCAATCGAATATTTCATTCTCAACAAACTTATATACTGATTTAACATATCTCCTAATGATTTCATTCACTAGGAATACAATGGATGAACCGAAAGAAAACCGACAATAACGAAATAATCGAAATACGTTTAAACGAATGATTCGGATATAGATTATACCAACTAACGATCGAATACGTGAGAATCCTTCTTAGAATATGTGAGTAATGAGGATATACACTTTTAGAATTCGTTTTTTGTAGATTGATCAAACGTATACAAGAGTTATAGGATCGAAAACTTACCAAAGTTTGTGAAAATTCGTCACCCACAGCAGCAGCAGTTTACGAAATAATTTTTATAAAAATATCTATTGCGTTTCAGAGGCCGAAACTCTCAAAAATTTGAGTAAAACATCGAGATCTACAACTTTCTAGTTTTAACCAAATCTTGAAAACGAACGTAAATGGGTCAAATCGGCCTCTGTTCGTGACTGAATTTTTTGGACAGTAGCATGGACGATTTTTGTGATCAAAAAATGTTAGGGTTCTATTTTAGGATGCCTGTTATAGTTCTAGAGTTGTGTGGGTTGGGTTAGGTTTGGGCTTTTGGGAGTTGGATCATTTTCTTTGGGCTAAAATTGACAAATCATGAACTAAGTTGGCCCGTGATATTTTAAGATTTAATACTCACAATTTAGTTATTTTCATATTCGCGTATATTTATCTAATCGTATAACTTTCATAAATAATTAAGGAAATATTTTCATGCCCAAAGCGAATATATAAGTTATCATTAACGAACTTGAATACAAATAAGAAATGATTTTAAATTGAGATTTTCGAATTACATTTTTGGTGACGGATGTCACACCAGGGTTCAGACAAGATCAGCGACTACTAACTTTTGTTTGTTTGTAAGCTGTGTGTCAATGATGGAACCAAAGAAGGTTGATGAAGCACTCACTTGTCATCTCTGGATAGCTGCCATGCAAGAAGATCTATCACAGTTTGAAAGAAACAAAGTCTGGAAGTTGGTGCCTCAACCCTCTGGTAAATCAGTGATTGGAACAAGATGGGTATTTAGAAACAAGATGGATGCTGATGGTATGGTAACCAGGAACAAGGCTAGACTGGTTGCACAAGGTTATTGTCAGCAAGAAGGCATTGACTATAATGAAACCTTTGCACCAGTGGCTAGACTTGAAGCAATCAGGTTGTTTCTAGCCTATGCAGCTCACAAGAAGTTTAAAGTATATCAAATGGATATGAAAAGTGCCTTTCTAAATGGCAAGGTGCAGGAAGAAGTGTATGTCAAACAACCACCTGAATTCATTGATCCAAAACATCCTGGTTATGTTTACAAACTTGAAAAAGCCCTGTATGGACTAAAACAGGCTCCCAGAGCCTGGTATGATACTCTCTCTGTCTATCTTATAAAATGTGGCTGTGTCAGAGGTAAGATTGACAGCATATTGTTTATCAAAAGATATAAGAGAGATGTTATATTAGTCTAAATTTATGTTGATGATATCATTTTTGGGTCAACTAACAGTGACATGTGCAGGGAATTTTCTGACCTCATGACCAAAAGTTATGAGATGAGCATGATGGGTGAATTAACATTTTTCCTTGGTCTGCAAATAATACAAACCAAGAATGGAATCTTTCATGCTGACTCTAATGGTAAATCTGTAAATGTCACTGCTTACAGAGGAATGATCAGGGTCACTGATGTACTTAACTGCAAGTAGACCAGACATTATGTTTGCTACATGTCTTTGTGCTAGGTATCAAGCTGATCAAAAGAATCACATTTGCTTGCTGTCAAAAGAATATTCAGATATTTAAAGGGTACACCAAATCTTGGTCTCTGGTACCCGTCTGATTCTGATCACGCTGGATGCAAGCTGGAGAGAAAAAGCACTTCTGGTAGCTGTCAATTTCATGGAGAAAAGCTTGTAAGCTGGTCTAGCAAGAAACAAAATTCGGTTTCAACTTCAACCGCTGAAGCTGAATATGTCACTGCTAGTGCCTGTACAGCTCAAATTCTCTGGATGAGAAATTAGCTCGCTGACTATGGATTTGACTTCAAAGAAATACTAATCTATCGTGATAGTCAAAGGCCATAGCTATTGCCAATAATCCAGTGATGCACTCAAGAACAAGGCACATTGATGTACGATATCATTTCATCAGGGACCATGTGATGAAAGGTGATATTGAACTTCATTTCATTCCAACTGATTACCAACTCACTGATTTGTTTACAAAACCTTTGGATGAGAAAAGATTTAATTTTCTTATCAGCGAGCTCGGTATGTTAAACTTCAATGAAAAAATAAATTCCTTGAGTTTATTTATATATTTTTGTTTGAATTTATAAATGCTTTAAATAAAAATGTCTTTGTAAAATATAACTTCAGTAGAGCATTCACACTGATCAATTAATCTTAACTAATCTAATCAGCAAGATTAATACTCAGTTAGTTGTGACCATCTAATGTTATATTTTATAAAGTCTCATGAATATTCTCTTATGTCTCAATATTAGGTTAATAGCATTGCTCTATGTTATTTCTAGCTGATCTAGTTAGTATTCTAAGTTGTAACTTGATCAGTGAGGTGTAATATAGAAATATGTTATACATTTAATATAATACATAATCTATATTCATGTTCTTTTTAATAAAAAAAATAAAAAAATAAAAAAATATATATATCAATACCATGTAACAATAGTGAGTTGATAAGTTAAATTTATATCAAAACTGTAACTGTGTCACAATGACTTAATCAGTATTCTAAGTTATGATTAGGTCAGCGAGACATAGTCTCAGCAAGATAAAAGATTAAATTTATTCTCTTATAGTTGTTATATTTCTTTTTGGTGGTAAATTAAGAAATTGATTAGTTACTCTTTCTCTCACTGAAGATATCATTTAATGGTGCGAACAAATCATTTAGAATAAACGTTTTATGGTGCAATGCAAAAGTCGCATTGTCTAACTCTCTCTCTCTCTCTTACGTCAGTGTACTTTTTCGGCGTACCTCTCCCATCGCCATTAATACCACCAGGTTCCATAATCATCACCCCTATACCACTACCACTCACCACCACCATCGTCCACGACGATCCATTTTCTACCACATGATTATCAAGAAGCGTATGCTATAAAATAACAACTTACATCTCATTTCTATTTTTACGCTTTCTTGATTTTCATAAAAACACTGATTTTCATAAACCCTAAAAATTGAAAGTGAAAATCTGCGAATAATCTTTCTAAATGGCAAGATCAAAATTCTTCAATAATGCTTACACTCCCACTGCAGAGATTAAAGCTCTTCGAGCCTCTGCAGCAAGTGAAGATCTTGTCATTACAGTTCTTAAATCTAATTATTTGGGAAATGTAACCTGTTTAAAACCAGAGTATGCGGAGATAATAAACTCTTTGAATAATCACTTTATTCTCCCTGCTCTTACATTATCACCTGGGGAGATGAACCCCAAATGGTTCAATGAGTTCTGGTTTACCTGTACTCACTCGATAGTTCAAGGGGTTTCACACCTTCAGGGTTTTATTGATAACGGAAGTCAAAAGATAACCATCATTGCATCCATCCTTCGATCTATTTTACAACTTCCTGTACATGACTCTTATGAGCCACTACCTGACAGAGACGAAGCCAAAGGAGGCTTAGTCAATCTTACTGGGATTGACTGTAAAAACTCCGTCGATGGTAGTGGTAATCGTAAATTTATCACTGTACATAAAACCAAGATGGATGGAGTGTGGAATTCCCTGTTTTCAAATTTTATTCAATCTTTGGGCACTTAAATAGGGAGCTATGATCAATTTAGCTCCCTAGAGACACAAATCAGCTGGTCACTGGTTAACTCTCTAAGGGTTGACTATGCAAGTGTGATCTTCAACTAGCTGATTTCTAAAATTACTGAACCTACCAGGTCAAACTATGTACCCTATCCTAAGTTTCTCTCACTGATCTTTAAAGATCAGTTTGAATTCTATGATGGAGTATCATTTACTGGATTTGAACCAACCCTTGTAGGAAGTCAAATTTTCTCTAAAGCAATGACTGTGTCTCTACCTGATTTCATGAAAACCAAGTGAGTACTTGCACCCCAGCCTTTACAAACTGTAAATCTGTCCGCTCCTGCCCCCCAATCGACCACGTCACTGAACACACCCCTAGTGACTACCGTTGGTCAACCACCAAAGCAAAAAACATCAACTGCTCCCAAAAAAATATCCAAATTAGGGTCCTTGACATTAACGGATCAGGGACATAGCAAAAAGAAGACTTTTAAGGACGCCAATGATCAATTAGAGATTGAATGTTCAGTCCTTGCGGTCACCCTTGCTGAACCCAAAACTTCAACTACCTCGCTGGACTCCCGAAAGTCCAGTGACTCTAGAAAGGGAAAACTACAGACAACTACAATAGCTCAACCCATTGTTAGCAGTGATTCGGGTGCATCCCACACCCCTTCGGTGAGTCAAACCCCCAACCACTTGTCATTCTCACAAAAGGATGACATTTTAGACAAAGGGCTAGTGGTATCAGTGGGTGATAACACACCCATCGCTGATGCCACACCACTGGCTACAGACCCGGGCCACCTCTCATCTTATAACACACCAATCGTCAATTTCTCTTCACAGTCACATGAAGAGATACAGGTTGCCATTTCTGTTTTCAATGATCCATCAGCTAGAACACAAGATGGTGATGATGAGGAAGCCCAGCCCATAGCAGAATACATCACTCATACTCACAACGTTCAAAAGTTAGTCACAACATTTCATTCTAACATCAAGGGGGAGAAATCTGACGACTCTGCTGATTATGATGCAAGTGATGATGCAAATGGCTTTCAACTAGGAATGCTTCAAATAATACTCCTTACGTGGGGCATGTCACTTGAAGAAAATCAGTTTGATGATGTTATCAGAAATGTTGATCATAAAATAATAACTTTTGGAACTAATTTTGGAACTGTGGATGTAGAAACCACTAGAAACATGTTCATTGTGGTTTTAGGTCACTCTTTTAAAGCAGGTTGAAATTACTCAAAAACTTTGTGGAAATGCTAAAGTAATTTGGAGCATGAATATGAATACACACATATTCCCTGAATATGTAGTAAGTTTCAAGAGTCACTACAACTTATCAAAGGTAATTTGATCGCTGAAGATAGTATGTTGATATGTCAAGAGTCAATACAACTCATGATCCAAATGGATCCTCGAAAACTGGTAAAAACTGCCTTTAGTTGGAAGTTACGAAGCTACAACCTCCAGAAAAAGTTCCAAGTGTTGTTTCAAGCACACCAGTTTGATCTGCAGCTACTTAGACCAAAAGATACTATCATACATGGTGGAATTTTGTAATAGATTAGATTTATTGTAACTAAAATTTCTTGTAATATCTTTCTTTTACAGTTCAATAATATCTTATCTTTTGAGAAAACCAAAGTGCAAAACTCAGATCATGTTAAAGGAATCCAAAAAGAAAAATGAATGGATCACAAGTATAAGTCACTGAATGTTCAAAATATTTAAACACTAACTATAAACTTTATCAGCAACAAGTTTCTCTAGGGAGCTTTGATCACAATCATTTAGGGGGAGATTGTTGAGTCACTGGTCGCTGACCATGATAAGTCATTGGTCACTGACCAACTCAATAATATACAACTCGATGAAGAAATGATTTATGTCAAAGTTGTTGCTGAAGTTAACAATTGATGATCTCTATTCATTCTACTCCTGGATTTAACATGCCGAGGAAGATTAAAACTCAACTTTGTGTGTCGCAAAGGCAAAAGTCACTGCCCAAATAACAGCTAGTCACTGAAGAACAATACTTTAATTCATTCTACAAGAGCATGATAGCTCGCAGTGAGTGAGGAGAGTTACTGCATCTTTAGTGACTATTAAATAAAGCTTCTTAAAGTACGAAGTGCTCTTCTCTTATACGCTAGCAAGTGTTCTTTGTACTTGAAGAATGTCTGGAGGATTACGTGGCAGCGAATGATTGGTTTTAAGGAAGACACAATATTCGAGGTAACAAATTTTAGGATTACGGAATAATCAAGGCTCAGAGATCAAACCAATCAAGCAGCGACACGTGTCATTCTAAGATCATGATTTCCACAAGACATTTGCACTATAAATAGAGTAGTATTATGTACTTAAAAACTTGCCCGTTAATACGTATTATTTAGTTGTTTGTCAGTGAATACAGTTCTAAGTACGTATCAGCGAGCAGTGAGTAAACAGTTTGCTTGTTTGTCAGCAACTGTTCTACTCTTATGTGTAATAGTTTTAGCTAAGTGTTTGATTTGATCTAGCCTTGGCTAATTAAATCCGCAATCAACACTCAGTGATTTTATGATTAATAAAGATCACAATTCAACTACTGTTGCAATCTTACTTTGATATTGTCATATCTATCTTTTACATACTCTGTTTGTGTTAGAACAATTAAAAACTGGTTAAATAACTTGAATTAAATCAGAAAAAGATTTTAGTTGTATTCAACCCCCCTTCTACAATAAAACTTTACTTATTGCGATTCCATATTACTAACTTATAGTGATTTCGGGACTCACAGGATACTTCCTTCCCACAACTACTAGGATACTACTTTCCTAGAAACAACTTTAATGGTATTTTGGGCAGACATCTCACCTAAACAGTATTTTGGGCAGACATCCCACCTAAACTGTATTTTGGGTAGACATCCCACCTAAGTTATATATTTTGGGTAACGTCTCAATGGAAACTATATTTTGGGTAACGTACCAATGGAAACTATATTTTGGGTAACGTCCCAATGGAAACTATATTTTGGGTAACGTCCCAATGGAAACTATATTTTGGGTAACGCCCCAATGGAAAATATATTTTGGGTAACGTCCCAATGGAAACTATATATATTTTGGGTAACGTTCCACTGAAAACTATATATTTGGGTAACATCCCAACAAAACAAACTTTGAAAACTCTGTCAACTTTGAAAACATGGAATTTCAACTATGACTTTAAACTACGAGTTCAACTACGACTTTAAACTATGAACTAAACTATGATTTTAGAACTACGCTTTGAACTATGATCTCAACTATGACCCTTTTTTTATTTCAACTACGATTCTTACTAGGTTCTCAACTATGGATTTTGAACTATGGTTTAGACTACGATTTAATCTATGATCTTTACTACGACTCCAACTATGATTATTATACTATGTTTTCAACTACGATTATAACTGCGAAAACCTATGAGCTCACCAACATTATTGTTGACCCGTTTTAGCATGTATTCTCTGGTACAAGAAGATAGTAGGATTGATCCTAGTTCGATTTGCTCACTGTACCTCTAATGATTACCGGATTAGTCACGCCCCGACCCGACTCACTTCCGCATCATGAATTTGGGGGTGTGAGACCCTAAGTCTTGTAGAAATTGATATACTCTTGAATAAGGGATGAAAATGTAAATTTTAAATGTTAATTTTCCTAGCATGATTCTGAAATTGTTATCAAGGTAAAGAATAAGGAGCTTAGGGTAAATTGTATACATGTATGCATATGAGTATTGGTTCTAAAAGAAAGATTTGGGGTTACTGATAAGATATATGTTATTGATTAATAGAACCAATATCTATGTGTATATGATGTATAAATAAATTGGTAATTGGTATGGATGAGTTTAGTGCCAATTCGATTAAAGTAAAAGAAGTAGGATACACTGATAAAATGTGATATTGTTTGTAATATGTGTTTATGTGCCTATGTGTTTAGGAAATAGAGAATTTGGAAGAAGTACAAGTGAATCAGTTGTCCATTTACAAGGTAAGTTTCGGATTACATGATCATGGTGCCGGAATGATTACGGTCATTGCCGGTGGTTTGAAGCAAGTAATGGTTGCGGCCATATGCTTGTGTGATTGCTAGTAGTATACGACTAGCATGGGTGGTTAAGGATCCTTAGCTAATAATAATAATGACATGTGATGTGTTTTCCGTTACTTACTAAGCATTATGCTTACGGTTGTATATTTCTTATGTTTTAGATGAACCAAGTGGGCCGAGGGGAGATTTGGGCGAGAAGCCCATTGGGAGCTAGAGGTGGAAAGTTACTATTTTGGGTAACCACTTGTTTACTTTTTTTTTTTTGGGTAAAGGGGGGTTGCCCCGGCAAATATTATATACCAAAGATTGAGCGTTACAATACAAGTGAAAACTCACAAAAGCTTAGACTAGTAAAGACTAAGCATATATACTTGACAGGCCAAGTATATAACTACCTCTAAACAACCAACAAAACTTGAAAAACATAAACAAGATGAGCATACCAAGCAATGATCCACTGCAAATGCATCAGACAGCAAGACATCAACCTCCACTCACCAGGGACCTCGGGATCTTCCAAATCTCCATATCCCTCATCACAGCAACCGATGGCTTGAAAGAAAAAGAGTAAACTCTGAGCTGAACAACCTCAATAATGGAAGCAACCACCTGATCTTTGGATCGTATTTGGTTCTTAAAAAACCGAAGGTTACGTTCGTGCCAAATGATGTAAGAAGTATCCCCAAGGACTAATTTAAAGATAATACTTCGGATAGATCTTCTAGCAGCAACCGTGTTGACCCACAAAACGTAATCTAATAAGCGAACAACTTGGAGAGAGTATCCAGCAAAACGTAAAACTTCCGGCCAAACCTGAGAAGAGAAAGTACACTCAAAAAATAAATGAGAGTGAGAGTCAGGTTGGGAATTGCACAAAGGACAGCGAAGCAGGTTTAAGTTGGTAACAGGATCGACATCCCATTGCTTTAATCTATCTTGAGTCTTCAACTTCCCTCCTATAGCCAACCAAAGATGAATAGAGTGCCGAGGAATACATTGAGGAAACAAAACAACAAAAGACCAATTGACTTTCTCAGCCCTTGGCCTAATAGAGTACCATACATGGCTAATACGAAAATCAACCAACTCACCTCCAAACATGCACCAATATAACTTGTCAGGAGCATTAGAAAAATCCGGACTAGGAAGCTAGGATAGGCTCGGAAACCGTGAGCTCCAAGAGTCAGGCCAATTCCAAGAATTATCCACAACAACATCCACAATCTTATCCCTTATCTAAAATTCTCTTATAATAGAATAACGGGAAAGAAAACTAGACAAGGGACAAACCAAATGCCAAATATCAAACCACACTGAAATAGAAGTGCCATTACCAGTACAATACCAGAAATGCCTTCTAACTAATTCCCCCATCGTAAGGATCTTACGCCAACACCAACTCAAGTCGCCTCTTACCGGGACTTCCCATAAGCTTTTGCCTCTCATCTTATACCAGTAAAACCAGCGAACCCACATCGAGTCCTTATGAATATGAATATTCCAAATATGCTTAGTCTAAGAGTTTTATTCCAAACATCTAGTCTCTTAATTCCAAGCCCACCTTCATCCTTGGTAAGACACACAACTTACCAAGAAACTTTGGCTTTACCTTTCTTCATGTCTCCTTGACACTAGAGAAAGCCTCTAATAAGACCTTCTATTTGTTCTATAATACTAGTTGGAAGAATCAGAAGAGCAGCCCAATAGCCCGGAAGAGAAGAAAGAACCGAAGCCACCAACTGAAGTCTCCCTGCTAGAGAAAGCCACTTATTCTTCCAATTCCCGATTCGATTACAAACTTTTTTTTTAGGTAAAGGGCAAAAATTACCTGGTAAATATATTCCCAAAACATTTAAGTACAATGGATGTGAGTGAGTCCTACACCTCAGCCCGTTACATAGGAAAAAAGACTACATAATAAAGAAACAACCACTACTCAGTATCTGACTATACATGAATCAAACAAGGACCACACTTGACTCAACAGACATCAAACAAAAACCACAAACTTATTTCTTCTTATCCATTTTCCTATCATGAAGACTCATGTAATCAGCCATCTCGTTATCAAGAGGATCAAGGACATCATCTTCATCATCTTCAGTAGCCTCACCAGCCATAAAGTCATCAAACATGAGATCCATAAGTGTCTTTCCAATGAGAATACAAACTGGAACTATTATCAGTGTTACCATCTGAAGAAGCCACCTTCTTCCCATGATCTTCATGCTTACTATCCAACTGATCACTCGTAACAGCTGTATTATCCAATTTAGAATCTAACTTATTCAGAGCCTCAAAGGAATTAGAATTTGTAGTCTTACCAATCTCCTTTGTCTTCTTTTTAGGAACAAACACATGTTTAGACGGTGCAACAGCCACTTTCTTAGGATTACCAACCACAAGGCCACGGAACGGTTTTCTCGGGGCTTGAAAACCTTCAGAGTCTTTCTTGTTCTTCACTTCAGCCCCTTTAACATTCACATCACCTTGATTTTCCGAAACAGCAGGAACACGCTTTGGACATTGATCCTCCGCATGCCCAAAAACCTTACAAGCATTACAATGAGGGGGCTTCCATTCATATTCCACACAGACCGTATGAAGAGAATGCCCTGTACCTTCCACAAATGGAACAGAGATTACCAAAGTATCCTTAGGAACCCGATCAGCCCTAATATCAATCAAGGCACGAGCAAAATCCAACCTTCCCCATGAATTGAAACACATAGAGCTGGTATAAGAATCAAGCATTAGAGGCGTACCTAATTTGGTAGCAATAGCACTCAAGCCATTCTCAGTAAATGCAGCAATAGGAACCCCATGAAGCTTGTTTATCCCTAACTCAGGATCTTATCGAACCGAATCAATGCAATTGCTTATGCAATAAACAATCGAATCTCAAACAAAACAAAAAATCAATCAACACTCAAAATTGAACAAAAGTAATAGTATTTTATTGATTGTAATCGACTAGCTTACATGTAATTTTGACAGATTGCGTTTAGGGTTATTCGTCAACCCTAAAACTGATTACTAAACGTGTTTATATACTAAATACAGATTCCTGTGACATTACATGCAATGTCGCAGGCCCAAGCCCATGCGACATAGACAATGTCGCAGGCCCAACTAACTGACGTCGCACCTGTGACATTACACACAATTTCGCAGGAGTCAGTGAACTCAAACTATTACACAATTAAACTACGAGCTAGACCAACTGACAGACACACTAAAATGCACCAACAAACTCCCCCGTGTCTTCAGCTTGGTCGTCAAAACAATTCTTCAATCAAACCCAGCTCGCAGGAAACTGTCCATCTGCATGAATTCCATGTGTAACACAAACTTTAACAACTTTCTGATATTTATCTGCAAGCTTCTTGTTGAATTCGTTATTTGCATTAACCTGAATCCTATTATCGAAGAGTTTTCTCAAATCCTTTTCATGGAGATTTATCAAACTCATAGGATCAAAGACTCTGAATGTAGCCTTTCTCAAATTCCAAATACCTCCAAACTCTGCCTCCGGCTCTAAATTAGGAACAAATACTATCACCGCTTCACCAGTATGTGGATCAAGTTCCCAATGAACAAATCTACAAAGAAATTTATAGGAAACCGGCTCCAAAGGTATTTCAGTCAAACAGTCAGCTGGCGGATAATGAACTTTAACCATTGGCTGCCCTGTTACTGGATCTAACTTCTTCTTAAAAGTATACTGAGTGCCAAGCGTGGGTTTCAATTTGTTGCATCTTTTACTTCGAACCTCTTGACGCAAGGATCTCTGAATAAACTCAGCATAATCATCCTTAAATGGATTAGTCAACTGTAGTTGAGCCAATCGATTAATTTCTCCTTTTGGTAGTGTGCTCAATTGCTTAAATCTAAGTTTGAAGTATTAAACCCCATCCAATCTCTTAATCATAAATTTCTTTTGCTGCACTTTCCAACTTTTGATAATGCCAGTACAATCACCGCGTACCTTGTAAGATTTGCAGGTAACAGGAACAGGTTCTGCAGAACGTCCAAGAGGTCAACAATTCTTATTTCTTTCACACTTATCTTCAGTCGATGTATTAGATTTTGGAGCATGTTCTGGTTGACGAGTACTAGATTCTCCATGAGTAGCTTAGGTGGGTCTTCCTCATCTTCACTAGAGTCGGTTTCAGTAACAGGTGCATCGTCATAATATTCATCATCGCCCAAATGCTCATCTTCAACCGACACATCATCATCCATATCAAACACATAACCTTGTTCAGTTTCAGAACCAGTTTCATTGACCATTCTCTAAATATACGACAAATATGCAAATAAATAATCAACCGCTAGAGGTCTCGGCTGGCCTGGAATATCATCAACAGAGAAATAATCCAAACGGGGAACATTTTCATTAATAGCTGATTCAAGTACAGGGTTGGGGTTTACAGACTCAGGTCCTATTGACTCTAGATTGGGTACCCCAAACCCAGACTCCCCCGAGGCAATAGACCTAGACTCTAAAACATTTACCCTAGTCTGCAATTCACCAATCTGCTTTGATTGAACTTCAATGATAGCAGATTGAGAAGCATTTTGTTCAGCTTGTTCTTGCAACAACTGCTGCATCTTCTGCATATCAGCCATCATCTTTTGCAGGAATGCAGGAGTAGGCTCAACAACCATTTCTCGTGATGGTTGAGTAACAGGAACAGAAGACGTTGAAGTACGACGTGCACAGCGTCGAGATGGTTGATAAGCAGTGTCAGTGATATCATCACCGATGTGTGCACGCTTCCCCATGTAACACTTACCTGCATGAATACGGCATTGAATTCACAAAAATCGAGCTGGTTCATGTATCCTAATCCGTTCCATTTGAGATTGATGGGTACTTCACCATCTGAATCCGTAGGCGTCTCTCCGCCATCCTTTGGTCTCACAAATGCAGAATCAGAAGAAGATGAATCTTCAACCGTATGTTGTGTACAAAAGCTTGGCTCTCATCGTCGACACGCCCAAACCTATCTATTTCAGCCAAAACATTTTGAACAGGCACATTCTCATCCATAACCTGTACTTCCACAAACTGCTCCTGAGGTATTTGCTGAGCAGGAGCATCCATATATTGAGGATGAGGAGGTGTTACATAATTCTCATCAATAACTGCACCAAATAAAGGAGTATCCGGTGGTGCCTGAAACCCCTTTTCTTGAGCAGAGCATACAGCAAAGATCATGCTCATCATTGGGGTAATCCTGTGAATGTTGTCGACCTCACCCAGTGCTGTAAGAGTCGGATGATGACGATCGATGAATAACTGGATGAACCTAGGATACAACGCCCATTTTGAATCTCCGGCATTGACATTATCGACCATTGCTTTAAACAGAAACCACGAGTAATTGTACGGCTTGTTGTATAAGAGGGCGAGCATGGCAGAGGTCATTCGGTGGCTGATCCCATCTATCCCGACTTTCCTGCTTGACAGACAAACTATGAATATGGGATCAGGTATCTCCAGACTTTGGTAAGATTAGCCTTTCGATACTGATCTGTCGCCCGGATAACCCATCCTAGCCATCCCACCCATTATAAAAGAGTTCTCAAAGTTTACTGGCATATCAGGCTGATCATTCAGTTGAAGTAACTCGCGAATTCCCTGCTCAGTCACAACAATCTGTATATCCAACACTGTAGACACAATGCGAGGCACATTGTTCTCAGTGACAATCAAAGCACTTCGCCAGAAAGGCCCGACCAAATTCTTGTACACCACAGTCTCATCTGAAATCGTGTGGAAAATCCGCGAACGTTGCAAAAAGGCGATCATTTCCCGAAATGGAGCCGTGTTCTTATGAGATGCGTCTAAAAATGCCACTGTATTGTGACGAGGCTCGTATGCTAACGCCATACCTGAAAGACATTAGATAGTGGATACTCGAAAGACGTTAGACTAAACGTAATACATTTTACAAAAATGTCACATTTCTTGTAATGTGCGACATCAATGGTGATGTCGCATAACACAGAGCGACGTAGCCACAACGTCAAGGGAAATTGGCACAAAATCAGTGGCGACATCAACCATAACGTCGCACAAAATTTGAGCGACGTTTAAGGGAATGTCGCATTTTTCAATTAATTGTGAATTTAATCACATAATTAAAATTTGTGACGTAGTGTACGTTGTCGCTCGTGAGGTTGCAGAAAATGCGACTTAGGGTATGAGTTCGCATAAAGTGCGACATAGGGGGTGAGGTCGCATAAAGTGCGACATAGGGGGTGAGGTCGCAAAAAGTGCGACATAGGGGGTGAGGTCGCAAGATATCATCAAATTACCCATAAAATGTGACATTGTCTGCTATGTCGCAGTCAATGTCGTAGTGACGAACATTCATCCCAAACCCAGAAAACCCTACTTTTTGATTTTGGGGTTTTTCAAAATTAACACTACTAAACTATGCGGCATGTCAAAGGGAGTATAAAACATATATTAAACCACATCAAAGAAGCATATTCATGACTAATATACCCAAAGAACCGTAAACCGCATATAACCGTCGATGATTAAGCAAAATTTACACGGTGAAATGAAGTAAAAATGTTACCTAATAATCGAGTAATGGTAGTAGAACACGAAGATAGAAGTGAATTGGAACGAGAACGGTTAAAAATCACAATAGAATCAAAAAAGGTACAGACGTCACGATGTCGCAATTGCCAGAGCCAACGTCGCACACGACGTCGCAGAATAATTGTGAATAGTGTAACAAATGACGTCGCAGGTATGAACTATATATAGGTTAACCCTAATTGCGACGTTCGATGCGAAGTTGCATGCGACGTCATTGATGATGTCGCACAATTGAGTTGACAGATTTTTCAATTTTGATTTTGATTTTCAGTTTTCGACGCACGATTTGAAACGTAATATGTGACGTGGTTATGACACAAAAATAAAATTAAAAAACAAATTCACACAAAATTAACGCAGAATTTACATATTCTTTTGTTGACGGAGTTGATTGAGTCTGGTTAGGGATCATATCGGAATAACATGCAATTATTAGGAATAGTAAGTGTTATTTCGATCATCAGTATATCTGTCCACTTTAAATTTACTTGGCATGCTAAAGAACCTTTTATAAAAATTATTTCAAAACGATTATTAGTATATTTGTCCTCTTAAACATGTTACACTCACATCTAGGAGCTAATTTATTATTATTCGTATGTATATTTCTTTGTGGTCCCCACCATGGATATACATCTTAACTTAGTACATAGACTATATTCCCATTTATAGAAAGAATATAAGAAGATCATTTTTAAGAATCAAGTCAGCGGTGAAAGGTCTGTACTTACGTACAACAGAGTGAGATAGCTTGATTCAGGTTTAAGCAAAAACAGACTTGGTCAAACCATTTTGGCGACCTCCTTAGGTATCTTTATTTTTAAAGACTTTTCAAGTACTTTGACTTGGGTTTGCTTAATTTTTAAGTATATATTAACAGAAACCGGGTCTATACTTACATATAACAGAGGAATCTATCAATATATACCCCCAAATGATATCAAATAAACTTCATCCATGAAAATATATCTAGCACAAGTAAGATATTAAGACTTTTGTCATACATCTCATGGAGTTAAACCAATTGAAATAAACAAGTATATTAAACTTCTTAAAAGGACTCAAAGAGTTTTGTGTAACATGCCTACTAATACATCGTATGATGAAGACAATGTTTATAAAAAATGTTTTAACATGTCAGATAAACCTACTGACACATCCAAGATAAACCTTAAGATTCCATTTTGTGCATGTTACCCGATGTACTATCATATCCCAAGTTGTTTATAGACACAACTCAACGTCTAATTTTAAAAATTTAGCAACCGTGCATTTCTTTAATACTAAAGAGTATAAAGAGTGGCTGTTGCCAGATTTTTTTTATTTTTTTTTATTTTTTTTAAATAAAGACACATAAAAATATGTAAGTATACAAAAATGTCCAAGTCACACATTATTTACGAGTGGGATTTTTCATCCCAATCATAGAGACTAACTCATCAAATCGAGACTTCGAAAAAGCTTTCGTGAATAAGTCTGCCTTTTGTTTTAAAGTGTCGATATGGATTAAGTCTATTAAACGTTTCTCAAAGCAATCCCGTATGAAATGAAAATGTATTTCAATATGTTTAGTTTTGGAATGTTGAATGGGATTGCGTGTGATTGAGATTGCAGCAGTGTTATCAATGTGTATAGGAGTAAAGGTTAGAAGGAACCCGTAATCACGCATTTGACGCTGAATCCAAATGATTTGTGAGCAGCAACTGGCATCAGTAATATACTCAGCTTCCGTTGTAGAAGTTGAGACCGTCGCTTGTTTCTTGCATTGCCACGAGACTAACCGGTTTCCTAAAAACTGACATCCTTCTGAAGTAGACTTCTTATCCACATTGCAACCACCATAATCCGAATCTGAGAAAGCCGTCAGATCAAAGTTTTTCTCATTAGAATACCATAGCCCTAGAGATTGGTTATCCTTCAAATAACTTAAAATGCGTCGGACAGCTTTGTCGTGAGAAACCTTAGGCTTTGCTTGAAATCGTGAACACATCGAGACTGCAAACATAATGTCAGGTCGTGAGGCAGTAAGGTACATCAGCGAACCAATCATTGACCGATAGGTGCGTAGATCTGCATCATCCTCATTTTCAGCAGGACCAAGCTTGTGATTCACATCAATGGGAGTTCCAAAGGACTTACAGTTTAGCATATCATATCTTGTTAAAATGTCTTTTACATACTTAGATTGATGTAAGAAGATGCCATCTGGATATTGCTCTACTTGTAGTCCGAGAAAGAACTTAATCTCTCCCATCGAGCTCATTTCAAACTTCTTTTTCATGAGATACTCAAAGTCCTTGCAAAGCATCTCATTGGTAGACCCGAAGATGATGTCGTCCACATAGACTTGAACAAGCAGTAAGTCATTTCTAGACTTATTGATGAACAAAGTGATGTCTATAGTACCCCTTTAGAAACCGTTTTGAAGCAAATGGTTTGAAAGTGTTTCATACCACTTCGTAGGAGCTTGATGAAGACCATACAATGCTTTGTCTAACTTATAGACAAAGTCAGGATGCACCGAGTCTTCAAAACCAGGAGGCTGACAAACATATACATCTTCACCAATATCACCATATAAAAATGCAGATTTCACATCCAGCTGAAAAACATGAATTCCCATATATGAAGCATATGCTAGAAATAGTCGAATTGACTCCAAACGAGCAACAGGAGCAAATACTTCATCATAATCAAGGCCTTCAATCTGTTTGAAACCTTGAACAACCAAGCGAGCTTTATTCTTAACAATTACTCCTCGATCATCTCGCTTAACTCGATAAACCCATCTGGTACCAATAGGATATGCATCCTTTGGTGATTCAACTAACTTCCGTACAGAAAGCTTTTCAAACTGTTGAAGTTCCTCCTGCATAGCTGTAATCCAGTGAGGATCTTTCAGCGCTTCTGTAATGTTCTTGGGTTCCATTTGAGAGAGAAAGCAAGAATGAACCCTCGCTTTGAGACTAGAGAGTTGTTGGGCTGCTTGACTTCATGTAAAAATACCCGCATTAGGATCACCAATGATATTATCAGTAGGGTGATTCTTATGCACACGAGTCTGAGGAATCGCATCAGGCACAATGACCGAATCCAGATTTGTTGAATCTCCCCCACGTTCTGAGACATTTTCCTTCTCAAGGATGATACTATATTCAGTTAACGATAGTCTCTTGGGGGCATCATCATCTTCTGATTCTTCTTCCTCTTCTTCAGACATGAGAGGTAAATCAGGAATAATAGGAATATCAATGTAATCCGGAACTGTTCCGGAAGTAGAAGGTACGTCAGTTGAGACAGATGATGGTGTAGGTGTAGGTGTTTGCACTGAAGCAGGTGTGGGTGTCGGTGTTGGAGTAGGGTCCGTTGATGGAGTGGATGGAGTTTTATGTGATGGAGATGAACTATCAGTGGCAAGATCAATTCCATGAAGCAAAGTTACTACTTCTTCAACTGGATCTTCCTCAGGAAGATTAAAAGAGTTGAACACAATCTCATAATTGAAGAACCACTCAGGACCATGTCCTCGAGGAGGATCGGTGTAACGTAAACATTTGACTTCAAAATGTTCCTCAATCTGATTCGTCGATTTATTATAGACTCTTTTGTTTGGTGAGTTGACTGAATAACCAAGGAAAATTCCTTCAACAGCCTTAGCCCCAAATTTAGAGACTTTATCTTTTGTGATCAGAATCATACATAGACACCCAAACGGTTCAAGAAATTGCAGATTTGGCTTACAGTTATTGAAAAGTTCATAACACGTTTTGTTCTTCTTTTTCATAGTGAGCACCCGATTCAAAACATAACAAGCAGTGTTGACTGCTTCAGCCCAGAAAATAATAGCTAACTTAGAGTCGGCTAGCATAGTCCAAGCTGTCTCGATGATAGTTCTGTTCTTGCGTTCTGCAACTCCATTTTGTTGAGGAGTTGTAGGAGCACTGAATTGATGCTTAATACCTTTTGAAGCACAGTACAATTCGAGAGTCTTATTCTTGAATTCGGTGCCATTATCGCTTCGCAATCTCTTAACATGTAAGTTGCTCAAATTTGATAGCTTATCAAACAAATATATCAAAATTCATGCTGTCTCATCTTTAGTAGCAAGAAAGTACACCCAAGGAAATCGTGAGTAATCATCCGTTATAACCAAACAATACGATCTACCACCCATGCTTTTAGTAGAGATAGGACCAAACAGGTCCAAATGAATCAATTCCAAAGGAGCATTATTGGAATTCACTAACTTAGACTTATGGGATTTCTTACGAAGTTTGCCCTTATGGCATGAAACACAGTCGTCTATTAACGAAAAAGACTGTTTTGGAACTCCATTGACCAGATCATTCTTTATCAAGAAATTCATTTTGCGAAAATGAATATGCCTCATTCGTCTATGCCAAAGCCATGATTCCTTCTCTGAAGCCTTTGACAAGAGACATGTATGCTCAGAAGTAGTCTCAACGGTTCGCATGTTCAAAATATAAGTATCATTTCTTCTTGGTGCACGAATAAGCACCCATTCTTCCGGTATGACGAACCCAGACTTCAAAATTGCACATTCATCCTTTGTGAAAGCAACAGTGTATTCCTTATCACAAACTTGTGAAACAGTAAGCAAATTGTGCTTTAATTGTTCCACATAGTTGACCTTCTCAAAACTTACTTTTCCATTAGTAAGTGTTCCTACACCAGAAATCATCCCACCAGTATCTCCCGCAAAAGCAACATATCCACCGTCTAAAGGTTTAATATCTGTTAGAAGGGACACATCGCCTGTCATGTGTCATGAGCAGCCACTATCCATATACCATTCACTATCCTTAATTCATCTGACTGCTGCGACACATAAATGAAAGATAATTATTGAGAAACGGAGACCCAAGCCTTTACAGACTTAGGTCTACCGAGATCATCAACAATAACAACATCAGACAGAATTTTATTTTTAAACATATCAGATTTTTCATCTGATGTGTTATTGTTGACGATAGTAGAATCAACAGTAGATTCTTTTCTTTTCCAAACTTTTAAAGATTCGGAAGATGGTTTAGGAGTACAGTCGGGCTTTTGTTTTGGCAAATGCTTTTTCCTGACCATACTTGACTTCTCAACAATCTTGGGAGAGTTAGAGTAACGCCTAGGTGGTGAACGTGAAAATGATTTTCGATAATTAGACGATCTAGGCATGTCTCTCCCATAGTGCTGATAGGAAAGCTTAGGACACTCTCTAATCAAATGTCCTTGTCTTTTGCAATAGAAACAAGAACGATTTTCAACAGAGGGTAGAGGTTGAGGACTTACTGATCGAGTACTTAAAGCACCTTCAAGACATGCACACTTATGTAGACAAGTAGTCTTGGATGCTTTAATAGGTTGAGAAGAGGAAGGTTTTTCAATTGAAACTCGTTCATCTTTAACTATTCGATTTAAAATTTTCACATGAATCTGTGAATGAGATTTAGATGTTTCTTTGATAACCTTTTCCTTTCCTTTAACACTTTGAACCTTAGCAACCGGTTCATTAGTCAAAATAACATTTTCAGGTTTAACCGCAATCTTCTCAACCTTAGGGTACTCCTGATCAGTAATATCTTCAATCTCCACAATCTCCTTATGACTAACTGGAGATGAGTTCTCAGATTTGACAAAAGTAGGCAAAGGATACTATGACCTCTTGGTTTTCTCCTTTGCTTGCTTTTTATTATTTGCTTCTTTAGATTTTGTAGTTGACCATGATGAATAGTCAACTACAAGATCTTTGGTTCCCTCCTTAACTGGCATGGGACAATAGTTAGTGGGAGGAGGGACTATAGCATAGCCTATCCCAGCCTTACTCTTCGTTGCTTGTTAACGATTTCATCAGAGATGGAAGAAGATGTTGAGTAATTTGAGATTTTTCTTTTGAAATTTATAGATTCAGTCCTTAACTCAGCAAGCTCTTTATTTAATAAAGAAATTTCATTTAAGTAACTGTTAATTTCATTTGAGTATCTAGCTTATGAGCTTCCAACTTTTGTTCAAAAAGTTTTTCATTAGCTCTTAAAAACTCATTAGCCCAGATTTTGACAATTATAGCAACGAACCTTGCTTTTTGTCAAAACCAATTCCAGATTTACCCTCTTCATCTAAATTCTTGCGACCAGTCTTTTGCAAGAATTTCTTGACCCTCCTTGTAATCATAGCAATGTTCCATTTCAAATCCATATGCTCAAGATCATCTTCATCCAATTGAGCACATTCTTGATCAGCCAATTGTATAGTAGTATTTGGGTATGAGACCAAATCCTTGTAGGAACTTAGAAAAGCTATATAAATTGCAGCTTGCTCCGCAATGGCAGGTGAAATTGTAACCTGTTGTTGTTGGGAAGCACTCGATAAATAAACAGAGTGATTTGTTCCAGTAGAATTGATTGAGACTTGGTATCATACATAAATGCCATCCCTCCATACGCCACTCCAGTATTAACCTTTCCTCCGTACAGTGACGGGTCTTGCACAAATCCACCTGATTTACATCCTTTCTGTCACACCCCGCCAAACGGTAATTACAATTAGTTATGGTTAGTTTGCGGAAGCTTTAATGACGTGGCGGGGCTGTGAACAGTATTTCAACCAACAAATACATACATACTCAGAGCATATGGTTATCGCACAACTTTATTTAATGAGGATGTCAAGTTTAACAGTTGTTACAAAAGTAGTACGACTATGTAAGTCGTAACAGTAGTAGTGGAATTTAAAACATTTTAGTTTGAACAATAATACATAAGTTTAAAATAAGATTTCATAAGTATGACCGCAATGTCTGCAGTTATACAATTGAAATCCTCAAAAGCGGTCCCAATAGTATGTGGCATCCTAAGTAGTCCAGGGTTGTCCATCCTGAATGCATGCGATTACTTACCCAACTAATTTCCTGAAAAACATAGAGAAAGTCGCCAACAAATAAGTTGAGTGAATTTACAGGTTTGTATATGTATGTGGTTAATTAAACCAAGTTTGTATAAATGAATTGTTGTTCATTTATAAAACATAAGTTATGTAGGGTTGTTACCCAAAAGTATAGTTTTATGTGGGATGTCATCCCAAAATATGTTACTGGTTGTTTACCAGTATAAAATAAATTGCCGGTGTGACAACCGTCAAAAATCTCAGGTCATTACCGCACTTGAATCTTAAATTTACAGCATTCCTTAAATCCTAGTGAAAACTCTAGGTTATGACTCCTTAAATTGTTAAAGCTGTAGAACGTCTTAGAGATTGCTTAGTGAACCATAAGTTCATTCAGACATGCTAAATTAAGTTATGAAGTGCCATGAAAAACAAAAGAATCAAGTCTCATGAATTATCACAAAAATACTATCTTGTCGCACAACCAAGGTTTGCTAAAATTCCGTAAATCGGTAAATGAAACTCGAATATAACAAATTAACACTCTAATACCTATTATAAGCAATTCAATTATAAAATAAAGTACTTTTATAAACTAAAGAACATAAACTTTTATAACTCAAATATTAATCACCAAAACATCACAAAATAAACCTTATACTTTACAATATACTTACACATCTTTAATACAAACTTAATACACCTTTTAAACTTTATATTTATAATAAAAATAAAGGGAAAATGATCCTAGATACCCTAAAAAACGTTCAGCCCCTTTATTCCCATGCATTCCATTCATTTCTCACACATTTCATAATTAAACTCATTTTCCCAAGACACACACACACACACTCTTCACTTTTCTCTCTCAAAAACACACACAAACCCTCTCCAAATCCTCTCTAATTCTCAGCCATTTTCAAAGATAAATCCAAGTGTTTGAAGGTCTTAATCCATCAAACAAATCCTAAAAGGTAAGCAACATCATTTACATATGTTAGGCTACTACTTTCTTGCTTATTTTCTTCAAAAATTCGGATTTTATGCCTCTCTCATGGCTAAAATCCTCATGCAAACCTTGATGTTTGTAGATTAACTCTTTTCACATCTTTATGTGTTAAAAGAAAGAGTAATCCATGATGAAACCAAAAATCAAGTGAAAAATCATGTTATTACTTGTAAACTAGTTAGATCTTGTGTAAAAAGCTTGTTTATATGTTAATAATCATCTCTAACACATCAAGGATGTATGTCAACACCATGCATGTGTTAGAACATGGATTTTAAATGTCAAAAGATCAAAAGTTCATTTATTTCCATGGTGGTGTTCTTGTTTAAGCTCAAACATTCATCATGGACTTTCAAATATTCTGTCCAGAAACTTTCATCTACTTCAACGATTTTTGTAAAACTCATTTCTTCATGAAAATGGACATTTTTATAGTCTAGAATCAAGTTCTGGAAGTTACCTTTCCAACCACATAAGCCTAATATTTTTATGAGTTCATTTGATATTTTTTATAATTTTTGTGAATAAAGATGTATAATCTGTTAGATTAAGTCAGAAACTTTTCTCTCAATGTTTTAATCATAACTGGAGCATTACAACTCCAAATAACTTGAAACCAACGCCAAAAGTTTAAAATTTTCATTGGCTACAACTTTCAAGAAAACCATTTTTATTGGTTCCATGTACATTTTGCCTAAAAAAAAAATGATTGCATGCATGTGTTCTCTATAATAAATACTTGACTTCTCTATAATCCCTGGAAAAATTACAGTACATAGATAACATATTGAAGATGATCCTTGATTTTTGCATCATTTTATTTCGGACCATAATTATTTTTATAAATTCAACAAACTGATGTAATTTTCTAGATATAAGAAGGTGGACTGATTTTTGGTAAAAGTTGGAAACCGACACTTGTGGATTTGTTATTTAAGGAAAGACTAACTCCTTATGACTCATGAACATGTTTAAGGTTTGGGTAAAAGTTTCGGGTCAAACCGAGAAGGTTTGACTGAGTCAACAATAATCGGTCTCGATTTCGAAAACACGAAACTTACTATTTTTGGAATGAATGATAATCAAAAGGGGTTCGGGTGTCTTATGATGTATTTATCGATTTGTGTGTTGTTAATCATAATTTGGGAGGAACCAAAGTTCCAACACTCAAAACACTACGAAATTTGGACATAAACAATTGCGAGACATTATATACTTGTATATTCATTATTATACTCAACGCGATTATTGGACATTAACAAACTTCAAAGCAAACAAACCATTTTGGCACTTTGTAATCTAAATATTTAGCTAAGCAATCCTATCAAACCTAAATTACCAAGAAACTAATTAGAAACCTCATGTTCATAGGTCTTGGATAGGAGTCATACCCGACAAGCACGCACGCTACATTCATCGTTTACTCTTACACTCAATTGTGAGTTTTCACAGCCCCTTTTTACTTGTTTATTATTTTGGGGTGAAAAGCATGATCTCGAACTTTAACTAAATTGGTTGTACTCTTTATGAACTTGTTGAACTTTTGTTATACTATTTATGCGAATTGGTATATACTATTGTTATGCTCGAGTACTATCGTGCTAAGGTCCCCGGAAATACAGTTTACACTACTTATTAACTCATCCGAGAGCCAGACGAGCCGTTGATATTTGTGGATAGCGCTATTTAGGGGGAAACCACTCCTCACTCACACTGTTCGTGAGTGCATAGTATCACCTTACTCATGTTAGCGATAGAACATGGAGCTTGGGGCATGTGTCGGTTGAATCGGTTTAGTAGTGGCCTCAATTGCATTAACACTCTTGTATATTACCTTTCATATTCGCAACAATTACAACCAATCATTTTTATTCATGTCTTTATGGACAAAAGCTTTTAGTTCATTTATGTGTAACATTAAACCTGTGAACTAACCAACTATGTCCATAGTTGACCTGTTGTTTTATCATGCTTTTCAGGAGAACGACAGTAAGATGCACTCTAGGAGTACATTAGCATGGATGCATGTTCACACGCGTTTGCTTTATTTTGAAGCTATGACTCTCTTTTGGAAACTTTAAGAGCTTATTATAATTTCTTTTCGAACTGTGGTTGAAACTTGTAGTAATGTGTAATATTTTCTCTAAATTATGTATGGTGTTGCTACTATATCTTATGCATTGTTACCCAGTGCTGTTACATCTCGTGTTTCCGCTTTAGCGGGGTGTGACAGCCGGTATGTTTTCCGGTATTTAACAGTTGTAGGATTCGTTCTTCCTAAAAGTATGTGGGAATTTACTTAGACTATGATCCCCTGAAAGGTGAGCTAAACCTCGCAGGTTAAAGTAACGCGACCTAACCCTATAACCAAACCACAACTAGAACTTATGTTGTTTGCCTGAACGGACATTTAAGTATACGCTCTACCGTAGGAGGGTCGTCATGGCAATAGTACTATTCGTATACTCAGTGGCTAGAGTCACCTAGCTAATGGTTACAGTAGCATGTCATGAGGTCTTTTCATGCACACATTCCAAGTCTAGGTCCGTACTAGGATACTTTGTCTAATTCCCAAAATAACAGTGGATATGTAATATCACAAATCAACAGTTGTATAAAAGCAATAAAGCGTTTATAGTTTGATTGCATGTGTTGGCATGCAATTTCTATGTTTAACACTCCTGTGTTTAAAAGCAGTAAACATTTAAAAGTAGGGGATGTAAACTCACAGTAGTTTTCTCGGTATGAATGCTAGCAGCCGACAGATAAACGCCCAAGGTATATTAACCTATGTACAATAATTGTATTAACATAAGTACGTTTGATTTGTTTAATCAACTTATGTTAACAGTTTATCTGTTTGAAGAAATTGTTGATTTCTTAGTAATGTATGTCATTGAATTCGTTGATGACATTGTGTTGAAATATTGTCATTATTTCTCACATAGTATACTTTGTCAAGTGTATATACAGCATGTAGTCGTATATATATTTGAATGTCGTTTTGTTCCCTTTGTTCATATACTTGTTCTCTATATGTTTACTTATGCAAATATACTTGTTGTATATTATTGAATCATGCGTTTGTTAAACGTTCGTTGTTATCTATAAAGTTTATGAGTTCCGTTTTATAAATACTCATTCCGTTAAACAAATCGGGTCACGTTTTATGTTTGGAATGTTTTGGAAGTTTATTGGGCTCGGCCCGATTAGTTTTATTTTCGGCCAAATAACTTAACCCGATTACATAATCCGTTTGGCCCATTAACAAGTTTTGGCCCAATGGCCCGTTTATTTAATTTAACTCATTTGTTTTTACAATTCTCGATCCAAACCCAAAGTCTTAGGCCCAAGGAGCATTCAGCCCAGCTTGCGACCAAAGCCCAGTCTGCAGCCCAGCCCAGCCGATCGGCTTGGGCCAGCCGTTCAGCTTGGGCCTTCAGTCGTTCGGCTTGGGCCTTCAGCCGTTCGGCTGGAGGTTCCGGCCCAATCCAAGTCCCACTCGATCCAGTCCAATTTAATTAGTCCATTATTCATTTCGGTCCAGTCCACATCCTAACCCATCCGTTCGAATGAAAAGTCACAAACCGTTCGGCTCAACCAAAACAGCCGTTCGGCTCATTTAGTTGAGCCGTTCGGCTCATCACAACCAGACGATCGGCTGGCCCAAGCCAACCGATCGGGTTGGTTCGTCCTTGTCATTTCGCACTCTGTTCGTGGTCCGAGCAATATATACATATATCTACATGCTTTGTTTCGGGTTTTGGCTCATTTTTACACATTTTGAATATCATAACATCACATTTCATCAAGTTTATTTCTATAACTTTTGAGTTCAAAGTTTTTAGTTTTATAACTCATTTCATGACTAATCACTACGATCATCAAATTTCTGTGATATATATCCATGGATTATGATATAAACATGTTAAAATACAATTTTAAGTAAAGAATCCAAAGATTTGAAGGTTTCCTTACAATGCTTTTGTGGCGATGATGATGAAGATTATGGTAATGAAATGAAGATGATTGTGGTAGAGGTGATGGTGAGGAAGGAGATGAAGTGAAGAAGTTGTTGCTTCTCTTGTTCCTGCTACTGCTTCCCTTCCTGTTTCTTGTTCCAGTCGATCCAAGCCAAAGAGATCAATATGCGGTGAGAGGTGAATTATTGATGGTTGGTGCTGTGTGTATCTGAGATTGAAATGAGAAGGGAGTATTATATTTCAAACGAGTGTTGCAGTATAATCATACTGCCTCTCAATTATTTGAGGTTGGTGGGATATTTAGGCCGTTAATTTCGGGTACGGGTATAATTGGTGCAATATAAAATTTAACATTTTATATTTTTATTTTGTAGATGTACTCCTGATTCGTTATTTAAATTTGGATTAATGAAATTTTCATTATTTTAGACTGTTGTACAAATTTGTACATTGGACTGCTATCATTCAATTGGGTGCCAAATTTCAGTCGAATTTCGGATTCATATTTTGAGGTAATGTTACAAATGTTTTCGAATGAGTGAGAAAATTTGAATTTTCCTCATTTTGATCTTTGAGTGCATTTTAAAATTGTTTCTGTTCGTTTTATAATACGTTTTATGTTAAACGTATATTTAACTCGTTCTATCTATATGTTAGAGATACAATAGTACTCATAATTAATAATTGAATTATTAATTATATTGTGTCATCAACTTTTGCTGTATTTTTCTGTCGAGTTCGTTCTGATACGTTTGTACGCGATTAATATTATTAATCACATACTATGTGATACTTTTTGTTTAAAAGTATTGGGCTTGCTAGGCTTACATCACATCGGAAGTTTTGTTTTAAACTAAATCAGGAAATTAGCGTAAGAATGCACATGCTTAAATGTTAATCAGTACCTAATTTGGAGAGTTGTCACATTCTCCCCCCGTTAGGGAAATCTCGTCCCGAGATTTAATTCGTGTCGTGAGTCGCGGTCACGGTTCCAAATAGTCGAGGATACTTCTTGCGCATTTCATCCTCATGTTCCCAAGTGAACTCTGGTCCATGTTTTGAGTTCCAACGAACTTTAACTAGTTGGATTCATTTGTGTTGAAGTTTCTGCATTTTCGTATCCATAACTTCGATAGGTTCCTCCACAATGTTTAGTTTTGAGTCAATGAAGACTTCGTCCGGAGGGATGATATGTGTTTCATCAGAAAGACACTTTTTCAAGTTAGATATATGAAAGGTGTCATGGATACTGCTAAGCTCTTGCGGTAGTTGGAGCTTGTAGGCAACAGGACCAATCCTCGCAAGGATCTCGAACGGTCCGATGTATCGTGGGTTAAGTTTTCCCCGTTTGCCAAATCGTGCAACCCCTTTCCAGGGTGCTACTTTGAGTAGGACTTTGTCACCTACTTGAAATTCTAAAGGTTTCTTCTGTTATCGACATAACTCTTTTGTCGGTCACGTGCTGTTTTCAATCGGTTAAGCACTTGAGATATCTTGTCCATAGTTTCTTGGACTATCTCAGGGCCCGATAATTGTCTGTCGCCCAACTCTGCCCAACAGAGTGGCGATCGGCATTTGTGTCCATACAATGCCTCAAATGCTGCCATCTGTATGCTGGTGTGATAACTGTTGTTGTAAGAAAATTCTGCTAGAGGTAGGTGTGTATCCCAATTACCTCCAAAGTCTATCACACATGCTCTTAACAGGTCTTCGAGCGTTTGTATCGTTCGCTCGCTCTGGCCGTCAGTTTGTGGGTGGTAGGCAGTACTCATGTCGAGTCTAGTACCCAGTGCTTGTTGAAGTGTTTGCCAGAAGCAAGAAGTGAATCGTGCATCCCTATCAGAGATGATGGATAATGGCACCCCATGTCGAGAAACGACCTCTTTCAAATAGATTCTAGTCAGCTTCTCCATTTTGTCTGTTTCTTTGATAGCAAGGAAGTGGGCTGATTTCGTCAATCGATCGACAATCACCCATATGGTGTCAACTCCGGATGTTGTTCTTGGTAACTTTGTGATGAAGTCCATCGTGATGTGTTCCCATTTCCATTTAGGCATTTCGGGTTGTTGCAAAAGCCCATACGGCTTTTGGTATTCAACTTTGTGTGACACCCGTCAAATTAGGACTAGTTATTAGTTCCTAATCATTTCGAAATACATGTAATTAGCACTATGTATTAGGCTAATCGTATGTATCAATATATATATTGTTGAATATATATCAGAACGCGATTAAATTAAATCGTGCATTTTCAAATCAGTCAAAATCCGATTCATTTACACGGGCGTTGGTGAAAACAAATATTAAGTAATATGAAACTATTATTTAATACACTCAGTAATTATTATATATTAATTCGATAATATATAAACTATTTGTATCGTACAAAGTAAAAACATTCGCGATAAAACTTATAAATAATGTATTATTATTGGAAATAATAATTATTATTTACATTAGACAAAAATAAAACATATTCGTTTTATTCAATCTTACTCAAACGCGACAAAACCATTCAAACCATATCCGTCATTCAAACTTAAAACAAAGATATATTTTTATATCTCACTAAAAGTATTTTTATAAAATACTTCGAATAAAAGTATTTTATTATATACGATTTCATTTTTAGAAATCTATCATTTGAAAATATCATACTACTTTTACGATCGGGTACAAAAACACGGGTATTTTGTGCTACGCGTGGGAGCCAACCAACTCCAATAATTGGAGTTGGCCGGCCTATACTTCTTCTTCTCCTTCATTTCATCTTCATCATCGATCTATCTCTGCTCTCTCTCATGACCTCCTTCGAAATCAAAAACAACAACAACAATATTAACAATAGCAAGATCAGCAGCAGCAATAAGCATCATCACCATCTCCATCTTCATCATCTCCTTCATCTTCTTCGGCATCATCACCATCATCCGTTCCTCATTTTTACCCGTAAGAAATCTTTCACTTTTCTTTTAAATTTCGTGTTTAAATAACATATATCATCATATATTAGTGTTCTATCAAGTAGATTATGTCCAAAAATCGAACCTATACTCGTTTTCCTAACTGATTTCGAGAACAGACCTGAAACTGGACTGATGAGCCGAACGGCCGGACTTGATGAGCCGAACGGCTGGACTTGATCAGCCGAACGGCTAGGTCCTCCATAGCCGAACGGCTGGGCTTCCATAGCCGAACGGCTAGGTGCTCCATAGCCGAACGGCTAGAGCTTTATAGCCGAACGGCTAGATTACTTAAACGGAACAACTTTTGTAAAAATGCCGAAGAATTTCACAAGTGTTTTCAGGGTAGCTTCTCGATGAAAAATTTATTATAAGGGATTGGGCTAAAAGTCACATGGTCACTCAAAAACGGCCCAATGATCAAGGCTATGTACCATAGCCTTGGCAGTTTTAGGCCTTTCGGGGTCATCTAGGGTCGAAAATGGCATATTTCAGTTTTTGGACCCGTACCAAATTTTGTAACCTATGAAATAAAATGTAACGGATATAACGAACTTGAATAACAACTAAACTTATACGATACGACTTACACACGAAACACATATACTTTTCTAAGTACAACAAATCATGTATAATAATAATAGTTTGAAATTATTATTACAAACCGTCACCAACGAGCCGTATACACTTTCTCAACTTCAAATATAAACATTAACCAAATGATTTGGACATAACTAGTTAATTGAACAACTAGCATAGATGGTCTGTTGAGACATCTAACCAATTAAACCTTGCGCGTTTAATACGCCCGGCAGGTTTCAACATCTAATCATTAAAACCTTGCGCGTTTAGGATGCCCAGTAGGTTTCAGTCGTTGGAGACGACATCCTTTCTCTTGTAAACCATCAATTGTGCTTGATAGCATCTCATTAGACTCAGGTGAGTCTCATAGCCCCTGTTTTACTGTTTTAAACCTAGGGGTGAGAATACATGCCTGTTTTGTTTTACATGTGAACGCAAGTATCAAGTATCGCTATCTTCTGCATGAGTTTATCATCTAATCTTTTAAGTCCTCCAAGCATAGTTTGGTAATACTTACTTTGTAGCGTAAATGTTAGTGTATGGTACCATATGGGACTGACAATCCCCGTCCGGGTTAGCAAGCACTAACTGGTCAAACGGACGCATTATCATTTGTTCATACGTGTGTTGATTAGGCACATGCACAGAGGCACCCTCGCTCAGGCACTTAATTGTGATCCTGACACCTCAGTTAAGCTCAGACTATGTGCTCATGGCAGTTATATACATCATTTATCAATTACTTATTTGTTTAATTACAAATATTCATACTTAAATCTTGCGGTTCATACAGTACACTTTATCATTAAACCTGTGAGCTCACCAGCTTTTAGCTGACCATTTTAGCGTGTATTCTCAGGTTCACAGCAGCATTAGGTCTGCTCACTCAGGATGCCCATTAGCTCGAGTCGCATTCAGATATCAAGATATTGTCATGCATTACTATATTTTGTATAATTTAGTTATGCCATAGAATCTCTACCATTTGGCTCAAGAGCTTTTGTAAACTATATTATAACAGTGTAAAACTTTTATAATATCAATGTATTTTATGAAACGACGCATATAGAGTCGTTCATTGTATGCCTTGTATGCTTGATATTTGATTAGTCGCGCCCCGAACCGACCCGCTTCCGCATCATAATTTGGGGGTGCGACACTTTGACTTTTGCACAAGTCAAGCACTTACTAACGTACGTGGCAATGTCTCGTTTCATGCCAGGCCACCAGTAAAATCCTTTCAAGTCGTGATACATCTTATCTGCACCAGGATGTATCGAGTAGTTGGACTTATGTGCTTCGTCCAAAATCAATCGGCGCAATTCATCTACGCATGGTACCCAAATTCGGTTCATGAAGTACAACACTCCGTTGTCTTTGGTTTCAAGTTGTATCTCCATTCCCTTCAAGGATTTTTCGTTAAGGCGTTCGGGAATAAATGCTAGTTGTTGAGCATCACGAATTTGAGTAATGAGATTCGAGTGGATTGTCAAACCTAAAGCTCGAACTCTTCGAGGTTTTACTCGTTCTTTACGACTCAAAGCATCAGCTACCATGTTTGCTTTGCCCGGGTGATACTTAATCTCACAATCGTAATCGTTCAGTAATTCGACCTAATGACGTTGTCTCATGTTGAGTTCTTTCTGGTCGAATATATGTTGGAGACTTTTGTGATCCGTGAAGATAGTACACTTTGTACCGTATAGGTAGTGTCTCCAAATTTTAAGTGCAAAAACGACGGCTCCTAGCTCTAAGTCATGCATCGTATAGTTCTTTTCGTGAACTTTCAATTGTCGAGATGCGTAAGCAATGACTTTATCGTTTTGCAACAATATGAAACCCAATCCCTAATGTGAAGCATCACAATAGACAACAAAGTTTTCTACTCCTTCTGGTAGTGATAGGATTGGTGCGGTACTTAGTTTCTGTTTGAACAATTGGAAAGCAATCTCTTGCTTCTCGCCCCAATCAAATTTCTTATCCTTTTGAGTTAGAGCGGTAAGTGGTTGGGCTATTTTCAAGAAGTTCTCGATGAATCGTCGGTAATAGCCGGATAGCCCAAGAAAATGTCGTATCTCGGATGGCATTTTCGGGGCTTCCCAGTTCTTGATAGCCTCGATTTTGGATGGGTCCACATGAATTCCCTTGTTATTGATCACATGACCAAGGAAATGAACCTCCCGCATCTAAAATTCACACTTAGAGAACTTTGCGTAAAGCTTCTCTTTCTCCAGTAATTCAAGAATCATTCTCAGATGTTTCTCGTGATCCTCCTTCATTCGGGAGTATATCAATATGTCATCGATAAACATAATCACGAACTTATCAAGATAGGGCTTGCATAATCTATTCATGAGGTCCATGAATACTGCTGGTGCGTTTGTCAGTCCGAATGGCATGACTAGGAACTCGTAATGACCGTACCGAGTCCTAAACGCAGTCTTAGGAATATCCTCCTCTCGAACCTTCAGCTGATGGTAACCAGATCGTAAGTCGATCTTTGAATAGTAACTTGACCCTTGTAGTTGGTCGAACAAGTCATCGATGCGAGGTAGTGGTATGATTCTTAATAGTTACTTTGTTCAGTTCCCGATAATCGATACACATTCGCATTGATCCATCCTTTTTCTTGACGAACAAAACTGGAGCTCCCCAAGGTGAAAAGCTCGGTCGGATGAATCCTAAGTCTAAGAGTTCCCGCAGTTGTGCAGACAGCTCTTGCATTTCTGATGGAGCAAGACGGTAAGGTGCACGAGCAATTGGTGCTGCTCCAGGCACTAGGTCGATATGAAATTCAACCTATCGTGGGGGTGGTAATCCTGGTAACTCGTCAGGAAATACTCCCGGGTAGTCACGTACAATAGGTACGTCGTCTATACGTTGTTCCTCGGATTTCTTTTCTACAACGTGTGCCAAGAATGCTTGGTATCCCTTTCGGAGATATTTACGGGCTTTCAAGCATGTAATCATTTTTGTGGCACTTTTTCGTTTCTCACCTATGACCATGAGAGTTTCTCCTATCGGTAATGGTAAGCGTACCAACTTATCGTAACATATGATCTTGGCGCGGTTCTTAGACAACCAAACCATGCCGACTACAACGTCGAAACTTCCCAACTTAACCGGTAGCAAGTCTATTTCGAAGAGATGACCTTCCAATTCCAAGGTACATCCCGGTACTATTTCTCCTGACTCGATTAACTCACCATCGGCTAGTTCAATAGTATATTTGTTATCTAACTTATGTGATTCAAGTTCTAATAGTGGCCTAAACTCATTAGACACAAAACTTAAATCAGCACCTGAATCGATTAACACAGAAGCATAATGGTTGTTTACAAGAAACATACCAGTGATGGTGTTAGGGTCCTGGCGTGCCTCTTGTGCTCCAATCACAAATGCTCTTCCTTGAGCCGGTTGATTGGTGATGTTGTTGGCTCGGTTGTTGTTACCACAGTTGTTGGTGTTGTTGCGGTTTTGGTTATTGAGTCGAGGGCAACGGTTCCGATAGTGCCTCGTGTTGCCACATTCAAAACACCCTTGGTTTCGGCGTTCTGTGTTTTCCCTAGGGGTAGGGTTAACTTTGCAATTTTGGGTTTTGTGACCCCAACCTCTACAGTTGTTGCAATACCAACATTCACCCTCGTGGTGTTTGCTACATTTATCACACATAGGTTTGTTACCCAAGTATGGTTTTGGTTCCACAGTGGTGGCAGGATAGGACTTTGGGTTCCCAGATACCTTCTTATTTGTTTGACCCTGACGGTCACTTCCTCTGTCATTCCACTTACGCTTTGTACCTCCAGAACTGCCAGCTTCAGTACTGCTCGGCTCAACCTTGCCCGATGCAGTTTTCTTGGTCAGTGTTCCCATCCTGACTGCCTCATCGGTCAGACTTTGCGCTAAAACAACAGCGCTCCTGAATGTGTCAGGTTTGGAAGATGTAACCAAACTCCTGATTTGCGGTGCCAGACCATATACATAACGCTCGATGTGCTTGTACTCAGGTGTCACCATATGTGGCACTAGACGTGCTAGTTCCTGAAACTTGGTTGTATAACCATTGACATCGGCACCAATCATAGTGATGTTCCACAGCTCAGTTTCGACTTTCTGCATCTCACTACGGGGACAGAACTCCTCCAATATCATGTTTTTCAGTACTTCCCATGATATGGAGTAGGCAGCTGGTCGTCCAAGTGATTGGACTTGACTATTCCACCAAGTAAGAGCCTTGTCAGCAAGGGTGCAGGTGGCATATTTCACCATACAGTCTGGTGAACAGTCACTAACGTCCAATACCGATTCTGTCTTCTCTATCCAGTGTATAATCCCAATAGCACCCTCGGTGCCACGAAAAGTAACTGGCTTACATGCCTGGAATGTCTTGTATGAACACCCTCGGCGAGTAGTCGCAGGTGCCTCAGTGTTAACAGGGGTAGATCCGCTATTATTCATTCCATTCTCACGATTTCAGCTTACTTCATACTCATCAATACCTTCAGCTATTCGACACGCGATCATTTGTTCAGTAGTTTCATTGTTGTTGGGTGGGGGAACAGTTTCAGGAATGGAAGAAGGAGTCGTTCGTCGACTGTTCTTAGTCATCCGTCATTTTGGTGGCATGATTCCATTCTGCGATGAAATAAAAATGCAGAAGTCAATGCCAAGATATTGAATGTGATGAACAAGATTTCACATTTTTAACAAGGGAACGATATGAAGAATTGAAGGACAAGATTTTGTATCACATGTCGCACGACTTTGAAACTCCCATATGTAGTTAGTACGATATAATCACGTTGGCCAGGCGTCATTATATAATGCTAAATACATATTTCTTTTCATCATCATTCAACACAATCGAGTTCGAAGAAATTCAAGATAGGAATCAATAATCAAGGTGTGGTATGTTTCATGGTTTTCAAGGAATGATCAAATGTTATTGATTGGCTACCGTTTCTAACACACGTATATAAATGTAGATATAATACTAAAGTCGTTGTTGAATGTAATGAATGTGAAATACAACCAAACATAAGTTACATTATATCAAAAGGTGTAGCGCTGATACAACAGTTTTATACAAAACAAGATGGGATCCCTAATACGCCCCATCAGCGGTTAGCGCTATACAAAAGACAATGGGTTTTCCTATACATATACCCATTATAACAACAGTTTCCATCTAGTACATATCTAGTACATACATACACCTACCCATCTGATACAGGTCTATACAATACGTGACGGACCTACTACTATGTCCATCATCCAAAAGTAATCGGTCTAAAGCCCAGTAGGCACAAACCGCCATACATAAGTCTAATGAAAATAAGGTAGAAACAACCCCACAGCTGTCCTCAGCACAGCTATCATCACACAAGCTCCAATCATCAACCCTGCTGTCCTCGCACGTCTCTCTAGTACCCTGACACGAGTACGTGCGGTCTCGGCTATCTCTCTGGCAGCAACCACGTTGCTCAACAAGAAGTGGCAACGCTCATGTATGTATGTCATGTCTCCATCCAGACGGGAGACATCGCTTTGTAGCTCTGCAAGGTGAACACCCATGCTACCAGAAATACGAAACAATGTGCGAATCACAGCCACAATGGTAGGGAGGGTCAACTCTATAGGCTCCCCAGTAGTAGGCAGTGGTGCGGAGGATCAGGAGGACTCCCCGGTCTCAAAAGTAGAAGGAAAACCCTCCAACGACCTCCACCGCCCTAACATAGGAGTCATCCACTCCAAGTGACAAAGCCTAGGTACCCTCTGTGGTGGCTCATCATAGTGTATCACCCTCTCCTCTGCCATCGGCGCCTTATCACGGGGCGCAAGTGGTCCTCTAGGAAAGTCTCGGACACACATCCGTGGTGTCCTCCTAGGTACCGGTCCTCTGGAAGGTCCAGCAGTCATATGGCGTGTCGCCATAAAGGTAGACCGTAACATACGAGTGGTAGGGTCAGCGGGTGCAGTAGTAGGTGGGACCACATGTGCAGTAGGTGGTGGGGTGATGTAGGCATCACCGGTGTCATCAGATAGAGCTCTTGGGTGAACTGGTGGACTCACGACTCCGGTACTAGCATCGCTATGGTAGGAATCCTCAGTCGGCTCCTCATCGGAAGCATACAAGTAGATCGGACTGTGCCTCGACATGCTGAGACAAAGAAGTCGTAGGTGACGTGTCAGTCGTATGTTAGATGTATGCAAAGTGTGTATGCATGCAATGAATGTTCTAGCCAAGGCTATAGTCTAGGTCTCTAAGGTTTTAGGTCACTTAAAGACTTCTAGTTCGCTATAACCAATGATTCTGATACCAAGTCTGTCACACCCCGCCAAACGGTAATTACAATTAGTTATGGTTAGTTTGCGGAAGCTTTAATGACATGGTAGGGCTGCGAACAGTATTTCAACAAACAAATACATACATACTCAGAGCATATGGTTATCGCACAACTTTATTTAATGAGGATGCCAAGTTTAACAGTTGTTACAAAAGTAGTACGACTATGTAAGTCGTAACAGTAGTAGTGGAGTTTAAAACATTTTAGTTTGAACAATAATACATAAGTTTAAAATAAGATTTCATAAGTATGACCGCAATGTCTGCAGTTATACAATTAAAATCCTCAAAAGCGGTCCCAACAGTATGTGGCATCCTAAGTAGTCCAGGGTTGTCCATCCTCTGTCGCACCCCCAAAACACGTGGCAGGGGAAGTGAGAGGTGTCACGGGGGCGCCGACTAAATCAATAATCATAGCACAAGGATTAAAGAAAACGACCTCTATATGAGACGTTTGAAAATATTACATTACCATAATTCAGATGTTTACACAATAAATCTGGAGTTCGCATAAACCGTTTAGAGATTTCTAATACATTACTGAATTTACAAAATACAGCTACATGCAATCTAATCTCTTGCTGTTTGAAAACAATGCGACTCGAGCTAAGCTTTCCAAAAGCTTCCTACTGCGGCGGGTTACCTGAGAAATACATACTAAAAGGGTCAACATAAAGTTGGTGAGTTCATAGGTTTGTTAAACAGTTGTTGAGATATCGGTATGAAACACAAGATTTTTCGTTTGTATCATTCAACAATGATAAGTAAATGTATCGTTAGACAACGATAAGTAAATGTAGTTGCACGTATGCAAAAATAGGGTATACCATTTGCCATGAGCTCATAGTCCGAAGCTTAACAATGTGTGTCATGCCTCTTTCGAGTACACGATCGTGGGTTCCCCTGCAAATGTCTAATCCGGTACCCTTGTATGTACAAATATTAATACGTCCGTTTGACAGGTTAGCGCGACTAACCCGGACGGGGATTGTCAGTCCCAAATAGATCTATTTACTAATACTCGCACTTAGTCCAAATTAACGAAGCTATGATGTGTGGGGACTTTAAATGGATTAGTGTGTTAACTCATGCAATCCGTACAGCGTTGTTTGTTGTACTTGTGTTCATAAAAACAGTTGTATAAAGCAATTGTATAAAGCAGTTGTAGTATGTATTCTCTCCCAAAATATTTGTAAAACAGTAAAAGAGGGGCTATGAAACTCACCTGAGTTTAGCAAGTAGCTAGCAAGTAGTCAAATAAGCAAGCAAGCCGGTGTGCAACCTTCTAACGTCCTAAACGTATAAGGTTGTGTATGTATGAGTAGATGCCTTAAAGACCATCTATGTAAGTGGAGGGTTAATGTCCACTTAAACCAGTAGTATAGGTGGAGGGTTAATGTCCACCTATAGTTAGTTCATCAACTAGAAGTGGAGGGTTAATGTCCACTTACCAATAGTATAGGTGGAGGGTTAATGTCCACCTATAGCTAGTTCATCAACTAGTATGTCCAAATAATAGTTCAAGTTTGTTTATCAAAACGCGTACGACCCGTTGGTGAAAGATTGTAATAATAATTCGTTAAGACATTATCATTATGATGTTGTATCGTGTGCTTACAAAGCATGTTTTATGTGTTTCTGAGTTATATCGTATAAGTTTAGAGGTTACATGAAGTTCAACACTTAGTGTGAAATCTAGTTTTAAAGATTCTGTTTTAGGCGTCACTTAGGGCGTCACTTAGGTAAGTGCCGCTATAGGCGGCACTTGCTCAGGCGTCACTAGAGGTAAGTGACGCTATGGGCGTCACTTGGTTAAGTGTCGCTATAGGCGGCACTTGTTCAGGCGTCACTAAAGGTAAGTGACGCTATAGGCGTCACTTGGGTAAGTGTCGCTGGTAGGGCGGCACTTACGCCTGATCTAAATTTCAATTTTAAATCCAAGTGTTCTAAGTGTCGGTTTTCGTTCGGGAAACTTTCTAAAATTAGTTTTTGGTCCAAGTTACTAATTAAGTCACCCAAACCCATTTTTGTTACCACTTTCCAAATATAGTAAGTTTTTCGAAAATGGGCCACTTTTGTTGACTTGGTCAAACTTACTCGGTTTGACCCGAAACTTTCACCCAACCCAAATATTAGTTTATAGGGTCTAAATATGTTGTCGTTTCATGTCGGAGTTCACCAATAGTCTTTGTTTTTATACAAGTCCAAAAACAGTCCATATTTATGTTTTTCGGTTTTGTCGGTTCACTTCCTCTATTTTTCTTAACTAGTTATATTCCGAGTTAGAGTCCACAATTGTTATCAGTTGTTCTACCATGTGTCTAGAGGGTAACTTAATTTTTCCAGTAATTATAGTGTCCATCTTGATAGGCATAAAATTTATGGGTTGAACCATACTCAGTTTTCAAGCACATGCAGACTAGTCGCATAGATTCGTATTTATGTGAAAATCCGTAGATTTCTGGAAGGAGCTATACAAGAACTTTTTGTATATCTTTTCAATACGCAACTTTTTTAAAAAAATGAATCTTCTAATTCTTTGTAGAACTCAAGTTATGAGTGTTTTAGTAAACTGACTTTTCTGAGACAGATTATGCATATTCACATATGTGTTATAAAAACGATTTTTGATCTTAGATTTGGACATATCCAAGTTAGATGAGCTAGATAACATGTAAATAAACAAGATGATAGTAAGAAAAGGTTTCCTTACAATACTTTTGATGGAGATGGGATGAAGAGAAAGAGTAGTTGTTGTTGAGCTTGCTTCCTTTGAAAGATGATGTTTTTTAAGGTGGTGGAGCTATGGTGAATTATGGTGGTTGTGGTGGTGGTTGTTGGTGGTAAAAGGGGCTGATGTTATCTGGAAGTAGAGAGAGAGATGAGAGGATTTGAGAGTGTAGAGAAAAGGGAAGAGAGATTGGAATGCATGCAATATGTGTGGAGGTGGTGAAAAAAGTGGAATCATGATTTTGCATGTAATATGAGAGGGGGAGGGGAATGGGCAGCAAAAAGGGAGGAGAGGGGTGGGGTGGCCGGCCCATAGGGGGCCCCACAAGGGGTATTTTGGTCATTTTTCCTTCCTAGCTTAATTTGTTGCGTTTTACGTTCGTTTACTCGTTCGGTTTGGTGTTAAACGTTTAATACCCACTTTTAAGTATCGATTTAAACTTCAATATTTTCACTTGAAGTAATTATTATAAATACTTGAAAAACATTTATAAAAATGATTCGTTAAATTGGAAATCTCGATTTGCGCGTTCGTTGTACGGATTTTAAATCGCGTGACGTTTTATTTGGACGTTTTTCGTTATCGTTTAAAGATACGGTATATTAATTGATAACTTTTCACTAATTAATATATTTTAGATTCAAAAGTGTATTTTGAATTTCGTTCGATTGTCGGGCGCGTTCTGCGCATTTTCGTTGCGTTTGAGACGTTTTAATCGAAACGTCTAGGTTTTTTGGGTATTATTATATCAAATAATAATATATGATAAATAACTTCTAAAAATAGATTTAAGTTATTTATAAAAATGTTTTCACCAACGTCGTATTTATACTGTGTCGGACTCCGTCCGGTTGTTTTGCACAATTTTACCAAATTGCGTAAGCGTAATTACAACGAATTACGTAGCGTAAATCAATTACGGGGGTGTATATTCACATAAAAATATACAAATAGTTGCAAGTAATTACAAGTATTTAGCCTAATACTATACTAAACACACGTAATTAGGGTTTCTAGAGGGTTAAACAGTAACCCTAAATCGTCGGGTGTCACATTCTCCCCCTATTAGGAGAATTTCGTCCCAAAATTAGCTTGCTGTTGTGGTCTGTGAGGTATCTAAGAATAGATGTGGATGTTTCAGTCGCATTTGGTTTTCCCGTTCCCAAGTGAATTCAGGACCGCGCCTAGAATTCCACCGGACTTTAACGATGGGAATACGACTCTGTTTCAAGCGTTTGACCTCACGGTCCATGATTTCAATAGGTTCCTCGGCGAAATGGAGTTTGTCATCAATGTGGATTTCGTCAAGCGGGATTACAAGTGTCTCATCAGACAGACATTTCTTTAGGTTAGAAATGTGGAACGTGTTGTGCACGCTACTAAGTTGTGGTGGTAGCTGCAGTCGATATGCCACCGGACCAATTCTTTCAAGAATCTCAAAAGGTCCGATGTACCTGGGGGTTAATTTGCCGCGTTTTCCAAAACGAATGACACCTTTCCAAGGTGACTAAGAGTACTCGATCCCCAACCTGGAACTCGAGTGGTTTGCGTCTCATTTCAGCATAGCTTTTCTGACGATCACGTGCGGCTTTCAGCCGGTTTTGAATAGTCACAATTTTCTCGGTTGTTTCATGGATGATTTCAGGACCAGTGAGTTGGCTTTCGCCGATTTTGGTCCAACAAATGGGTGATCGACACTTTGTCCCATAAAGTGCCTCGAACGGTGCAGCATCAATGCTGGTGTGGTAACTGTTGTTGTAGGAAAATTCACACAAAGGTAGGTGGTTTTCCCATATGTTTCCGAAGTCAACTACGCAAGCTCGTAGCATGTCTTCTAAGGTTTGAATGGTCCGTTCACTCTGACCATCGGTTTGTGGATGATAAGCAGTACTCAAATCGAGGCGAGTACCAAGGGCTCGTTGAAGTGTTTGCCAGAATCGAGAGGTGAAGCGGCTATCTCTATCTGAGATGATTGAAATGGGAATACCATGTCGTGCCACAACCTCTTTGATGTAGATACGAGCCAGACGCTCCATCTTGTTGTTTTCTTTGATAGCTAGGAAATGGGCAGATAATGTGAGACGATCAACGATCACCCAAATGGTATCGCAACCGCTCGGCGTTTTCGGTAGTTTCGTGATGAAGTCCATGGTTATGTTTTCCCATTTCCATTGAGGTATCTCGGGTTGTTGTAGCAATCCGGAGGGTTTTTGGTATTCGGCCTTAACTGTCACACCCCGCTAAAGCGGAAACACGAGATGTAACAGCACAATGGTTCCACAGCACAAGGCTCCACTAATGACTTCAACATTCATAAGGTTAATCGTAGCTTCATTTTCCCAACTACAGATTGTTTCCTGAAAAGCATGTAAAAATGAGGGTCAACTACAAAGATAGTTGGTGAGTTCACAGGTTTTAGAATAAGTGAGAATGCCATTTAAAAGTATTCAAAATCACATTTGAAAGATTTACGTTGCTACGTAAATAGTTGTTTAGTGTATAAATGCGAAAGTCATCTAGAAGTGATCAAAACCACGTTTGAAAGGTTTACGTTGCTACGTAACTAATTGTTTATACGCGAATTAGAATTCATTTAAGAACGACATGTATAGCTTGAGTCCACAACCAAACCTACTGGCCCGAGAACAACGCCCCAAAGACATGTCCTATCGCGAACATTTAAAGTTGGTGGTATGCACTCACATGCACGAGAGAGTGGGAAGGTGGCCTCCTTCCAAATAGTACTATCCATATCAACCATCGGCTCAATAATGAGTTAATAGGTTGTGTAAAAGAACCCGGGGACTTAAGATGTGATAGAGTCACAAGCATACAATAAGAGCGTATAAATAGTATATGTACACATATAAAACATTTTTAGCACAAAAGATATATAGGATGTGTACATTTCCAGAACAGTTTTTAGTATCAAAATAGTAAATGTTTAATCCTGAACAATTTCGCCATCAGAATAGTTTCGTAGTCAGATTCAATAAGAACGGTGTCGCTGTAAGATATAGTTTGTGTGCACGTTCAAGAACAAGTTTAACTAGTGCACAAGTTCAAGAGCAGTTTCAATTAACAAGATCAGTTTCACAGTAAAATACAAACTGTGTATTTCTTTCAAGAACAATTTTACTAAGAGTACACATTAAAGAACAGTTTAGTAAACAAGTAGTCATGCTTTTCACCCCAAAAAGTTTATGAAAACAATAGAAAAATGGAGCTGTGAATACTCACCTGAGTTTAGCAAGCAAATATAGCAATTAGCAAGTATGTGTGTTCCAAATGCAACCTTCTAGCACCCTAAACGCATAAGGTCGGGTGTAAGTGGGAGTTAATGTTTACTTATGCTAATTGTTCACTCAACTAGTATGTCCATATATATTTTGTTTTAGAAAACGTGTGTGACCCGTTGGTGAAATTTTGTAATAATAATTCTCAAAGACATTATTATTATATACGGTTCATTATACACTTTGCAATAGTATATGTCGCGTGTGTCTAAGTTGTCCTCGTTTGTAGTTATTGTTGTTACGCGAATTGGATACTAAGTGAAATTAGAATTTCAATCTTTGGTCCAAAAGTTCTAAGTGTCATTTTTCGTTCGGGTTATATTTACAAGTCTCGTTTTTGGTCTAAGTTAGTTAATAAGTCACCCAAATCCATTTTTGTTACAATTCTTTCCAAAAATAGTAAGTTTTTCGAAAACGAGCCGCTTTTGTTGACTTAGTCAAACTTACTCGGTTTGACCCGAAACTTTCACCCAACCCAAATATCAGTTTATAGGGTCTAAATATGTTGTCGGTTCATGTCAGAGTTCACCAATAGTCTTGGTTTTTATAAAAGTCCAAAAACAGTCCATGTTCATGTTTCTCGGTTTGTCGGTTTACTTTCTCTATTTTTCTTAACTAGCTATATTCCGAGTTAGAGTCCAAGATTTTTACCAGCTGTTCTACAATATGTCTAGAGGTTAACTTAATTTTTCCATTAATTATGGTGTCCATCTTGTTAGTTATAAAATTTATGGGTGAATCCATACACAATTTTCAATTTCATGCAGGCCAGTCGCATAGATTCGTATTTCTAAGAAAATCCGTAGGTTTCTGGAAGGAGCCATAGAATAACTTTTTATAACACCTATATGAACTCCAGTTATGGTCAAAATCATATGGTTCAAGTTTCTGACTTTCAGTACCAGAAAGTCTATGTGTTTTCATTTAAATTATTAAAAATACCAAACGAGCTCAAAAAGGCATGAGGTTTGCGGTGTTAGAAAGATAACATCTTGAGCTTGATTTTAACCTATAAAAACGACCATTTTCATAAAAGGACGAATTTTATAAAATTCGTGTAAGTGAAGAAAGTTTCTGGACAGATTTATGCCTGTTCATATAGGTGTTATAAAAACGTATTTTAAGTTTATATTTGGACATGAACAAGTTAGATGAGCTATGAAACTTCAAAATCAGTATCATGAAAGTAAAATAAGTGAGGGATTTAGAGATTCTCACAAGAATGATGAAGGAGAACAAGAGTGGATGATGATGGTGGTGATGTTCTTGAGTTTAGCTCCTCCTTGTTCTTGATGAATATGATGAACGATGGTGGTGTAATGGTGGTTATGGAGGTGATTTGGGGCTGAGGTGTTCCAGAAATTAGAGAGAAGTTGAGTGGTTTTGGTGAAGTGTAAATGAGAAGAAAGAAGGAAGTCTTGCATGTATGGGAAAAAGGGGTGTAATCAAGGCAATGTCATCATTGAGAAATGCATGAAGTGTGAGTGGGTAGAATGGGAGGTGGGCAGCCATGAGCTGAAGAGGGCGCCGGCCAGGGGGGGCCCACCAAGGGTAGTTTGGTCATTTTCCATTTCTAGCTTTATTTGTTGCGTTTTACGTTCGTTTACTCGTTCGGTTTGGTGTTAAACGTTTAATACGCGTTTTTAAGTAACGATTTAAGTTTCAATATTTTTATTTGAAGTATTTAATCTAAATACTTGAAAAACATTTATAAAAATGATTCGTTAAATTAGAAATCTCGATTTGCGCGTTCGTTGTACGGACTCTAAATCGCGTAACGTTTTATTTGGACGTTTTTCGTTATCGTTTAAAGATACGGTATATTAATTGATAACTTTTCACTATTTAATATATTTTAGATTCAAAAGTGTATTTTGAATTTCGTTCGATTGTCGGCGCGTTCTGCGCGTTTTCGTTGCGTTTGAGACGTTTTAATCGAAGCGTCTAGGTTTTTCGGGTATTATTATAAAATGATAATAATATATGATAAATGACTTCTAAAAATAGTTTTAAGTTATTTTAGAAATGTTTTCACCAACGTTCGTGTTAAGTCGGGTACCGTCCGATTGAATTTACTTGTCGAGTCACTGAAATTTCGATTTTGCGATTCGATAAAGATTTTGTGAAGACATAAAGAGGTAGATTTTTCTTTGTTTAGTTTGGCACTTAGTACCAAATTTAGGAAGTCTATAGGAATTTAAGATTCACTAAGCAATCTCCTAGACGTTTTACGACTTTAGTAAGCCTTCGGAGTCATATCCTATAATTTTCACTAGGATTTAAAGAATATTGTAAGCGTAGTTTAAGATTCGAGTGCGGTAATGACGTGAGATTTTAACGATTGTCACATTAACCTTGGAACAGGTTAAACATTTGCTAAAATAAGTGGCTATGTCAGCTTTCATGTTGGGCCACCAATACCTTTGTTTAATGTCGTGATACATCTTGTCGGAACCAGGATGTATAGAGTATCGAGATTTGTGAGCTTCATCCATCACCAAATTTCGTAGGTTTCCAAGGTTTGGTAACCAGATTCGGTTGGAGAAGTATCGGGTTCCATTGGGTTTGTTTTCTAATTGTTTTTCCATGCCTCGTAAGGCTTCGTTTTCGATGTTTTCATTTTTGAGCGCTTCGAGTTGAGCGGTGTGAATTTGAGTGATGAGATCATTGTGAATGGTTAAACCAAGGGCTCGAACACGAAGGGGTTTTGGACGTTCTTTCCGGCTGAGGGCATCAGCAACAACGTTTGCTTTGCCAGGATGGTATTTAATTTCGCAGTCATAATCGGTAAGCAACTCGACCCAGCGACGTTGCCTCATGTTGAGATCTTTTTGATCGAATATGTGTTGGAGACTTTTATGATCTGTAAAGATGGTGCACTTAGTGCCATAAAGGTAATGCCTCCAGATTTTGAGAGCAAATACGAGAGCTCCGAGTTCAAGGTCATGAGTGGTATAATTCTTTTCGTGGATTTTGAGCTATCGAGAGGCGTAAGCAATGACTTTTTCGCATTGCATTAATACACAACCTAGTCCTTGGCGTGAGGCATCGCAGTAAACTACGAAGTCATCGGTACCTTCGGGTAGGGATAGGATTGGTGCACTGCAGAGTTTCTGTTTCAGAAGTTGGAAGGCGGACTCCTGTTTATCGGTCCAGTCAAATTTCTTGTCTTTCTGAGTCAGTGAGGTTAAAGGTAAGGCTATTTTGGAGAAATTCTCAATGAATCGTCGATAATATCCGGCGAGACCTAAGAATTGTCGTACCTCAGTTGGTGTGGTTGGTGCTTCCCAGCACTTAATGGCCTCGATCTTGGCTGGATCAACACGTATCCCTTGACTGTCAACGACATGCCCTAGGAATTGTACGGTTCGCATCCAGAACTCACACTTGGAGAACTTGGCGTATAACTCCTCGTGTCTGAGTAATTCCAAGATGGTTTTCAGGTGTTGGCCATGTTCGGTTTCATTGCGAGAGTAGATCAAGATGTCATCAATGAACACGATGACAAACTTATCTAGATAGGGTTTGCACACCCGATTCATAAGGTCCATGAATACAGTCGGTGGGTTGGTTAAGCCAAAAGGCATCACTTGAAATTCGTAATGCCCATAGCGGGTTCTGAAAGCTATTTTTGGGATGTCGGAGTCTCGAACTCGAAGTTGATGATAACCCGACCGTAGGTCGATTTTCGAGTAGAAGCTCGAACCTTGAAGTTGGTCAAACAGGTCATCAATTCTTGGAAGTGGGTATCGGTTCTTGATGGTAAGTTTGTTCAGCTCGCGGTAGTCAATACACATCTTGAAGGATCCGTCTTTCTTTTTAATGAATAGGATCGGAGCTCCCCAAGGTGAAGAACTCGGTCGGATGAATCCCTTGTCCAGGAGCTCCTGTAATTGGGTGGATAACTCTTGCAACTCGGATGGGGCTAATCTATACGGGGCTTGTGCCACGGGTGTAGCACCGGGCACAAGTTCAATTTGGAATTCGACTTGTCTAGGTGGAGGTAGACCTGGCAAGTCTTCGGGAAAGACTTCTGGATAGTCTCGGACGATGGGCACATCCTCAAGTCGCTTTTTAGCCGACCTCTTTTCGGTTACATGTGCGAGGATTGCCGAGTACCCTTTCCTCAGGTATTTTTGAGTTTTCATACAAGAAATGAGGTTCAAAGTTGGTTTACCAGTCTCCCCTTGTATGATCAAGGTTCCACCGGTGACGAGGGGAATACGAACGATTTTCTCGAAACAAACGATTTCGGCACGATGTTTGGACAACCAGTCCATGCCTACAATAACATCAAAACTTCCGATTTCCACGGGGATGAGGTCTATAAGGAACAGTTCGTTGGCGAGGTTTAAAGTGCAATTAGGTATTACACTATCGGCCTCAATCAGTTTGCCATTAGCTAATTCTATGGTGAACTTAGCATCTAAGGCAGTGGGTGTGATGTTTAGTAGTGGACAGAATTTATCGGATATGAAACTTTTATCAGCACCAGTATCGAATAAAACTGAGACGGTTAGATCATTGAGGAGAAACATACCAGTGACAATGTTGGGATCTTGACGGGCCTCTCCTGCATTGAGTACAAAAGCTCGACCGCGATGGTTGTTGTTGTTATTGTTGCTCATGTTGTTGTTGTTTTGGTTGTTGTTGTTTTTCAGTCTTGGGCAGACATTTCGGAAATGCCCAGTGTTACCGCACTCAAAGCATGCCTTTGGTGCATTAGGGTTGGTGTTTGAGTTGGGGGTTCGACAATCTTTGGTCAGATGTCCGTAGCGTTTGCAGTTACCGCAGGGGTTACTACACAGACCATCATGGTGACGGTTACATTTGGAACAGTGGGGTTTGTTCCCAACGTATCCTCTCTTGTCCCCCGACCCTGAACCAGAGGTGTAGGCCTTAACAGTTTCGGCCTTTTTATTTGGTTGCTGGTGTTGTTGGTTTTGGTTGTTACCAGACCATTTTCTTTTGTTGTCCCCGATGGCTTTCTCAGCGGTCGTCCCTCGGTGGACAATCTGAGCCGTGAGTTCATGAGCCATGCGCACAGCACTTTGGATGGTCCCGGGTCTTGATGAGATGACGTTACCTTGGATTGATTCTGGTAGCCCCCAAATGTATCTCTCGATACGTTTGTATTCGGGGTCCACCATAGATGGGCATAAGACAGATAGCTGGTGGAATCGAGTGGTGTAGGTGGTGATGTCATTTCCCTGAACAGAGAGTTTCCAGAATTCTTCCTCAAGTTGTTGCAGTTGCTCATAGTGACAGTACTCTTCCCTGAGCATTGTTTTGAAGCCTTCCCATGGAAGTTGGTATGCGGTATCAATACCCACAGTTTGGGCATAAGAATTCCACCAGGTGAGAGCTCCATCAGAAAGAGCACGAAGAGAATTTAATCTTGTCTTCCTCAGCGCAATTGCAGATTCGAAAAACAGATTCTGTCTTTTCGATCCAACGTATCAGACCGATAGCTCCTTCGGATCCCTTGAAGTACAAGGGTTTACAGTTCAAGAAGTCCTTATAGGTGCAGGGTTTTGGAGTAGATGTGTTAGCAGGTGCGCCTCCGCCGTCCGGATTTTGTTGGGCAGCAAGGACTTGAGCTACGCTCTGTGCAATGACTTGAGCGATTTCGGTGTCGGTGTAAGTATGTCATCTTGGAGGCATGATGCTGAACAATAATGAAATGATACATATAAGAGGTTTGCGCGAGGTTATGATATATCAGATGTGTACATATAATGAGATAACATACAACAACTCAGAATGATAACCATATTTCATTAAACAGAAAAGTTGAATACAGAGTACGAGTTTCAAAAGACAACAATCACAAGGATTACAAAAGATGCCGGGAATGTTACTTTCGGCCTGAATTCGAAAGTTTACAGAACATGAACATAATAAAGGATAATAAGTTTGAGTACATCCTGCCTCAATAGGTTACAATAGGAGGAATAGATCTAGTCCTGACGCAGGTTTACTCGTGACATTAGAGTGACAAGGCGATTTATAGTATCCGCAAGTCTGCTTGTTTGCCTGGCACCTTCTTCAGCCAAGATTAGTCGCTGCTCGAGTGCACGAGCATACTCCTCGGCTTCCCGTGAACGTTGTTCACTTACTTCCAACCTTGCTTGTAGGATGTCGGTAGCGCTCCTGTCATCTATAACTTGTTGATGAATCATTTCTAGAGTACGGTTCGTGCTTTCCTGTTCTTGAAGAAGTTGTGTCATGCGATCATCGGTTCGGCACAACGGGTAGTTTTCTACTATATAATGATCTGGTTCTAGGATTTCGAGCCTTTCTTCGTGATGATGAAGTCGGGCTGCTAACACCGGTACAGTATGGTGTATTGGTTCTTGTGTGTACGGGGAGATGTCCATGGGGTCAGCATGAATCTGTATTGTTTCCTCAGACCTCCAAGTGTTTAAAGTTGTGGGTAGCCAGTCCCATCTACGGGCGTAGGCCGAACGGCGGGTATTAGTCGTGGTGTTACCAATGGAGTTTGAGTAAGGGTTTGCTCGGGATGATCCGGCATTCCCTCGGCGTCTTCGTACTACCCGGGCTTCGTCGGTCATGTAGTAAAGAGGTTCGGGAGAGTTTGGTGTCGTAGGGATAGGTAAGGGAGTGGTACCCCTAGTAGTGGACAGCGTTTCAGTTTCGTTGTTCAAGCCGGTTGATGATACGTTAGAGGAGTCTGCCAATTCCGTGGCAAGGAGTTTAGTATACGAGAGGGTAAGGTCATATATAGAAATATAATAACCTAGCACATAAGCACGTATAGGATTGGTCATGTTTCTATCCTCGGTCAAAGTCTTCTAATGCATTCCCATTTACTATAACCATTTCAGGTCTTGCATCAGTTCTCCTTTAATTGTACATAGTTGATCAGGCTATGTTAACTTAAATTCAAATGATGCAGTCGCTGAACCAATCATAATAAACAAGAATACTAACCTAATGGTTATAGTCTAGGTCACTAATGCAATCCTAGTTCGCTATAACCTTTGGCTCTGATACCAATCTGTCGCACCCCCAAAACACGTGGCAGCGGAAGTGAGAGGTGTCACGGGGGCGCCGACCAAATCAATAATCATAGCACAAGGATTAAAGCAAACGACCTCTATATGAGACGTTTGAAAATATTACATTACCATAATTCAGATGTTTACACAATAAATCTGGAGTTCGCATAAACCGTTTATAGATTTCTAATACATTACTGAATTTACAAAATAAAGCTACATGCAATCTAATCTCTTGCTGTTTGAAAACAATGCGACTCGAGCTAAGCTTTCCAAAAGCTTCCTACTGCGGCGGGTTACCTGACAAATACATACTAAAAGGGTCAACATAAAGTTGGTGAGTTCATAGGTTTGTTAAACAGTTGTTGAGATATCGGTATGAAACACAAGATTTTTCGTTTGTATCATTCAACAATGATAAGTAAATGTATCGTTAGCCAACGATAAGTAAATGTAGTTGCACGTATGCAAAAATAGGGTATACCATTTGCCATGAGCTCATAGTCCGAAGCTTAACAATGTGTGTCATGCCTCTTTCGAGTACACGATCGTGGGTGCCCCTGCAAATGTCTAATCCGGTACACTTGTATGTACAAATATTAATACGTCCGTTTGACAGGTTAGCGCGACTAACCCGGACGGGGATTGTCAGTCCCAAATAGATCTATTTACTAATACTCGCGCTTAGTCCAAATTAACGAAGCTATGATGTGTGGGGACTTTATATGGATTAGTGTGTTAACTCATGCAATCCGTACAGCGTCGTTTGTTGTACTTGTGTTCATAAAAACAGTTGTATAAAGCAATTGTATAAAGCAGTTGTAGTATGTATTCTCCCCCAAAATATTTGTAAAACAGTAAAAGAGGGGCTATGAAACTCACCTGAGTTTAGCAAGTAGCTAGCAAGTAGTCAAATAAGCAAGCAAGCCGGTGTGCAACCTTCTAACGTCCTAAACGTATAAGGTTGTGTATGTATGAGTAGATGCCTTAAAGACCATCTATGTAAGTGGAGGGTTAATGTCCACTTAAACCAATAGTATAGGTGGAGGGTTAATGTCCACCTATAGTTAGTTCATCAACTAGAAGTGGAGGGTTAATGTCCACTTACCAATAGTATAGGTGGAGGGTTAATGTCCACCTATAGCTAGTTCATCAACTAGTATGTCCAAATAATAGTTCAAGTTTGTTTATCAAAACGTGTACGACCCGTTGGTGAAAGATTGTAATAATAATTCGTTAAGACATTATCATTATGATGTTGTATCGTGTTCTTACAAAGCATGTTTTATGTGTTTCTGAGTTATATCGTATAAGTTTAGAGGTTACATGAAGTTCAACACTTAGTGTGAACTCTAGTTTTAAAGATTCTGTTTTAGGCGTCACTTAGGGCGTCACTTAGGTAAGTGTCGCTATAGGCGGCACTTGCTCAGGCGTCACTAGAGGTAAGTGACGCTATGGGCGTCACTTGGGTAAGTGTCGCTATAGGCGGCACTTGGTCAGGCGTCACTAAAGGTAAGTGACGCTATAGGCGTCACTTGGGTAAGTGTCGCTGGTAGGGCGGCACTTACGCCTGATCTAAATTTCAATTTTAAATCCAAGTGTTCTAAGTGTCGGTTTTCGTTCGGGAAACTTTCTAAAATTAGTTTTTGGTCCAAGTTACTAATTAAGTCACCCAAACCCATTTTTGTTACCACTTTCCAAATATAGTAAGTTTTTCGAAAACGAGCCACTTTTGTTGACTTGGTCAAACTTACTCGGTTTGACCCGAAACTTTCACCCAACCCAAATATCAGTTTATAGGGTCTAAATATGTTGTCGGTTCATGTCGGAGTTCACCAATAGTCTTGGTTTTTATACAAGTCCAAAAACAGTCCATATTTATGTTTTTCGGTTTTGTCGGTTCACTTCCTCTATTTTTCTTAACTAGTTATATTCCGAGTTAGAGTCCACAATTTTTATCAGTTGTTCTACCATGTGTCTAGAGGGTAACTTAATTTTTCCAATAATTATAGTGTCCATCTTGATAGGCATAAAATTTATGGGTAGAACCATACTCAGTTTTCAAGCACATGCAGACCAGTCGCATAGATTCGTATTTATGTGAAAATCCGTAGATTTCTGGAAGGAGCCATAGAAGAACCTTTTGTAGATATTTTCAATAATCAACTTTTAAAAAAAAATGAATCTTCTAATTCTTTGTAGAACTCAAGTTATGAGTGTTTTAGTAAACTGACTTTTCTGAGACAGATTATGCATATTCACATATGTGTTATAAAAACGATTTTTGATCTTAGATTTGGACATATCCAAGTTAGATGAGCTAGATAACATTTAAATAAACAAGATGATAGTAAGAAAAGGTTTCCTTACAATACTTTTGATGGAGATGGGATGAAGAGAAAGAGTAGTTGTTATTGAGCTTGCTTCCTTTGAAAGATGATGCTTTTTAAGGTGGTGGAGCTATGGTGAATTATGGTGGTTGTGGTGGTGGTTGTTGGTGGTAAAAGGGGCTGATGTTATCTGGAAGTAGAGAGAGAGATGAGAGGATTTGAGAGTGTAGAGAAAAGGGAAGAGAGATTGGAATGCATGCAATATGTGTGGAGGTGGTGAAAAAAGTGGAATCATGATTTTGCATGTAATATGAGAGGGGGAGGGGAATGGGCAGCAAAAAGGGAGGAGAGGGGTGGGGTGGCCGGCCCATAGGGGGCCCCACAAGGGGTATTTTGGTCATTTTTCCTTCCTAGCTTAATTTGTTGCATTTTACGTTCGTTTACTCGTTCGGTTTGGTGTTAAACGTTTAATACGCACTTTTAAGTATCGATTTTAACTTCAATATTTTCACTTGAAGTAATTATTATAAATACTTGAAAAACATTTATAAAAATGATTCGTTAAATTAGAAATCTCGATTTGCGCGTTCGTTGTACGGATTTTAAATCGCGTGACGTTTTATTTGGACGTTTTTCATTATCGTTTAAAGATACGGTATATTAATTGATAACTTTTCACTAATTAATATATTTTAGATTCAAAAGTGTATTTTGAATTTCGTTCGATTGTCGGGCGCGTTCTGCGCGTTTTTGTTGCGTTTGAGACGTTTTAATCAAAACGTCTAGGTTTTTCGGGTATTATTATATCAAATAATAATATATGATAAATAACTTCTAAAAATAGATTTAAGTTATTTATAAAAATGTTTTCACCAACGTCGTATTTATACTGTGTCGGACTCCGTCCGGTTGTTTTGCACAATTTCACCAAATTGCGTAAGCGTAATTACAATGAATTACGTAGCGTAAATCAATTACGGGGGTGTATATTCACATAAAAATATACAAATAGTTGCAAGTAATTACAAGTATTTAGCCTAATACTAAACTAAACACACGTAATTAGGGTTTCTAGAGGGTTAAACAGTAACCCTAAATCGTCGGGTGTCACATCCTGAATGCATGCGATTACTTACCCAGCTAATTTCCTGAAAAACATAGAGAAAGTCGTCAACAAATATGTTGAGTGAATTTACAGGTTTGTATATGTATGTGGTTAATTAAACCAAGTTTGTATAAATGAATTGTTGTTCATTTATAAAACACAAGTTATGTAGGGTTGTTACCCAAAAGTATAGTTTTATGTGGGATGTCATCCCAAAATATGTTACTGGTTGTTTACCAGTATAAAATAAATTGCCGGTATGTTTTCCGGTATTTAACACTTGTAGGATTCGTTCTTCCTAAAAGTATGTGGGAATTTACTTAGACTATGATCCCCTGAAAGGTGAGCTAAACCTCGCAGGTTAAAGTAACGCGACCTAACCCTATAACCAAACCACAACCAGAACTTATGTTGTTTGCCTGAACGGACATTTAAGTATACGCTCCACCGTAGGAGGGTCGTCACGGCAATAGTACTATCCGTATACTCAGTGGCTAGAGTCACCTAGCTAATGGTTACAGTAGCATGTCATGAGGTCTTTTCATGCACACATTCCAAGTCTAGGTCCGTACTAGGATACTTTGTCTAATTCCCAAAATAACAGTGGATATGTAATATCACAAATCAACAGTTGTATAAAAGCAATAAAGCGTTTATAGTTTGATTGCATGTGTTGGCATGCAATTTCTATGTTTAACACCCCTGTGTTTAAAAGCAGTAAACATTTAAAAGTAGGGGTTGTAAACTCACAGTAGTTTGCTCGGTATGAATGCTAGCAGCCGACAGATAAACGCCTAAGGTATATTGACCTATGTACAATAATTGTATTAACATAAGTACGTTTGATTTGTTTAATCAACTTATGTTAACAGTTTATCTGTTTGAAGAAATTGTTGATTTATTAGTAATGTATGTCATTGAATTCGTTGACGACATTGTGTTGAAATATTGTCATTATTTCTCACATAGTATACTTTGTCAAGTGTATATACAGCATGTAGTCGTATACATATTTGAATGTCGTTTTGTTCCCTTTGTTCATATACTTGTTCTCTATATGTTTACTTATGCAAATATACTTGTTGTATATTATTGAATCATGCGTTTGTTAAACGTTCGTTGTTATATATAAAGTTTATGAGTTCCGTTTTATAAATACTCATTCCGTTAAACAAATTGGGTCACGTTTTATGTTTGGAATGTTTTGGAAGTTTATTGGGCTCGGCCCGATTAGTTTTATTTTCGGCCCAATAACTTAACCCGATTACATAATCCGTTTGGCCCATTAACAAGTTTTGGCCCAATGGCCAGTTTATTTAATTTAACTCATTTGTTTTTACAATTCTCGATCCAAACCCAAAGTCTTAGGCCCAAGGAGCATTCGGCCCAGCTTGCGACCAAAGCCCAGTCTGCAGCCCAGCCCAGCCGATCGGCTTGGGCCAGCCGTTCGGCTTGGGCCTTCAGTCGTTCGGCTTGGGCCTTCAGTCGTTCGGCTGGAGGTTCCGGCCCAATCCAAGTCCCACTCGATCCAGTCCAATTTAATTAGTCCATTATTCATTTCGGTCCAGTCCACATCCTAACCCATCCGTTCGAATGAAAAGTCACAAACCGTTCGGCTCATTTAGTTGAGCCGTTCGGCTCATCACAACCAGCCGATCGGCTGGCCCAAGCCAACCGATCGGGTTGGTTCGTCCCTGTCATTTCGCACTCTGTTCGTGGTCCGAGCAATATATACATATATCTACATGCTTTGTTTCGGGTTTTGGCTCATTTTTACACATTTTGAATATCATAACATCACATTTCATCAAGTTTATTTATATAACTTTTGAGTTCAAAGTTTTTAGTTTTATAACTCATTTCATGACTAATCACTACGATCATCAAATTTCTGTGATATATATCCATGGATTATGATATAAACATGTTAAAATACAATTTTAAGTAAAGAATCCAAAGATTTGAAGGTTTCCTTACAATGCTTTTGTGGCGATGATGATGAATATTATGGTAATGAAATGAAGATGATTGTGGTAGAGGTGATGGTGAGGAAGGAGATGAAGTGAAGAAGCTGTTGCTTCTCTTGTTCCTGCTACTACTTCCCTTCCTGTTTCTTGTTCCAGTCGATCCAAGCTAAAGAGATCAATATGCAGTGAGAGGTGAATTATTGATGGTTGGTGTTGTGTATATCTGAGATTGAAATGAGAAGAGAGTATTATATTTCAAACGAGTGTTGCAGTATGTAACACCCCTCAATTTGCATCATTTAAATATAATAAATCCGAAAGCGTTAGTCCAATTTTCAATAATACCAAATTTACATTACAAATTCAACTTAATTTAAATCATAGTTTATCAACATGGATGTTATTTAAAAACCACAAAACAACATTAATTTGTATAATCAAATATCAGAGTAACGCCCAGATGTCAAACATTCCTTTCAGTCCAACTTCTTGCCCACCCGATAAAATCTATAACCTGCAAGAAGTGTTAATGTGGGGGGTTAGCATAACGCTAAGTGAGTAGATAGTTAATCAACAGTCTAACTTAGCATAACAACTTTGTGTACAACAACTAATCTTAAACATTTCAGTACACAATACAGCTTGTCAACAATGCAACAATTCAACAACATCACATCTCAACAATGAGGATCGGTGGTTCTTGAGAAACCCTTCTGCCGCGGTGGCTCTCAAAGAACACTTACCCACCATATCCGTATGGCCATACGGACGAGACCGATAGCTAATTATTATCATCCACCAACACAGGAGATGTGTTAAATCTTGGATAATAATTAGCCCAACCAACAGTTCATCAACTCGTTGACCTCATTAACAACTGATGCCCGAAGGCCAAATATGTCACGTGATCACATATCCACATATTCAATTAGGTAAACATATCAGACTAAACAGTCTATCAACATTATTATTACTAACAACCATAATCATCATGATAAACTAGAACAGTAATAATAAGTTACTTGTTGTAACCAAACCTGTTACAACTAAACCACACTGAGGATTAAAGATCCACTCACCGAATACCTCAGTCATCCACTCAGTAGTCTAATATCACTGAGTCTTCTCCACATCTGAGAATACAATAGAATAACACCAGTTAGTAACTTGTCTCAACATTATTTACAACATTCCTCAAGCATATTTACACCCATCATTCTCCAAAATACTTAATTCATATAAGTCACGCAATCATCATATTCATCAATATTTAATCCTTATTTATATGAATTCATATCATAATTTCAACTAATCAAAACATCAATTTATCACTTCTCTTGAATCAATAATACTTAACTCGTATTAACAACAATTATTCATCATATACCACTAATATAATCTTTAAACTTTCATAATCATTTATCAACTATCATAACTACATCATTAACAATATTATTAACTTTCAACATCAACAATTCATCAAAATCATTATTATCAACATAATCAATTGATGTATCATCAATTCAAACTTTATAATTCATTATTCATGAATAAGCAAGTAAACTCATAACTTTATTCATGAACATATCTCAATTTCATCATTTCTAGCTTATCAAACTCAATTGCATAACTAGTTTGCAATTTAACAAAATTCATCAATTCAAGTATCAACTAACAACTATATCATTATTTCAAGCTTCAATTTAACTTTAATCATGTTAATTAAATCAAATACACAAAACCCATTTTCTAGGGTTTACATCAAATTCAAGAATTAGCAATTACCACTTGTTTATAATGATGATAGAATGATTAATACATGTTATTGAAGCTTAACTAACATCAATTCACACTTTTGAAACCCTAATTTCAGATTTTAACCAAGAACACTAAAACCCCCAAATTCTAGGTTTTAGAAAATGAAGAACACAAGATTATACCTTGATTAAGACGATTAGAGAAGCTTGAATTCGATTTCTGGAGCTTCAATTTGATGATTGTATGAATTGATTCAAAGTTTTCGTCATGTATGTATGTATGTCGTGTATATGTATGGCGTACGTATGTATGTAGATAAGAACTAATAAACCGACTCACTTCTGTGAGAGTGCAATATAATTGATTTAATTTCATTCCCCGTACTTATCATTGCCTGGAACTTAAAAACCATTTGCGGGGAAATATTATTTTATTTTACTGTCAACTGAATTAAATTAAAGCAATCAATAATTTATTAGTCACAATAGATTATTCAACTATTTTCACCTTTTATTTTGAATTAACACAACACACTTATTTTCTGACACATTAAATAATAGTTCACTATCAGAAAATATTAAAATACTTCTAGACCCGAGGAGTGGATGTTACAACTCTCTCCCCCTTAAAGAGATTTCGTCCTCGAAATCTGATCACACTTAATCACTCTAGTGTGACATAATCACCTATTCATTTCTATTTCAATTCACTATTAATATGTTTCTCATACACTTCTAATCACATAATTATTATTTTATTTGATACACACAAGATGTGGTTATAATTTAATTCACTTATGCATATCATCTTTATGCATACCCTTAACCACATAAACCCAAAATGTACCTATATATGCATATCAATTACTTAATCACAATATTCCCCAATAATTGTAATATCATCAACTATTTCACAATTACAATTCTTTCTACATGTACATATCCTCATGTACAGGTTTCTATATTTTCCACTGCACAAATACTGTGCATAAACTCCGTCTTTGATAAGTTAGTCGACCATTTACATAGCCATTCACAACTAACCATGTATACAATTTAGAACACATAATCCCTTGATGTAGTGTTACTTATGGCCATGTAAAATTTCATCTTTACCACAACAACAACAAGTGGTAATGAATACCACAACATGTACATTAGCAATAAAAGTTCAACTCAATTTACAACTAACAATTTAGCTAACAACTATGTATTTCTTTAGCTAACCACTTGCTAGAAATTCTCACTTTTGCAACTGTTTAATGACCACTTTACAACTTGTAATTATAAGCACAACCTGATTATATGAAACCCGTTATTCAAAAGAATCACAATTCATATAATCCTACTCACATAAAAGTAACAGTAAGTAGTATGTAGAGGTCAAATCTTTCAAGTAAAACCCTTATCACATTATCAATTAGCATCCTATCATATCAACCTGGATGCTAAATCAACACCTGTTAATACCATGCATCATTAGCATAGGTATTTTAGCAACACAAGGTGTTGTCACTAGTCATCTATTCAACAACATCAACCCAATATTATTTGCAATCAATTGACCTTTACTTTGCTTAAATCATCTGTTTATTATTACTAGTTGCAATTAACCATATACATTTCTTGTACCATAGTAAAACAACAGATTAGTGGTCTAGTACTCTTTTATTTCAGTCAATCGATGACTATTTCTCCACTACAGGTCAACATATCTCACTTGTTATTTCAAAATCACTTTAAGTTCTCTGGTACTTGGTAACCTCAACAATTCCATGTAAAATGGCATAATATAAATACGTTGGCCAGACGTCGTCATATTATGTCAGGTACACTTTATTTTCAGGTTACTTCATACCATCAATCTCCAAAGTGATTAACTCTTACTTTTTATATCTCACAAGGTGATATTAATAATTATCACACATATTAGAACACTTTGTAGCAGTTATATGACCACTTATTAACTTGATACCAATTTCATTTATCACTTTGAACAAATAATTAATCACATAATCAGGTAGATATAATTCTTTTTACTATTTCATTATCACAGATGTAATATCCAACACAATTACATCAATCCAACACTTTTATTACCTGATTCAATATTAATTACTAATATGGTAATTAATACTTAGAGTACTGGATAGAACATTTAGTATTAATATCTTGTCAACATTATGTGTATTATTCAACACATAATCATCAATCTATATACCCTTAGTTAAATCACAATTGAGCATTTTATGTTCAATTATCACATAGTTATAAACTCATGTACTTGGTTTACAATTTCTTAAAATGCTCAATTTAACACTGTATATTATTCTACATGATTCAAATACTTTATCATGTTTCAATTAATTCACATATATAATCCACATAACTCTATAATCAATAGTTACTAACCCTTGTTATCAACAATTAACAATATCAGTTACTAGTATATTTCGGCAGTTAAATAAACCGTCTGAACACAACTTATATACAATAACATAGGTAGACCTCTTAAAATAAGTTTTACTATTGTATATAGTCATAGGAACGATTCCTGGGCTTAAAGAAACAAAGGCCCAATACAAAACGTAAACTAAAAGTCCAAAATAAGGTCCGAAAAACAATAAAATGTCATTTTCGGGCCCCAAACGACCCCGAACTGCCCAAAACTGCCAGGGCTCATGGCAAAACAATGAGCTTTGACCGTTGGGTCGTTTCCGAGTGACCATGTAAATTTCATATTAATCGGACACCAAAATTTTATAACGTAATTTCTACGTCAAATGCTACGTCGAACGTTGCAAAATGTTGTTCCCACTGTTTACTAAACTCATTACCACTGATTATTATACTTGTTACCACTGCTAGTTACAATCGTTACCACTGTTTAAGTTCTGTCGTGTTTTTGAACTAGACTAGCCGTTCGGCTAAGAGAAGCCGTTCTGTTTTTCATGTCTAGCCGATCTGCTTTGTAAAGCAGATCTGCTTCTCTAGTTCATTTCAACCTTTACATTCCTGGGTCAAGTTCTGTTGTGTTTTTGCACTAACTTAGCCGATCTGCTAAGCATAGCAGATCTGCTATCAAGCTATAGCCGATCTGCTCAGTAACCATAGCAGATCTGCTCAGTATCTGAGCCAATACTATGTGCAGTTTTTCGATTTTCAAACGCGCATATCTCCTAAACCGTAAAGAGTTAGACTCTGAAATTTTGCAGGCACTTTCATCTAACCAAGATGAAACTTTCTCTTTTTACACTTTTTCAATTTACACATTTTACGAGAAAATGGACGTATGATTCATTTTGAGCCATTTTCGACTATTTAAGTTGACACGCCATATTCTAAATGGCTTAGTTTCTGACTCTAATCTTTCAACCACATGTTTACACATATATTTTGGACGTGTGGGCATATTCACCACTCTCATATACCCATTTTATCATGTTTTTACTAATTGACCCGTTTAAGGGTCCAATTGGACACTTTTACCCAATTCAACCATTTTGACTACCATAACATTTTCAACACACATTCCCACTATATGTAGAACTTAAGGTCACTTTGACATTGGTTATAACCAAACCAATACTTATTTTAACCGTTTAACCATCAAGTGACCCATTTGGGCACTTTAACAACCCATTTGGGTTTCAACCCATATAATCACTATTCTAACACCCATTTCACATTACTTTGACTATTTTAAGTCGAACCAAACTGTTTTCACTATTGGCATTGTACTATAGCTCTAAAACACCAATTCACATTAAAATCATTATGTTTAACCCAATCACAACAATTTTCAACTTTGATTTCTTTCAACCTCGTCAACAATTATAAAAGTTGGTCGACTACTTTGACTTTCTTACTACACCACTTTTAGTAAATAGATCATAATTTAACCACAATCATGATCAATATTATACACATACACATCTTACCACATTTATCACTTAATAACATAGTCAATACACAATTTGACTCTACCAATTTCAACCTTGACTTTTTCCAGTCAAAGATACACATTTCAATCAATGAACACTTTCTAATTTACACAACAACAAGACTCCAAACTTACTAATTGAGATTACCAACATCTCATTAAATTTACTATATGGAGTCATATCAACTTTGTTTTTCCAAGATTTATTACTACACTTAATCCAATTGCTCCCAAAGTCATTATTTCACAAAAGCAAATAATTCCACACACACAATTCATAGTATCACATTAACATATATTGATTATCAAAGACTCACAACTGGGGATTCATATCAGTCTGACTCAATTTACTTTACTACCAATCATATCATAGCAAAGTAAACAATTCAAGTTTATTGAAATACACCAAGCTTATCGAAAAGTACCTGATATACATAGGCCCACGAAGGTTGAGGAATCATTGAGAAAACCAGACGGTTCCTCATGTTCCTCCGTCTCTGCAACCAAAATAACACTTTTGCAACTTGTTATAGGTTAGTACACATTTAGTAATCACTTTCTCATACCACCACTAATCCCCACACCCCGGAATGTTTGACTTGACACAATTCTAAGTTTGGGATTGAACATCTTTAAATATCCAATTCGCCCAAACTCATGCTCTGATACCAACTTGTAACACCCCTCAATTTGCATCATTTAAATATAATAAATCCGAAAGCGTTAGTCCAATTTTCAATAATACCAAATTTACATTACAAATTCAACTTAATTTAAATCATAGTTTATCAACATGGATGTTATTTAAAAACCACAAAACAACATTAATTTGTATAATCAAATATCAGAGTAACGCCCAGATGTCAAACATTCCTTTCAGTCCAACTTCTTGCCCACCCGATAAAATCTATAACCTGCAAGAAGTGTTAATGTAGGGGGTTAGCATAACGCTAAGTGAGTAGATAGTTAATCAACAGTCTAACTTAGCATAACAACTTTGTGTACAACAACTAATCTTAAACATTTCAGTACACAATACAGCTTGTCAACAATGCAACAATTCAACAACATCACATCTCAACAATGAGGATCGGTGGTTCTTGAGAAACCCTTCTGCCGCGGTGGCTCTCAAAGAACACTTACCTACCATATCCGTATGGCCATACGGACGAGACCGATAGCTAATTATTATCATCCACCAACACAGGAGATGTGTTAAATCTTGGATAATAATTAGCCCAACCAACAGTTCATCAACTCGTTGACCTCATTAACAACTGATGCCCGAAGGCCAAATATGTCACGTGATCACATATCCACATATTCAATTAGGTCAACATATCAGACTAAACAGTCTATCAACATTATTATTACTAACAACCATAATCATCATGATAAACTAGAACAGTAATAATAAGTTACTTGTTGTAACCAAACCTGTTACAACTAAACCACACTGAGGATTAAAGATCCACTCACCGAATACCTCAGTCATCCACTCAGTAGTCTAATATCACTGAGTCTTCTCCACATCTGAGAATACAATAGAATAACACCAGTTAGTAACTTGTCTCAACATTATTTACAACATTCCTCAAGCATATTTACACCCATCATTCTCCAAAATACTTAATTCATATAAGTCACGCAATCATCATATTCATCAATATTTAATCCTTATTTATATGAATTCATATCATAATTTCAACTAATCAAAACATCAATTTATCATTTCTCTTGAATCAATAATACTTAACTCGTATTAACAACAATTATTCATCATATACCACTAATATAATCTTTAAACTTTCATAATCATTTATCAACTATCATAACTACATCATTAACAATATTATTAACTTTCAACATCAACAATTCATCAAAATCATTATTATCAACATAATCAATTGATGTATCATCAATTCAAACTTTATAATTCATTATTCATGAATAAGCAAGTAAACTCATAACTTTATTCATGAACATATCTCAATTTCATCATTTCTAGCTTATCAAACTCAATTGCATAACTAGTTTGCAATTTAACAAAATTCATCAATTCAAGTATCAACTAACAACTATATCATTATTTCAAGCTTCAATTTAACTTTAATCATGTTAATTAAATCAAATACACAAAACCCATTTTCTAGGGTTTACATCAAATTCAAGAATTAGCTATTACCACTTGTTTATAATGATGATAGAATGATTAATATATGTTATTGAAGCTTAACTAACATCAATTCACACTTTTGAAACCCTAATTTCAGATTTTAACCAAGAACACTAAAACCCCCAAATTCTAGGTTTTAGAAAATGAAGAACACAAGATTATACCTTGATTAAGACGATTAGAGAAGCTTGAATTCGATTTCTGGAGCTTCAATTTGATGATTGTATGAATTGATTCAAAGTTTTCGTCATGTATGTATGTATGTCGTGTATATGTATGGCGTACGTATGTATGTAGATAAGAACTAATAAACCGACTCACTTCTGTGAGAGTGCAATATAATTGATTTAATTTCATTCCCCGTACTTATCATTGCCTGGAACTTAAAAATCATTTGCGGGGAAATATTATTTTATTTTACTGTCAACTGAATTAAATTAAAGCAATCAATAATTTATTAGTCACAATAGATTATTCAACTATTTTCACCTTTTATTTTGAATTAACACAACACACTTATTTTCTGACACATTAAATAATAGTTCACTATCAGAAAATATTAAAATACTTCTAGACCCGAGGAGTGGATGTTACACAGTATAATCATACTGCCTCTCAATTATTTGAGGTTGGTGGGATATTTAGGCCGTTAATTTCGGGTACGGGTATAATTGGTGCAATATAAAATTTAACATTTTATATTTTTATTTTGTAGATGTACTCCTGATTCGTTATTTAAATTTGGATTAATGAAATTTTCATTATTTTAGACTGTTGTACAAATTTGTACATTGGACTGCTATCATTCAATTGGGTGCCAAATTTCAGTCGAATTTCGGATTCATATTTTGAGGTAATGTTACAAATGTTTTCGAATGAGTGAGAAAATTTGAATTTTTCTCATTTTGATCTTTGAGTGCATTTTAAAATTGTTTCTGTTCATTTTATAATACGTTTTATGTTAAACGTATATTTAACTCGTTCTATCTATATGTTATAGATACAATAGTACTCGTAATTAATAATTGAATTATTAATTATATTGTGTCATCAACTTTTGCTTTATTTTTCTGTCGAGTTCGTTCCGATACGTTTGTACGCGATTATTATTATTAATCACATACTATGTGATACTTTTTGTTTAAAAGTATTGGGCTTGCTAGGCTTACATCACATCGGAAGTTTTGTTTTAAACTAAATCAGGAAATTAGCGTAAGAATGCACATGCTTAAATGTTAATCAGTACCTAATTTGGAGAGTTGTCACACTTTCTTTCTTAACTCCATGTCATGAGCCTGCAGAATTCCAATCAGATCATCTAACTTCATGGTTGCTAATTCCTGACTTTCCTTTAGAAGTTGAACTTTCACATCCCAAGCAGATGGCAAAACATCTAAAAGCTTCTTGTTAACTTCGAGAGCAGGAAAAGTATAACCACCTTCTATCAATTCACTCACCAACTGTGAGTATCGTGTAAAGACCTCAGATGCGGTTTCATTAGGAATTAAATCAAACAAATCAAATTGCTTTTTAATTAACTCCATCTTTGCCTGTTTATATCTTTCATTTCCACCGCATCTTGTTTCAATGGCTTTCCGTAGATCATAGGTGATGTCATGATTTTTGAAAAGTCGCAAAACATCTTGAGTCAAACACATACAGATAGCAGAATGAGCCTTACGTTCTATGTCATATTCTTTCTTTTCTTTGGGAGTCATAGCTTTATAAGCTTTAGCTGGAGGTATTCCTCTATAATTGCCTTCAGCCACAGGTGGCTCATATCTTTCAGTGAGAGGACCCCATAATTATGGGCAATGAAAATCAACATACTGCTCAAATCTAGATCTCCAGTATGTATATTCCATATCGGGCGAGAACAAGGGAGGTTTACTATTGGATCCTACATCATTACCTTGTTTAAGCATTTCCCTTATACCCCGAATACTATCTTTGTCAGAAGCCATTAAAACAAACATTCAATTAATTGCGAAATAAGTAACAATGTCGCAGAACAATCAGCGACGTCGCAGAAGGCGAAAGATTCAATTAAGAATCCAAAAATGCGACATTGAGAATTACGTCCCAGATAATGTCGCAAATCAATTAAGGTCGCAATGCAACGTCGCAACGAGATGTCGCAACGCAATGTCGCAGTACCCAATTAAGGTCAAAGTTACGATGTCGCTAACGAAGTCGCAACACAATGTCGCAAAGATCAATTTACGTCAGAACAATTGATGTCGCAAACTGATGTTGCAATAAATGTCATAGCTGATGTCGCAAAGTCGCACAAAGCTACAGCCAGAAACCCTAAAATCAAAATTTTTCAAACCTAATCGATTTCCACGATCAATAGACGTCAAAAACCCTTAATAAATCCCAGAAAACTCAAACGTAACCTGTAATTAATGAATAACAAATGTAACAATTCACAAAATAATATGAATATTACCTTAAGCATTACCAAAAACGATCCGAAAAGCCTAAAACGAGCCCCGAAAGCTCTGATACCACTTGTTTGTGCCTAACTCGTGATCTTATCGAACCGAATCAATCCAATTGCTTGTGGAATAAACAATCGAATCTCAAACAAAACAAACAATCAATCAACACTCAAAATTGAACAAAAGTAATAGTATTTTGTTGATTATAATCGACCAGCTTACAGGTAATTTCGACAGATTGCGTTTAGGGTTTTTCGTCAACCCTAAAACTGATTACTAAACGTGTTTATATACTAAACACATATTCCTACGACATTACATGCAATGTCGCAGGCCCAAGCCCATGAGACATAGACAATGTCGCAGGCCCAACTAACTGACGTCGCACCTGCGACATTACACACAATGTCGCAGGAGTCAGTGAACTCAAACTATTACAAAATTAAACTACGAGCTAGACCAACTGACAGACGCACTAAAATGCACCAACAAAGCTTGACCCATACTGGAATTGAAACAAGATCCTCTTTTAACAAGCAAGCAGTAGAAGACCACTTCTTTAGCACAATTGACACATTTCGAATGAACCAAGGACCATTCTCCAGAACATCATCCATACCTGTTGCCGAATTAAACTTGAAGAAGAAGAAACCCTTTGCATTCATCATCACTTTAGTAATACCGTATTTCTTCCAAACATTCAAGACATAATGCTCAACAATAGGAAAAGCAACTCTTTTACCAAAAAAGTATCCATATAAATTGTTCTCAAACCTAGAGTTTGCCTCCAAAACCGAAGCCATAGGAATGTGAACATCTACATTATCATTAGGAGGCTTTTCCACATCGAGCACACGGAAGTTTACTTTTTTATTACATATATCAGCCTTAACAACATTCGCATAAGATGTAGTAGGTGGCTATTTACTAGCTTCCTCGGTCACCACATTAAGAATAGATGCACTTCTAGGAACATGTACATCCTCACTAGAACTAGACTCGTGTTCTTCACCATTATAAGTGGACGGAACAGGAAGTCCATCCGGTCCAACCAATTTTCCATTAATCATTCTCGCAGATTTAGAACCAAGGTTCACTTTTGGTACCTTATTAGTTCCATCTCCCTTAATCCCCATCATCAAATTAAGCAATGATAAACCCGACTATCAAACCTGCTGAAATCTGAAACCAACCAGAAAACAAATGGCCACAAATCTAAACAAAAATCAATATAACTCGGCCAAAACCACAAAGCACAAAGCTGACCAATTAAAGATATTCAATATGTCCAATGAAACCCCAATCAGATTACAAGAAGCACAAAAAATGTAAACCTTGGTGCCCGAGAAAAAAAACGAATTAGGGTTGTAAAAACCTTAATCCGAATCTGCATAAATGATTAAGATGTAATCGTGTAGCCCAAGTAAGCAATCTATATGAAATAAGTGTTCCAATGATTCTGATTACAGATTAGATTAACCCTAAAAACGCAAAACCAGAATCAGCCAAAGCTTTTCGTGGAACCCAAGCAACAAACCCTAGTACGGAAAGAAGATGAAAGAGAATAACCCCAAGAAGAAAACGATAAACGAATTCAAGGAGTAAACCCACAAAGAAGCTGCCATTTTATGACTACCTTGTTGAATGACAAATGTTTCCAGAAACCAGATGTGCGATTAAGAAAATCCTAAAGCCGTATCAAATCTGAAATGATCAAAAACCCTAATGCCGAAACTAATTGATCCGTTCAATCAAATAAACCCTAAGATTCAATGAAAGAACAAAAGCAACTAGCAAACAGATTAAAATCGTGATCAGAAATCAGGAGTTGAAAGTCGAATTAGGGTTATGGTTAGAAGGACAAAATCGCCAAGCTAGGGAGAGAAAATGAAGGGGGTCGGATGTTTAATTCGATTACGAACTTTCTCAAGCAAAGGATTACAATCATGAGCTAATAACCTGGTAGAGATAAGAGGGACACCCAAATAGCGAACCGGGAAGGTGCCTTCGGCAAATGGCATAAAATTAAGAATACCATGCTTCACGGAATCAGGGATATTACAAAAGTAAGCTGTACTTTTAGGAAGACTGGGAGCTGATCCTGAAACTCCAGTAAACTCATTAAGCGCATCTGAAATCACCTGAACAAAAGTGACATTACCGTTAACAAAAAGAAATAAGTCATCCGCAAAACATATATTAACAATATGTTGATGATCACAATAAGTATGATAATCAAACCTATCCGACCTCTCAACTTGTCATCGGATTAACAAAGTCAAAATCTCCATGACCAGTGTGAACAGATATGGAGACATCAGGTCACTTTGGCAAAGACCCTGACCACCTTTAAAGAAACCGTAACTTTCCCCATGGAGACAAACAGAGTACGACACGGTAGAAACACAAGTCATAATCAGGTTAACCATATGAGGATGAAAACCAAAACCATGCAATATATTACGTAAAAAGGCCCAATCCACCGTATTATATGCCTTCTGAATATCAACCTTAAAAGCACACCTCAGGACACCTTTAGAAAGATGGTATCCCCTCTTTAGTTCCTGAGTTAAAAGAATATTATCTAATATAGACTGTCCAGGGACAAAAGCTGACTGATTCTCACTCACCAAATCACCTAACCCATCTTTAATCCGATTAGTAATGACCTTACTAATACATTTGTATAAGACATTACAAAGAGAAATAGGCCGAAAATCTGTGATTCTAGATGGTGTTGTTACCTTAGGGATTAACACAATAGAAGTATGGTTAATTTCCTTTAGTAAACAACCATTAGAAAAAAAATCATGCACAGCCTTAAAGATATCTTCCCCCACAATACTCCAAGCCTTCTTATAAAAAGCTGCAGAGAAACCATCAGGACCCGCGGATTTGTTATCCCCAATAGAAAACATCGCAACCTTTACCTCTTCCTTTGTGACATCGCGGACCATAGCATTAGCAATCCCAATAGGAAGCTTTCTTTGGAACAACTCCTCACCATTCAAGGGCTGAATGGTTTCAGATTGACCTAGAAATTTACGAAAGTGATCCACAAAGGCAAGAGGTACCTGATCACCTTCACGAGTAGAATTGTGAGAGTCGATCACCACATTAATTCGGTGTTGGCTAACCTTTTCTTTCACCGCATTATGAAAGTACTTGGTGTTACCATCACCTTCACGAAGCTAGTCAATTTTCAATTTCTGCTTTAAGAAACATTCCTCATCAAGAACAGCTTGCTTATAGGCCAAAAGATATTGGCAAGCTTCCTCCCTTAAACCAATCGAATCAGGTTGCAAATCTAGATCCTTTTGGACTTTATCAAGCTCATGACGAAGTTTAGAAACCTTAACATGTAAATTACTTTGACTCATCATAAGCTTCCGAAGAGGTTTCTTCAGAGTCTTCAGTTTACTAGTAATTTAAAATATAGTAAACCCATCCACCGGTATCATCCAAATGTCTTTAACAATCTGAGAAAATTCAGCCTTGGATGCTAAGAAATTGAAGAACCTGAAAGGTTTATGAACCCTACCAATAGAAGAAGGCAATTGCAACACCGCAGGAGTATGATCAGAGATACGGTAGGGTTGAAAAACCATAACTAATCCAGGCCATAATGAAGTCATTTCCACATTACTCATAACCCTATCAATCTTTCTTAAAAATCCCATCATTACTCTTGGGCTTTTGGTTCCATGTAAAATGGAAACCCGAGCAGTTTACATCTACCATATTGATATCTTCTACACAGTCTTTAAATTCACGCATGGCAATAGAAAAACATGATGAACCAGCATAAGAGTCCTCTAGATTAAGAGGAGCATTAAAATCACCCATAATTGCCCATGGTCTCCCATTAATAATTGGTTATGCATGCGTAAATTATGCCACAACTCCCGACGATGAATATGAGAATTCCCGGCATATATAAAAGAGCAAAAGAATACCTTTTGCACCGCACGAACCCCTATTTGACAATGAATGACCTGATCGGATGAATCAATATGCAACAAATCAACCACAGCTGGATCCCAGCCAAGAATAATCCTCATTCCACCAAAGCAGTATCTTACATTCGATATCCAATTCCAATGAGAAAGAATATTCGAACATATCGGGTTGAGCTTAGAAGCGAGGATATGAGACTCCGGAATAGCACAAACACACCCCCCCCCCCCCCCCCCGTTTTTCTCTCTAATGTGGCGATTTTAGGGTAACCCTAAAACTGAAAGTCGTAATACCCTACTTCAGTTTGATTTGTATCTGATTCATTGATCAATTGATCATTGTGAGGGCCGAATTTTTTCTGATTTTAGGGTTTCTTGCTGAAAATGGCATTTTGTTCATCTACCCTAATTCGTTCTTCAATTATGTTAATCCACCTTGTAATTGATTATTGGTTATCACATTCATTTAGTTTCTTACTCTTTGGCTGAATCAATTCTTCGATTTCAGGGTTTGACTGCCGAGTTTTTAGGGTTTCTTGATTTTAGACTGATCATTGATTACATGTCGACGGAATATTGCTGCAGTCCATTCGAATTGGTTTCTAATTGATTTGTTTGCGATTGTTAGCATTACTCTTGTTCATCTGATTGTTGGGTTTTTGTAGTGGTTTGCGTTTTGGGTTAAAGACGGCTAGGGTTTAGGTAATCCGGCTAGTGGTTTTCCGAGTGGGTTGTGGTTTCGGGATTAGGTGATTTCCGGATTTGGGTTTATGGTTTGGCGGCTGCTAGGGCTTCGACGTTCGTTGGTTTGAGAGTCATTGGGGTTTTACATGGGGGGGCACGATTGGGATTGTGATTGGTTAGTCATGCAGATCTGTTTTGGTTTGCTGATTACATGTATACGTTTGTGTTGATTGAACTTTATTCATTTAGGGTTTGCATCAACTATCCATGTTAATCATTTGGCTGCCATTTGCAAGTTACCTTTGAGGTGGTATAGGGAGGCGATGCCATGGTTTCTGGTGGTCCCATTATCCGTTTAGGGTTCCACTGGTTGGATATTTCAGCTAGGTCATTGGTGGCTTGGCTTATGTTGCGTGTAGGTATACCTGGACCTTTCGCCATTGCCGGAATTGGTAGGGCAGGTGTATTCAACATATTGGAGTTGGCTTGGACCTTATGCCAATGGTCTTTGAGACGTGTTGGTAGGGCAAGTTAACTCAATGCATTGTGATTGCTGCATGATGCAGCTTGGACGTTGGTGTTTGCTCTCGTCGGTCAACATACGAAGATTACTGAAGACCGAGTCGATCACCGTAGAAGTGGTTCTATGAACCTTGTATTTACATTTAGATTATTTATTTTTAAATGTAATTGTAACTGCATTAAGCAGTATAGTTAGTGGTTATGTGTTGCGTTGTAGCTGTGTTTTGTTCTGCGGTTAGCAGATTGTTTGCTTAGTTGTATAGGTTGAGTCAAATCTCCTATGTAACGGGCTGAGGGCATGGGATGTACAGTCATGTCAATTGTACTACAATGATTTTGGCGTAATATATTTACCGGGTTAAAACCCTTTACCCAAAAAAATAAATAGCACAAACACTTAAATTATTATCCCGGATCAACTGTTGAACCTCACTTTGTTTCGGGACTTGGTTCATGCCCCTAATATTCCAAGTAGCTAAGCTAATCATTGGAAACATTGGGACCAGGAATGCTTGCCCCTCAGAAGAGAATGCTTTCTTCGGATCACCGATGAAGTCCGCCGTCTCATTAAACCCACCTTCCACATCACTAGCATCATCCCCATCATTGGTTATAGATTTACCCCTATCGTTTACCTCATGAGTCACTATAGGAACATCCAAGCTAACCTCGGGCTTATCACCAGCCCCACTCTCAGAACTTAAAACATCAAACCGATTACCTACAGGCACCTTCTGCATGCTTGATATCGTGTAAAAAGTCACGTTTTTACTACCGATATCTCTCTCATTCTGGAACAATACTTGGAAAATAGACTCAGATAATGTTCAAATCAATGAAACTTTGCCAAGAAGGTCAAAACAGAGTTGCACGAGAAAAATCAAGCAAAACGGACGAAAAATGAAGATTCCACACACGTTTGAACATTCAAGACATCGAGACAAGATTTAAAGGCAAAATTTCCCATCATTGAGATTTCTCTTATCCAAGATATTCATATTCAAAATATGAATCTAACAGAAGAAGAATCAACAAAAACGGATGAAGAATGATGATTCTACGTACGCTGAAAGATTCAAATGATTCGTACGAGAAATCCAAAGATCATAGACATATTTTAGGGATTAATTTTCATCAAAATCTTCGTTTTTGAAAAACGAATCCAACGCAAAAAGAATTGATGAAAACGGACGCATAACGAAGAAAATACGCACGAATCAAGAAACGAAGCGAAAGACGGCGAACCGGAGCGGCAGCCTACCAGCCGTCGCCGGCCACCAGGCCACCGCTGCCGGTTGCCATGGTGGCGGCACCCGCTGCCTGCCCCCCATCCCCCGTCCGCTTTTTCATCCTCGCCCGTACTCACAGGGTACACGTGCTAGACCTTTTCCGCAACTTCAGGGTACACGTGCTAGACCTTAACGCGCTTTAGGGTACATGTGCTAGCAACTTTTTCACCTTTTGCTAACATGTGCCCCAAATTGCTAAGATGCACCCATTTTCTTCTATAAATAGGAGGCTCCATGTCTCATTTCAACACACACTCATATACACCCCTCACACCTCATATCTCACAAATCTCATTCTAAATTCTCTTGTATTTTATAGTTTTTCTCATTCTAGAATTATTGTAATTAATCTACAAATTAATATAGGAGCTAGAATGAATGATAGGGATTCAGAGATAAACCTTTGTACGCGTGAAAGAGTTGTCAGTCATAATAATACGCTGCTATGCATTTATTTCCGGGTGATATCTAAACCTTTATCATACTTGTTTTTATTTTTTTTGGGTAAAGGGTAAATGTTTACCAGGTAAATATATTACTCCAAAAATTAGTTAAGTACAATGGATGTGAGTGAATCCCACACCTCAGCTAGTTACATAGGCGATAAAAACTACATAACAAGGATATAACCACTAAACAATATTTGACTTAACAGAAATCAAACAAAAGCCACAAAAAACTCAGTTCTTATTATCCATTTTCCTATCATGAAGACTCATGTAATCAGCCATCTCGCTGTCTACAAGATCAAGAATATCATCTCCATCATTTTATTCATCCTCTCTAGCCATATAGGAATTAGTAATATCAGTTCCGTAAACGTCTTTCCAACGAGGTGGTTCTGAATTCTCTCTCAATGATTGGCGATTTTTGGGTTTTTTCCTGACCTAATGTTGTCTTAAATTCAATTTAATCTAGCCTTAATCTGATCGTCGTTTGGATGTTTGCTGGTTCTTTCTTGATTTGGCTCAACATCTATTCGATTCTAGGGTTTTCGTCAGGTATAGATTTGGATAAAAGCGGCTGCTAGGGTTTATTATTAATCGTTAATTGCTTCTGCTGCATGTAGTTCGTGGCTATTATTATTCACGATCTAAATCACTTTGTTGTTAAGTCTAATTCATTTAGGGTTTTTTAACCTGAATCAAATTCGGGTTGCGGCTGCCCGTGGTTTTGGATTTGCTTTGTACATGACTAGATTGGTTTGTTATCCTAATTCGTAATTTATTATTATCCGATCTGAAGCAAACCTTCAACGATTGTTAATCCTACTTTCGATTATGGTTTCTAACCTGATTGTTCGTTGGATTTCTTCCATTTGAAGTTTGTTTTGTTTCTTATTACGATCAGAATTGTTCTTCTGGTGGTATTAGGTCTGGAAAGGTGGTTTTAGGGTTTCGGAAAGGTGGTATTAGGGTTCGGTTTGGTGGTGTTCTTGGCCGGATTAGATTTTGGTCATATTAGGGTTTCTGATTGTGCAGACGATCGTGGATATTCCGGAAAGTGGTTCTCCGGTTGAATCTTATTGCTTGGTTTGCTGATTTTGGGTTGGCCGGATTAGGTATTTTCCCCATTTCCGGTGGCAACTAGGGTTTACAATCGGGATTGTCTGATTTAAATTTTGATTTCTCCAAGCTAGGATTTATTTTTTTCAGAAACATATATATGGATTTTTGCTAAACATGGTTAAGGTCTTGGTAAAGGTTCTTGGCTGGAATTCGGAATTGATTAGGTTGGCCGGATTAGGGATTTCTTCCTTTTCGGGTGGCAACTAGGGTTTACAATTTGGTTCTTTTCAGATTGGCTGCCTAATTTTGTCCATCTAGGGTTTACTTTCTGTCGAGGTTTGGGAGAGAACAACTGTGTTGGGGGGGGGGGGGTGAATGCTGGTTAATCTTTGTTTATTCAATGGAGCGTTTGTGTTGATTGTTCGTGTCACTATGATACATTTCATATCAACCTCCATTGATGGTTCTTTCTTTGAGGAGGAGGATGGTGCGACTTGGGTATGTATTGGTTCAATCTGGGTTCATGCTACTCTTAAGTTGATTGATTACTTTGTGGTTGTGTTTAGCCATATGGGGAGTGTCTGGACCTTTCGCCACCGTTTAGTTGGTAGGGCAGGCTCTTTCTTGTCGAAGGGTTGTATTGGTGTTCCTGGACCTTTTGCCATCTTTTGTGTTGGTAGGGCAGGGTGGCGATATGACTTTAGATGTGTATGTTGCTATTGCAGCTTGGGATTTGGTGGTGTACTCATGGGTCTTTTACTGATGTTATATGAAGACATAGTTACTCACTATGGATATGGTTTTTTACCGTGGATTGTGCCTGGACCTTTTGCCATCCTTTGTGTTGGTAGGGCAGGTTGCCAATCTGACTATTGTCGTGTTTGCTGCGGTTGCAGCTTGGAAGTTGGTGTTACACTTGCAGGTCACTGAATGAATATTATTGAAGACTAAGGCGCTTCACTGTGGACGTGGTTCTTTGAACTTGGTTACTTACATTTATCTTTTTTATTTAAATGTAATTGGTTATTACTGTGTTTGGCAGTATGGTAGTTCTGCGGTTAGCAGTAGTTTTGCTTTGTTATAAGCTAGTGAATAGTGGTTATGTCCTTGTTATGTAGTCTTTATCGCCTATGTAACGGGCTGAGATATGAGATTCACTCACATCAATTGTACTTCAACGCATTTTGGGAATATATTTGCCGGGTAAAATTTTACCCTTTACCCAAAAAAACATCTTTCCAACGAGAATACAAGCTAGAATTATCATCAGTGCTATCATCTGTAGATGCTACTTTCTTCCCACGATCATCCTTTTGGTTAACCACCTTCTCATTCGGAGAAGTATTACTATCCACTTTATTATCTACCTTAGAAAGAGCATCAAAGGAATTAGAAGTGGTAGTAGTGCTAGCCTCCTTTGTATTCTTCTTAGCAACAAAGACCTGCTTAGAATTAGCAACAGACACTTTCTTTGGATTACCAATAACAAGACCACGAAAAGGCTTTCTCAGAATCTGAAAGCCTTGAGAGTCATCCTATTTCTTCCCATCAACCCCTATCTTTGTACCTCCCTATTTTTTCAGATTTTCCATGATACGCTTTGGACATTGGTCATCCGCATGTCCAAACACCATACAATGACCACACCGTGGCAGTTTCCAGTCATACTCCACTCTAATCTTGTGCAAAGTGGTGCTAGTACCATCCACACTAGGAATAGCAATCATCAAAGTCTCCCTAAATGCCCGATCATCCTTTATATCAATTAAGGCACGAGCAAAATCCAAGAGGCCCCAAGAATTCACACACATAGTGCTAGTGTACGAATCAAGCATAAGTGGTGTACCCAACTTAGTAGGTATGGCACTCAACCCGTCCGATGTAAATGCAGCAATTGGAACATCATGAAGCTTAACCCAGATCGGAACTGAAGCTAGGTCTTCTTTCAGTAAAGAGGCAGTAGAAGACCACTTCTTTATAACAATTGAGACATTCCGAATAAACCATGGACCATTCTCCAAAACCTGATCTCGACCTGTTGCTGAATTGAACTTGAAGAAGAAAAAACCTTTAGCATTCATCATAGCCTTAGTTATCCCATATTTCTTCCACGAATTCAAAACATAATGTTCAACAACCGGAAATGCAACTCTCTTACCAATGAAATAACCATACAAAGTGTTTTCAAATCTAGAGTTAGCCTCCCTTACCGAAGATAAAGGAATCTGAACATCTGCATTTTCAACACTAGGCTGACCCGTTTCTAGTACCCGTAAGTGCACCTTTCTGTTACTTGCATTATTATCCACCACCGATGCATATGATGTGAAGGCGGGCTGTTTTACCATCTCATCATCACTAAAATCAGTACCATCATCAGATTGAGTGAACTTAACTAGATGTCCATCAGCCCCAATTATCTTTCCATCAACTAACCGAACAGATTTGACACCAAGAGTTGACTTCGTTGGTGCCATAGTGGCTCCATCTCCCATTACCCCTGTCATTCAAGCAAACAAACTACCACAACCGACCCTCAAACCTGCAAATCAACCACGATACCTCAGACCCTAATCTGGCCGAATTAGACACTTTACAATCAACCACACTCGACCAAAGTTGGAACACAATCTGATCAAATAACCAAAACAATCAAACCAGAATCAATAACCCACAATGTTGAACCAATTACAATCTGCCCTAAACCGATTAAAATAACCTTAACACGATTGAAAGTGAAACTTGCTCACCAAGAATCGAATTAGGGTTTAATAATAGCTGATCGATTAGGGAAGAACCAATCTTAGCAAAACGAATTTGTGAAACCCTAAAAAACGAATTAGGGTTTGGAAATTAATAATAAATCATTTTAGTAGAAAAAATCCTGGAATACATATCACAATCTGTGAATTGATGTAGATGGAAACAATACTAATCACGAATCAGATCCAAATCAAACCCAGAATTGCGAATTAAACCAAACCCTAATTCGAAAGAGCCTTGAAAACGGCAGCAATTAACCTTGAAATCGAATAATTAATCCAGCCAATGAGTGAATCGATTGATTACTCAATGAATATGAACAACCAATTGGTGAATTAAACGATTTGAAGAACAAATTAGGGTAAACAGACTTGGGCCGTTTTTAGCAAAGAAACCCTACAAAACAGCAAATTCAACCCAATTAATGATCAATTGATCAGTGAATCGGATAGTAATCAACTGAATTAGGCTTAGATCAATCAATTAAACCTTAAAAACGAATTAATCTTGGTGATTTAGGGCAAAAATGAATGAAGAATTTCAATTTTAGGGTTTCCCTAAAATCGCCAATTTGGAGAGAAAACCAGGGGGTCTTATCGAGTCGTTCATACTCATACTTGTTTTATTTCGTATTTTAAATATGTATTATTACTTGGTATGTGATTTACTAGCTTGTTGCCATGAATTGCGAGTAGTTTATTATTGTGATTGTTGATGATGTAGATAATTACAAGTAGGGATGACATTATATAATTAGTGCACGATAATCGTAAAGTGATATGATGGCCCCTATTCGACTGTTTATTCGATATAGTACTGGAAATGCTTTCGAGCGAAGTACAAATGTATGGAAGTCATAAACGACCGAAGGTAGTCATATCACTGAAATCAGCTCTGGTTTAACAGATGGAATTCCAGAAGGATAATACAACTTCACAACTAACTGGTATATCCTACGAAAGTCAATGCACTGTAAAGTAATGTTCGTACAACACGTTCAGACAAAATAGAATTAGTAACCCATGTACTGTTAAGATCTTAAGAACTTAAGTTTGATCTATGGAGTACCCTTTCTGGTTATCCACGTGACTGCAACCTAGTAATTAGGACCTGATCAACCTTAATTATGGTAAGTAGTTATCTGTGCCCATGACATACAGTAAGTAAGACACAGTGAAACCACTCGCTGTATATATTAGTTTACATTTCCGCACTGCTTTACATTTAATTAGTTTAACCCTCTTCAATATCACTTTCTGAGTCATCCAAAATTTTATCCACATTAGACACATTTTCCTTGCTTTCAGGAACCGCCTTTCCATCACCCATAGTATTATCAACTTGTTGAAATACATCATCCTTTTTAGATTCATTCTCGTTTATAGCAGAAAAGAATTGGATGTACTAACATGAGTATCCTCCTTAAACTTCGATTTATCTTTATTAGCAACCACTTTAGGATGGTACACAAAGTTAGTCTTTTGTTTACCTAAAGGTATCCCTTGAACTTTCCTTGGAATCTGCCCCTCTTTATTAGCTTTAGCACCCTTTGAGCCAACCTCAACAAACCCATCCTTAACATTTTGCTTTACCTGTTTAGAAGCTAGTTTTGACGGGCATAGATCATTAGAGTGACCAAAGAGTTTACAATTATCACATCTAGGAGGCTTCCACTCATATTGAACCCGGACAGTTTCCTTAGTATAGCCTGGCCCATCCATCTTTGGAATGGCAACAACAATAACATTCTTTAGAGCGTGCTCAGAAGTGATCTCAATCAGAGCTCTAGCGAAACTATTTCTACCCCATGATTCCTTACACATAGTAGCAGTAAACGAATCTAATCTCATGGGAGTGCCAAGCATAGTTGCAATCATGCTCAAACCATCACCTGTAAAGGTAGCCATTGGAACATCATGTAATTTAACCCACACAGGCACCTTAGTAAGATCTTCCTTAGTTAAACTTATATTAGGCGCCCATTGGTAAAGGATTATTGGGATGGTGCGAATCATCCATGGACCATTCTCAAGAACATCATTCATACCCTTAGCAGTGGAGAACTTAAAGAAAAAGAACCCCTTAGCATTCAGCATCACCTTTTGAAGACCATATTTTGACCAAGCATTCCGCACATAATTTTCTACAACCAGAAATGCAATGCGCTTACCAATGAAGTAACCATACAATGTATGCAAAAACCTGTTACGAACTTCCTCAGCTGAAGATAAAGGGATAGTAATATCAGCTTCAGTAACAAAAACATCAGACTTTACGGGCCGGAAGTTAACCTTGTTAGTCCCTGAATTTTCAGCAGTGACGACATTCAAATACGTTGGTTTAACACCATCTCCAGGTTGATTAGTCTTCTGATCATTTAGTTTTACATTTTCTTCCCCAATCGACTTCTATTCCGAACCCTTTTTCAAATTATCAAGTTCGTCTACCTTCAAATTCTTAAAAGATCCAACAGGATTAGTATGATTATAATCCATAAGATTATCCGTAACATGCAGACCATCCTTCGGCACCTCCTTATTCGGTATACCAGATGTTTTCTTCAAAATCGATTTGACACGAGGCTGTTGAACATTAGCCTTAGTACTCATCTCTTTAACCCCTCTCCCCGGACTCAAAAAACCCTTCTCCATGCTACATGTAGATCACCACCGCAGACAGATTCCACAAAACCCTAAGTGATGAACCAGAAACCAAATAAAAAACCACACCCGATTGCTGGTTAAAAATGACCAGACACCAGCAACTAACCTTGCCGAATATAGGAATGGAAGGTAAATTAGCTCGGCCAGGAATATGGAAGTAATACGTGAAGATCTTGTCACCCAAGTGTAAAAAACGAATTAGGGTTAAAACCCTAAAACATATTCGTACAGCCCAAGCAAGAAGAAACAATCAGAGACAAGATGAATAATTGTTAATCTGTAAAGGATACGAATTAATAGCAGTAATCCTTAACCATTAAACCACAAAAGCAAATGATTATGAAACCCTAAATTCTGGTTATCTATTTAGTCTGTAAAGGATACTGTTAAGATCTTATCAACTTAAGTTTAATCTATTTAGTACCCTTTCTGGTTATCCACGTGACTGCAACCTAGTAATTAGGAACTGATCAACCTTAATTATGGTAAGTAGTTATCTGTGCCCATGACATACAATAAGTAAGACACAGTGAAACCACTCGATGTATATATTAGGTTTACATTTCCGCATTGCTTTACATTTAATTAGTTTAGAGTGTCATTTCACTTTTAATTACTCTTGACCGCATGTTGGACGTAAGACGTCGTGGAACTATCCTCTAAAATACACGGTCTAATTACTAAAAGGCATGGTCTGCATATGAAACACGTTTTTAACAAACTGCGAAAAATCCAGGGATGTATAACTGTTTGAAAAGGAGAGATTTAAGTCATAAGTCGAAGAAACCGGAATCTAATTAATCATAAATAAGACTTAGGAATGAAAGTAAAAGTCCAAGTGACTTAGGATACTTAAACCTCCAGGTCTTATTAAATCGGCGGTCTAAACATACAAAGTTATTAATCTGCATGCTAATAGAACAGTAAACTATCTTAGGGGTTAAGAACGTTCGGATTTATGAGACAATACGCCACTAATTCATGCACCTCGGTATAAAACCAAAATAGGTTGCTTATCTCTTAACCAGATAGGTATTGGAAGTTGGCGTATTGCTCCGATCAGAATCATTATAACCTAGTTCCTAGTGACATGCCAATGGGAAATTTAGTTGGTAGGGTTCTAGAGTTTACACCTAATAGTTTACTTATTTTATTAAGTTTTGTCCTTATTTAGTCTGTCATCCTGAAATATTAATTATCGAAATCTCAACAATCACATATTTATCTTTATCTGCTTTCCTGTATTTAATTTTCTGCAATTTACTTTCCTGCACTTTATTTATTTGTCTTTGCTTTAAAAACCCCCAAACCTACCTACTTTGTTCCATCCTAAATACGTCCCTACCGAAAGCACCAGCTTTAATCACTCACACGTTTCGACTCATAGAACGATCTTAGGTTATACTTACCCTTACTAACCAGAGTAGGTAGTACATATATTTTAAGCCCCGCTATTTATAAATTTTAAAACCCCTGTTGGCGCCCGATTAGTTACCATCAACGATACCAACGCTTTCTGGTGCCATCAAGTTTTTTGGCACCGCTGCCGGGGAGATCGTAAACGTACGATTCAAAGCCGCCTTAAGTAGTAGTATTTAGGAGATCCTTCCGATCGAAATCTTCTCAGAATTCCTTCAAAAGTTAATTTAAGTAATTAAGTAGTAAATAAGTATTAGTTAATTAGGATAAATATTAGTTTAAAAATGACAACACGAAAACCCACTTCTTGCCGCATTTCAAAGGATAAATTGAAGGCAATGGATGACGCGGAGTTCTTTAACTACTTAGAAAAAGAGATAGGATCTGATTTCTTTTCACGTTCTTCCACTAAAACTAAGTTAACTTCCAACACCCAAGAAGAATTTAGGCACTCACTTTCTATTCCAAAATATTTTCTGGATTTTGACGACACGGATCAATTACCTGACCTTGCATCATCTCCAGAAGATCGCTTTCTAACTTTTCATTCACCTAATTTACCAGATTCTGTCCACTTCAATTATCTCCCCGAAGATAATTATGAAGTAAAACCTCCGAAATCATGTGACTTAATTACATTCATTCCTGAAACATCAGTGCTTTCCGATTCTTGTAATGACGGCATCTCTCCATTCCTTTCACATGAACACAAATACACCATTTATCGAGTGGTGGATAAGGTTCCATAAGTCAAGTCAGAACAACCTTTTTTTGAAGAACACCACCTCGGTGCTTCTTTCCATCCTTCCCGTAGGGTAGATGTCTACAAAGCATTCGTTAGGCAATTAAAATATGCCAACACCCCATTTTCATACGAACAACGAGAGACGATTGCTAATTTAGAAAAACAAGTAGAATTCCTTTTTAGACTGTCTAATAATGAATGCGAGGTGAATTTCCGAGACCAAGAACTAAAGTTCAAAGCAGATTTAGATCTGTTTTTTGAATCATTTGCCGACATGGATTTCCTCCCAATATCTATGATATTAATTAATCACAATGTCGCTGCAATGATCAACAAACTTGAGTTCTGGATAGAACGAGACCCGATGATTCCCATCATCATTCCCGGTAAAATTTCGTTCTTTGTTGACCCCGCCTCTTACTTGATCTCAAAATTGCGAGATGTTTTTCATGATTCTACCAAGGAAAGAATCGACATAGCCCTCCTCCCTAAAAGAAAAGACCTTCACACCAAACTTCTTTGAATCTTTGCCTTTACCAAATACCCCTTCACTTCCACACAAAAGTCCATAATCAGTAAACTCCTTAGGATAGTTGTTGATGCAAAATCAACATGTTTTGTCAACAGATTGTATAGAATATTTAGCTTGAAACAACAAATGAAATTGCATGTTTTGGGCCTGCGACATTGGGTCTATGTCGCATGGGTCTGGGCCTGCGACACAAGGGCTTGCGTCGTAGGGTACAAGGGTCCAACGTATAAATAGTCATTTAGGGCTTCATTTGTTAAAGATTGATCATTTTGTGTGTGAGAAACGTTTACAGAGAGATCAGAGAGTTTGGGAGTGTTTGTGTATGGTGCTTAAACCGATTGTTTTTGTTAATCAATAACAGAAACATTATTTATATCGTTGTGTTCGATTTATATTCACGTTCATTATAATTGATTGTTGTTTCCGCTTTATTCAATTGATTGTGATTCACATCTCCAAGATCGCCACAAGGACTTTCAGCTGGTATTAGAGCGGGAGGAGTTGCTTGAATCGTTATTGAACGTGTTTTCGAGTTAAACAAACGTGCATATTGAAGATTAATTGATTATTCATTGTTTCGGTGGTTGGTGGATCATTCAGATCGGTTTTTGGAGTCTTTTTTGGTGCCTGATCGTCCTCCGTTCGTCGATTTCACTTTGGGTTTCGAAAAACTTCGATTTTAGGGTTTTCTGCTACTGCTGCCGTGACATTGCGACACAAGCAGCGACACAAGCTTAGTGTCGCTAATTAGGGTTATTGCGACATTAACTGCGACATAAGTTGCGACATTACTTGCAACATTACATGCGACATCATCTTGCGACACAACCTTGTGTCGCTAAATCCTTGCCAAAAAAAAAAAAATTGTGTTTTCAAGTTTTTGTCGTAGGCTTAAAAGCGTTCAATTTTAGCATGGAAAAAGTTTCATTTTACCCGGGCATTTTTGGACATTTTCGGCCGATATTTTGGCGGGAAATTCGCGAAAAATTTTGTCGTACCAAATTTTGTTTTTAAGCTTAAAAGTGCTTAAATTTGATTTTGGAAAAGTGTCGTATTACTTAAGCCAGTTTCGGTATTTCCGAACGAAATTTTTGGAGGGAAAATTCGAATATGGACTTTTTGACCCAAACCATGAGAGACCGGTTGAAGTCTTTATTTAATGAGGATTTTGATCGTTGGAAGATCATCTTTGAAGATTTGATTACGTTGTATGATCCAAATTTATGGATTTTCATTACTGAGCCATATGGACCTCCAACAATTGCAGAATATGAATTTTTCCCAAAGATACCTACAAGTGTAAAAACGGAAAGCCAAATGTCCGACACGGAAAAGAAGATGTTTAATTTGGAAAATAAGACATTTGAAACAATATTGGCTTGTTTACCAAACAGAGTATCCTCACATTACAAAATAGAACCTACATCATTTCATTTGTGGGACTCTCTTAAATTTAGTTACGGAAGTAATACTTCGTTCAGTGTGATAAGTTATGAAGAAAGGATGAAAGAGGATTTGATGAAGAGAGAAAATGAAATCAAATCCCTTCAAACCCAAGTGCTCAACATGGAGAATGAACGGGAAGAATTACGGTTAAAGGTTGCCAGGATTGGAAGAAGGAATTCTGGAATTAGAGAACCAACAAAAGGTATTAACAAGGCTACAAAAAGATCATGAGCTTTCGTTAAAGACTATTCAAGATCTTCGTGAATGACTCTCTAAATCTGAAAAGGATGTGAAGAAGGTTTACGAACGTAAATCTTCGTGTAGGAAGAATAATTCTTCGTGTGATAAGAAGAAATTTTCCCAGTTCACTAATTATTCCTTACAAAAGAATAAGAAGTGTATGAAGTGTTCTGGGATAATACAATCAACCAATTCAAATAATAATCAAAAGGTTAATTGTTGTGATAATTCCAGTAACATCAAATGTAACAAAAGTTCGGCTTCAACATCTCCAAAGAAATCAGGAGATTTTAAACCGACACTATAACCGAAATCGAGTCGAACAAAGTCTTATGCTTATACTCGTGAGCAAATGTTTGCGTTTGCACCACCACGATTTCATCATATGGTGCAACATAGACGAAAAGATTTTGTTCCTTTCTCCTGGAGGACATCGATTCAGTGTAACGAATTCAGAAATGAAACAAGATGTTTAAATTTCAAGTGGAATTCGATGTCTTTGGATTTGATTGATGAATCATATTGGAAGGTCTTGAAGATTACAAGAAAGATTGGGACCGTGCTCAAATGGGTTCCGAAAGTTATAAGTTTTGTTTTTGTTTTTGTTTTTGTTATTGTAATTGTATATAGTATACAAATATACAATATACACTTAAAAAAAATTAAATTTTGTTCCTGTTATTTGAGCACGGTTATATACTTATCAGAAGACCAAGGAGAAAGTTGAAGAGAAAGGAGAATCCAACATTATCAATAACAAATTTCTTGCATCTGACGATCCTTCAAGAGTTCGAGGTGAATGTGCTGTTCAGGGGGAGTTTGTTGATAATAGATCAACATGTTTATTGAACAGGCAGATTCTTGGAGGTTTCGGTGAAGTTGTTGATTAGAGAGAGGATTAGTGCTGGAAGATACTCAAGCTAAAGTTGAAGATTTGAAGACATATCCAAGCTATTACCAAGGGGGAGTTTGTTGATGCAAAATCAACATATTTTGTCAACAGCTTGTATAGAATATTTAGCTTGAAACAACAAATGAAATTGCATGTATTTGGGCCTGTGACATTGGATCTATGTCGCATGGGTCTAGGCCTGCGACACAAGGGCTTGCGTCGCAGGGTACAAGGGTCCAACGTATAAATAGTCATTTAGGGCTTCATTTGTTAAAGATCGATCATTTTGTGTGTGAGAAACGTTTACAGAGAGATCAGAGAGTTTGGGAGTGTCTGTGTATGGTGCTTAAACCGATTGTTTTTGTTAATCAATAACAGAAACATTATTTATTATTTGTATCGTTGTGTTCGATTTATATTCACGTTCATTATAATTGATTGTTGTTTCCGCTTTATTCAATTGATTATGATTCACATCTCCAAGATCGCCATAAGGACTTTCAATAGTTGAATCTACAACCGGAGAACCTGATTCACAACCGGAGAACCTGAATCTCCAACATTTACAACGTCATTTGGGAACTTTCAAAAAGTTTTATACCTAAAAACGTTCGCTTAAGGGAGAAAATCTCAACACTTTCCCTATATAAGGATCGGAACGAATCATAAAACAATTCTCTCCAAAAAGGTCGAGGCTCGTGACTTTATAAGAGCATATTTTAGTATTCATATATTAATAAATAAATTCTTTAAAGTGACCTTTAAGAAAATGTTTTTAATTATTGTCTGAAAAACACGCGCATGTCGAAAGGAATACGCAATTTCAAGCTTTTAGCCGAAACAAATACATTCCATAGACCCGCGTCAGAAGAAAAAAATTAAAACACTAAAAAATACACTAAGTTTAATACCTTGGATTGATTATAATAGTCCCGCAAAAATTTACGCGTTTCTTAAATTATTTATAACGTAACAAGGAACCAACAAGTAACTAGTTACAATAAGTATACTTAAGATTCGTACTTACGATTAATAGGACATTAGAAATTAATCTAGAAGCATTAGGCTTAATCCTAGAGTACACTAGGGACCATGTGTAAGGAATATGGTACTTAGGGACATGACACATATTCCTAAGGACCACTAAACCTTCCATATATCCCTATAATTCAAAAGTAAGAAGAAAACTTCTTCTTCCTCCCTCCCCACTTCCCACAAATCGGCCACCCATCACACCACCTTCAAGCCACCATCAAAACTCCACCAAAACTTGTAATCTTATATCTATTGAACTTCTCTTTGCATGCTCTTCACGGTTGTACGATTATTTTCAAGTTTAATCCATAGAAACTAAGGTATGATCACAAAACCCACCTTAAACTTAAAAGTGCTTGTTTAGATGTTTAGAGCAATTACATGCTACTACCATGCCAGTATCTAAATATTTAAGCTTAATTGTGAAGCTTTGAATGATTATTACATGATGATTGTACCATGTGGTTAGCTTATTGTTGTAAATTGCAAGTTTGACCTTTTAAAGTCAACAAAAAGTTAACTAGCTAGCATGAATAGAATAATGGATTAAAATTGCTTGACCATTCTTGCTTACTAGGATGTTTGTACTTGCTTGACTAGTCAAAATAGGCAATATAACTTGAGAATCATCATTTTGAAAATAGAAGTCTTGAATTAAACCAAACACATGGGCATGATGACTTTTTGTGCATAACCTAGCTTGTTTACCAATTAGGAAAATGTTTAAAATAGTTTAGATCATGTATACATGAATAGGTTATAATTGTGGCATACGGGTACTTAAAAATCTCATTTAAGGAAAGCTTTGACCTGAAAAGTCAACTTGAAGTATTGATTTCTCTTTACAAATCATTTTTATTCAAAAACCTTACTTCAACTTGAACTACCAAAAAAGTCAAACCCTACTGCTAACGATATGATCAAGAATTGTGAAATCTTGACATTTCAAAATTGAGTAATCCCAAACTTGTAAATGACAATATTTCACAATAAAGCTATCACCATTTCTTGACTTTACATTTTCATATATTAATTACCACACTACATGTCACCTTAGTATGATTAAAACTAATTATCTATTGCTTGGGAACATTGGATATTTGATGTAATCTTTGGACTATCACAAATTTAAAGCCCTTATTTTGAATTTTCTTTAAGAAATTTCGAAAATGCTTTAAATTTTCTCTTCCTTGAGAATCCATTACTTTAAATTTCTCATGTTCTCAGGTACCATGAAGGAATCAAAGCTAAACCCAGCACGACCGCTTGCAGGATCTCTTGCCTACCTCAGTGCCACACCTGAGTACGACCGGATGGTACAAATATGGAGAGATAAATCATTTGGCCATTTCAGATACATAGATTGGGATAAGCTGCAAATATTGGGGTTTAGGCAGAGATTAGAAAGTCTGCTCAGTTACTCAGTAGAGGGTCAGCAGTTTGAGCCGCTCAAAAGACTGTTCAGCATTGATGAGTCGGTATACATGGAAATGATAACCGAGTTCATGACCACGTATACATTTGAGCCAGGGAGCAGAGTTGGTAGTGGTTCGATTACCTTTCATTATATGGGTAGCATGTTCACCTTGTCACTAGCTCAGTTTGCACAGCACCTAGCTCTCTACACTCCAGAAGAGATACGATCCCCTCTGTTCACTAGTGGAGCTACCACAGTTTCCCTCACGACTACAGCCACTGAGGCATTGAGTCATTGGTCGCCAATGAAGTTCTTTTCGGGTATTAAGGCTACCCAACTCAGAGACCCAGTCCTACAGATTCTACACAAGCTATTAGCTTGTTCGATTGATGGAAAACATACGACTAATGGTCGAGTTGCCGAGTTTGATGTTGCTTTGATGGCATCTATCCTCAGCAGGAGGAACATTCAGGTTGCCCACACAGTTGCTCAGCGAATTTTGGAGGAGCAAAGTTATGAGTCAAAAAGGTCATTAATGGGCTCGGTGGTTACGAGGTTGATTAGAAACATGGGACTGCTCAGAGCAGAAGTGGAGAAATTCAAAAGCCTACCTAATTAGAGTGCCCAACCATTAGACTATGATTTTCTGAGATCGATGGGGATAATCAAGGTTTTGAAAGATGGCACAGTTTATATTAGAGCACGACCAGCAGATCCCGATAGTATTGACACCCTGGTGCCAGATTTAGTTATACTAAGAGGGACGAGAAAGAGGAAGCAGTCAGGAGAGCCCAGAGATTCAGAGTCAGATGAGGATGAGGATGAAGATGATCCTGTAGACCCAGTTGCACCACCACCAGTAGTACCATCGCCTGTCAGTGCAGGACCTTCTAACCCGGGCCCTAGAGTACAGATTCCCAGATACATCTATCACTATGGAACACCTCCAGGGGCAGACTATTGGTATTGGATCATGCAGGTCAGATGTTACAGGGCTATGAGATAGCAGATTGCAGGGATACCGGTAGATCCACTTCCAGATATACCATGCGGGTTAGGCCGAGCACCACCACACATATATCCCCCTACAGTTCTTGCTCAGACACCTCACCTATATCCAGGCCGTGGTCATGGCTTACCTCCTCGAACAGTTCCACCTAGACCACAGCCACCTCCAGCACGGGTTCCTAGTACGAGAGAGCCTGTCCCCTCAGTAGTTGATTCAGCCAGGTGATAGCCTTCGAGAGATAATGGCAGATCCAGAGTTTCTAGGCAAGTTGTCACTGCACAGAGCCGCAGGAGCCTCAGACAGCCCGATCCCACCATCGTATTATAGGCCCCAGTGTCCTCCCATAGACAGACAGACTTATTCAGGGGACACACTCAGCTGGGATCGCCTGTTATGCTACTTGACAGTTTTGGTATGCCTGCAGGGCAATTTGTTGACCAGTTGATACACGATGGAGTTTTTACAGACACAGGAGCTATTCAGGATGCATCAGATGAAGGTACCCAACATCAGCATAATCTAGAAGATGACTCCTCATCAGATGAGACATCCTATGCACCTATCAGATCTTCATCAGCAGTATCACGAGCACCACCAGCCGAGCAATAGATTGCTCCACTTTCTGACTTCTTACTATTTTCTACCAGACATTATTATTATTTGTATCTGATGTACCGTGGATGCATAGACATCACCTCTATCCAGTTATTACTTTATCACTTCACTTTTCTTTTAGCAGCTATTACTTGATTATTGAGTGGCATGTTTGTTTGAATCCAAACACTATTTATTGAAGACCATAATGGAGAAAGTTGTCGACCACGCCATGAAAGATGCCGGAAGCCGAAAAATGCAAACCAGCAATCTTCTACAAATAGACAAAAGTACACACAACACGAAGCGGTAACCCGTTCCAACTTTCTATCCGTTTAATGCCTTGATTATCTCATCCGATATTCCAAAAATAAGTGTGGGATCTCAAAACCACACTACACTTACGGAACAATCCAAAAATAAGTAAAGTCTCTAAGTGTGGGATACTTCGACAAGAGGTGTTCAATACATAGATTCGAAGATTAGGGACAATGTTCCTCTAAGTGTGGGATATACGGTCTGCAACCGAAAGTTTAACCTCTTGTCCGTAACATAAACAATATTTTTAAAAGGCTAAAAATAGAGAAATTTTCAAAAATTTTGATTCAAAAGTAACATTCTTTAAAAACCTCTATTTTCAAAAATATAAATTACGGCAAGAAACGAGTTTTTAAAGAAACAAACCGGTTTTCTTAGAATAAGATACGGACGAAAAGGGCAACACATGGCTAGGTACACATTGACCAAAACATTTCATTCGTGAGGTTTGAGCCCTGATTAGCATTCATCTTTAAAATGCTTCACTTTTCATTTCATGTGTGTGCCGATGTATGCATTTGAATTAGAACTTGCTCTTTTAATGCATTTCGAGATCACACCAATGAGTGGCATATGTGGCATAGGTACAACCTATCTCGATACTTTCTAAGGAATCCCAACACCTACTTACCACCAAACATCCACTCACTACTCACTCTTCACACATAAACAAAAACTTCCCTTTATATCTTCCTCCTGAACCTAGGGAAGCCACGTCTTCCAAAATTTTTAGAGACACTCTCAATTTCCACAAGAAAAGCCCATACAACCTCACAACCCAATACCATACGGAACCTTTCGGACGAAATATCCATCGGTAGGGGCAGCATGATAAAAAGAAAGAAAAAAAAAGAAGAAACATACATGCCGGTACGACCCAAAAAGTCCAGAAAAGAAAAATTCAAATCCGAAAAAGGGTTGCGCTATTAAGTCTTTTCAAGTCTGAGAAATTCCAGAAGAGACTTTCTCGGAAAAACACAAAAGGTTCAAGAAAGATACAAGGAAAGAAAAACCCATAATCTTCCCTTTCACACACCTTCTTCAATTCTCCCAAATCCAAAAACCCGATTCCTTTCTAAGAAATCTTGAAAGATTAGTACCGTTCTCATCCAAAGTGATGGAGATTTAATTCTTGATCAAGCCTATAACGATAATGTTATATGAATGGCTATCTAAGTGATTGACACTAGCAAGTAGGAACCCTAAACACCTGAGTGATTTGAGTAACCCACTGCGAGGATTGCCTAGCATGATTACCATTTAAGTTGCTTGAAGAAAGTATCAACTTCTATAAACCCTTAGTTTCTCATAAGAACTTTTTCATGACTGGAACTTTATATCTTTGGAAATGGTACTTCTAAAAGATACGTGTAACTAGAATCTTCCTAAAGGCCTTTTATGAATGAGTTTGCTTAAAGTTCTAAGTGTGGGATACTTGATATCGTGTAAAAAGTCACATTTTTACTACCGATATCTCTCTCATTCTAGAAATACTTGGCAAATAGACTCAGATAATGTTCAAATTAATGAAACTTTGCCAAGAAGGTCAAAACAGAGTTCCACGAGAAAAATCAAGCAAAACGGATGAAAAACGAAGATTCCACACACATTTGAAGATTCAAGACATCGAGACAAGATTTAAAGGCAAAAGTTCCCATCACTGAGATTTCTCTTATCCAAGATATTCGTTTTCAAAATACGAATCTAACAGAAGAAAAGTCAACAAAAACGGATGAAGAATGAAGATTCTACGTACGCCGGAAGATTCAAACGATTCGTACGAGACATCCAAAGATAAAAGACATATTTTTGGGATTACTTTTCATCAAAGTCTTCATTTTTGAAAAACGAATCCAACGCAAAAAGAATCAACGAAAATGGACGTATAACGAAGAAGATACGCACGAATCAAGAAACGAAGCAAAAGACGGCGAACCGGGGCGGCAGCCTACCAGCCACCGCCGGCTGCCATGGTGGCGGCGCCGGCTGCCTGCCCCCGTCCCCCGTCCACTTTTTCATCCTCGCCCGTACTCGCAGGGTAAACGTGTTAGACCTTTTTCGCAACTTCAGGGTACACGTGCTAGACCTTTACGCGCTTTAGGGTACATGTGCTAGCAACTTTTCCACCTTTTACTAACATGTGCCCCAAATTGCTAAGATGCACCCATTTTCTCCTATAAATAGGAGGCTCCATGGCTCATTTCAACACACACTCATATACACCCCTCACACCTCATATCTCACAAATCTCATTCTAATTTCTCTTCTATTTTATAGTTTTTCTCATTCTAGAATTATTATAATTAATCTACGGATTAATATAGGAGCTAGAACGAACGACAAGGATTCGGAGATAAACCTTTGTACGTGTGAAAGAGTTGTCAATCATAATAATATGCTGCTACGCATTTATTTCCGGGTGATATCAAAACCTTTATCATACTTGTTTTATTTCGTATTTTAAATATGTATTATTACTTGGTATGTGATTTATTTGTTGCCATGAATTGCAAGTAGTTTATTATTGTGATTGTGATGTAGATAATTACAAGTAGGGATGACATTATATAATTAGTGCATGATAATCGTAAAGTGATATGATGGCCCCTATTCGACTGTTTATTCGATATAGTACTGGAAATGCTTTCGAGCAAAGTACAAATGTATGGAAGTCATAAACGACCGAATGTAGTTATATCACTAGAATCAACTCTGGTTTAACAGTTGGAATTCCAGAAGGATAATACAATTTCACAACTAACTGGTATATCCATGTACTGTTAAGATCTTTTTTGGGTATAGGGTAAATTTTACCTGGTAAATGTATTACTCCAAAAACAGTTAAGTACAAAGGATGTAAGTGAATCTCACATCTCAGCCCGTTACATAGGCAAAAGACTAGATAACTAGGACACAACCACTAAGCAACATTTGACTCAACATAAAATCAAACCAAAACCGTACGACAATAAACAACCATTACATTTGACTCCACCACATCAAAAAATAGACTATCTTTTAATCTGTCCACGGAGGTTGATATCAAAAGCCTTGCAGAAAGCAGCTTGTTCTTCAGTCAGATCATAGGCTTGATCATCATAATCCCCATAAAAGTCATCATCATCAAAGTATTCAAGATTACTATTACCACCACCTCCTCCTAATCCCAACCCAAAAGCTATATATTGGGATGTTTCATTATAACCCTCTTCAATATCACTTTCTGAGTCATCCAAAATTTTATCCACATTAGACACATTTTCCTTGCTTTCAAGAACTGCCTTTCCATCCCCCATAGTATTATCAACTTGTTGAAATACATCATCCTTTTTAGATTCATTCTCGTTCAGAGCAGAAAAAGAATTGGATGTACTAACATGAGTATCCTCCTTAAACTTCAGTATCCTCCTTAAACTTCGATTTATCTTTATTAGCAACCACTTTAGGATGGTACACAAAGTTAGTCTTTTGTTTACCTAAAGGTATCCCTTGAACTTTCCTTGGAATCTGCCCCTCTTTATTAGCTTTAGCACCCTTTGAGCCAACCTCAACAAACCCATCCTTAACATTTTGCTTTACCTGTTTAGAAGCTAGTTTTGACGGGCATAGATCATTAGAGTGACCAAAGAGTTTACAATTATCACATCTAGGAGGCTTCCACTCATATTGAACCCGGACAGTTTCCTTAGTATAGCCTGGCCCATCCATCTTTGGAATAGCAACAACAATAACATTCTTTAGAGCGTGCTCAGAAGTGATCTCAATCAGAGCTCTAGCGAAACTATTTCTACCCCATGATTCCTTACACATAGTAGCAGTAAACGAATCTAATCTCATGGGAGTGCCAAGCATAGTTGCAATCATGCTCAAACCATCACCTATAAAGGTAGCCATTGGAACATCATGTAATTTAACCCACACAGGCACCTTAGTAAGATCTTCCTTAGTTAAACTTATATTAGGCGCCCATTGGTAAAGGATTATTGGGATGGTGCGAATCATCCATGGACCATTCTCAAGAACATCATTCATACCCTTAGCAGTGGAGAACTTAAAGAAAAAGAACCCCCTAGCATTCAGCATCACCTTTTGAAGACCATATTTTGACCAAGCATTCCGCACATAATTTTCTACAACCAGAAATGCAATGCGCTTACCAATGAAGTAACCATACAATGTATGCAAAAACCTGTTACGAACTTCCTCAGCTGAAGATAAAGGGATAGTAATATCAGCTTCAGTAACAAAAACATCAGACTTTACGGGCCGGAAGTTAACCTTGTTAGTCCCTGAATTTTCAGCAGTGACGACATTCAAATACGTTGGTTTAACACCATCTCCAGGTTGATTAGTCTTCTGATCATTTAGTTTTACATTTTCTTCCCCAATCGACTTCTATTCCGAACCCTTTTTCAAATTATCAAGTTCGTCTACCTTCAAATTCTTAAAAGATCCAACAGGATTAGTCTGATTATAATCCATAAGATTATCCGTAACATGCAGACCATCCTTCGGCACCTCCTTATTCGGTATACCAGATGTTTTCTTCAAAATCGATTTGACACGAGGCTGTTGAACATTAGCCTTAGTACTCATCTCTTTAACCCCTCTCCCCGGACTCAAAAAACCCTTCTCCATGCTACATGTAGATCACCACCGCAGACAGATTCTACAAAACCCTAAGTGACGAACCAGAAACCAAATAAAAAACCACACCCGAATGCTGGTTAAAAACGACCAGACACCAGCAACTAACCTTGCCAAATATAGGAATGGAAGGTAAATTAGCTCGGCCAGGAATATGGAAGTAATACGTGAAGATCTTGTCACCCAAGTGTAAAAAACGAATTAGGGTTAAAACCCTAAAACATATTCGTTTAGCCCAAGCAAGAAGAAACCAATCAGAGACAAGATGAATAATTGTTAATATGTAAAGGATACGAATTAATAGTAGTAATGCTTAACCATTAAACCACAAAAGCAAATGATTATGAAACCCTAAATTCTGGTTATCTATTTAGTCTGTAAAGGATACTGTTAAGATCTTATCAACTTAAGTTTAATCTATTTAGTACCCTTTCTGGTTATCCACGTGACTGCAACCTAGTAATTAGGAACTGATCAACCTTAATTATGGTAAGTAGTTATCTGTGCCCATGACATACAATAAGTAAGACACAGTGAAACCACTCGATGTATATATTAGGTTTACATTTCCACATTGCTTTACATTTAATTAGTTTAGAGTGTCATTTAAATTACTCTTGACCGCATGTTAGACGTAAGACGTCGTAGAACTACCCTGTAAACTACACGGTCTAATTACTGAAAGGCATGGTCTGCATATGAAACACGTATTTAACAAACTGCGAATAATCCAGGAATGTATAACTAAGGAGAGATTTAAGTCATAAGTCGAAGAAACCGGAATCTAATTAATCATAAATAAGACTTAGGAATGAAAGTAAGAGTCCAAGTGACTTAGGATACTTAAACCTCTAGGTCTTATAAAATCGGCGGTCTAAACATACAAAGTTATTAATCTGCATGATAATAGAACAGTAAACTATCTTAGGGATTAAGAACGGTCGGACCTATGAGACGATACGCCACTGATTCATGCACCTTGGTATAAAACAAAAATAGGTTGCTTATCTCTTAACCAGATAGGTGTTGGAAGTTGGCATATTGCTCTGATCAGAATCATTATAACCTAGTTCCTAGTGACATGCCAATGGGAAATTTAGTTGGTAGGGTTCTAGAGTTTACACCTAATAGTTTACTTATTTTATTAACTTTTGTCCTTATTAGGTTTGTCATCCCGAAACATTAATTATCGAAATCTCAGCAATCACATATTTATCTTTATCTGCTTTCCTGTATTTAATTTTCTACAATTTACTTTCCTGCACTTTAATTATTTGTCTTTAGTTTAAAAACCCCCCAAACCTACCTACTTTGTTCCATCCTAAATACGTCCCTACCGAAAGCACCAGCTTTAATCACCCACACGTTTTGACTCATAGAACAATCTTAGGTTATACTTACCCTTACTAACCAGAGTAGGTAGTACATATAATTTAAGCCCCGCTATTTATAAATTTTAAAAACCCTGTTGGCGCCCGATTAGTTACCATCAACGACACCGACACTTTCGGGTGCCATCAATGCTAGATCTCTGACCATTAGACTTAGACGTTTGTCCCTAATCTTTTGGCCGATACACAAACTTAGGTTTCGGATTATGAACTACAAACCCTTCCTTTGCTTTAACCTGCTTTTCACGCACAACTTGTTTGGGAACAATAAATTCATCATTATTAACCTGGGGAACTTTCTTAGCAACCTCCTTAACCACTATTTTCGGGCATTCAGAATCTTTATGTCCAAAAAGCTTACACGAGCTACACCAAGGTTGTTTCCACTCATACTCAACACGAACCGTATTCAATGTTTTACCATTTCCCTCAACCTTTGGAATCGCAACAATTACATTTTCTCTTAGGGCAGATTCCGAATCAACTTCCACCATAGCACGTGCAAAATTTGGACGACCCCACGATTCCATACACATAGTACTTGTGTAAGAATCCAACATTAGCGGTGTACCAACCTTCGTTACAATAGCACTTAACCCTACTTCATTAAAAGCAAGGAGAGGAATATTTTGAAGTTTTATCCAAACCGGAACTTTAGATAAATCTTCCTTAGCCAGATCCGCATCTGAAGTCCATTTCCTTAGAATAATAGGAACCAACCGAATCATCCAAGGACCACCCTCTATGACCTGATTCATCACAAATTCAGAATTGAATTTAAAGAAAAAAAACAATTTGCATGCATCATAACCCTTTCAATTCCAAATTTCTTCCATGCATTCATTACATAATTCTGAACCACTGGAAATGTCAATCTTTTACCTATAAAGTAACCATATAAAGTATGAACATTGTAATACCTACCAAATTAGGACTAGTGATTAGTGCCTAATTCTTTGTTAATACATGTATTTAGTTCTATGTTAGGCTAATTAATGTATTGAAATATATATTGATGAATATATATACGATTATGCGATTTGATTAAATCGTACGTAATTCAAATCGAATGTAATTCGATTCAATTTATACGGACGTTGGTGAACATTTTTATTAAATAATAGAACCCTATTTTATCCAAAATATTATTTAGATAAAATTTCAACTCAAATTCGTATCGTACAAACAAGGATTACGTGATTAAAATAATAAACACGCAAACAAAACGAAACAAGTTAAGTTATAGTTTAAAACCCAATTACTAAGTAATTGGTAAAATACTTCAACAAGGTATTTATAAAACATTCGTATTTTAAAATGTACATTCAAACGTATAAAATAATTAAATTAACGTTTAGACAGTCGGGAAAATGAACACCACACGGAGCGCAAACACGGAGAGTTAACACGGGAACCAACCACACTTGCGTGGGGCCCAAGTGGGCCGGCCCCCATATCACCACCCTCACCATCACCTCTTTCTCATTTCTCTCATCTTACTCTCTCTCTTTTCCTCTTTTTCTCTCAAATCACCATCACCACCACCACCATTAAACCACCAAAAAGCACCACGAAACAACCTCGGATCCTCACGCTCGTTTGGAGAAAAAGATTCCTCGCATCACGATCTACACTTCCATCTTTTCGAAATCTCTCCGCGTGAACTTGTAAGATTCCCGATAAATCTTGAAACTCTTCGATTTTGTATATTTTTACTTGAAAGTTGTTTATTTAGCTTTGAAATGTCCATCTAAGGGTTGGGTAAAAGAATCGGACCAAACGGAAACCAGAAAATACATTTTTGGCTCAAAATCCGTCGAACAGACCTAAGTGTCGCATAGGCCGAACCAGTATTGCGTCACTTCGTGCGTCACTTAAGTACCGCATTAAGTGACGCATAAAACCCTAAATTTGCGTCACTTGTATAAGTGAAGCATAAAACCCCTTTTTCTCGACACTTACATCCGTCACTTGTCCAGTGACGCCCAACCCCACTTACCGACACTCCTCACGACACTTGTCTAAGTGTCGCCTATAATTGAACTTTGATTCCATCCGTCACTCGCCTAGTGACGCCTAGAACCCTTACCCGACACTAACACCTGACACTGCCTTAGTGACGCCTCATCATGCGTCACTTCCCTAAGTGACGCCTTTAACTCAGATTTTACTATTTTATGAGTCACTCCTAAGTGACGCATAAACCCCTAAGTGTCGCATCAAGTGACGCTAAAAACAGACTGTTTGCAACTCTTTTTCACTCTAAGTGTCGACCTTCGATAACCTCAAACACTTATACGATACGACTTCTAAAACACATTGGAACATGTTTTCAAGCATAACACTTCGAAATCTTAATAATAATGATAAGATTATTATTACAAACAATCACCAACGGGCCGTACACATTTTCAAACACTTAAACAAATCAACCAAATCGTAGTAATTTGGACATTCCAGTTGGATGAACAACTACAAGGGTGATCTTTTGAGATACCCAATCATGTTTATAACCATCGCGTGTCGTGGACACCCTCAGGTTACGAGTCTTCTGACAATCACTAATCGGCTAATCAACTAACGTTTATTGATTAAACGCTTCAAGACTCAGGTGAGTCTCATGACACCCCTCTTTTACAGTTTTTACTAAGGGGTGTGATTCATTGCTCGTTTTTAACATGTGAATGCAAGTACAAATATTTTCATATACTACATGAGTTTTACACAACTAATCATTTCAAAGTCCTCCGTCAGCATAGTTTGGTTATACGTTGTAGCGTGAATATTAGTATATGATATCATATAAGATTGACCCTCCTCGTCCGGGTTAGCAAGCACTAACTGGGTAAACGGACGTACTAATATTTGTTTAGACGAGTGTTGATTAGGCACTCATGGAGACACCTCGATCAGGTCCTTAAAGGTGGATCCGGACCCCTCGAGTTAAGCTCAGACTATGTGCTCATGGTTGTATACATTATTATTATCTTTATTTGCTAGATGCAAATCAGTACTTAAATCTTGCGGTTCATACGACATCATTTGATATTCAAACCTGTGAGCTCACCAGCGTTAGCTGACCCTTTTTAGCATGTATCACAGGTACTCAGTAGTAGATTTGGACTGCCCTCAGGATTACTATAGCTCGAGTCAGCATGCAGACAATAGAGTTTTACTTGCATTAGTATATTTTGTACAAGTATTTATGTATTGGAATCTCTCATTTAATCGAACACGAGCTATGTACGGATTCAACTATTGTAAACATTTTAATATCAATATCTTTTGTTAAAACGACGCATATAGAGTCGTTTGCTATATATCTGTGGGCTTTGATTATTGATTAGTAACACCCAAATTATGCTTACGCCAAATAGTAAATTTGGGGGTGTTGCAGATTAGTATCAGAGCCTAAGGTTATAGTGAACTAGGTTGTATTTAGTAGGCCTAGACTATGACCGTTAGGCAGTATTCCTTATTAAGTATGATTAGGTTCAGTGACTATATGGTATTGGTTTAATTTAACATAGCCTGATCAACTATGTATAATTAAAAGAATATGATGTGAGATCTGAAAGGAGTCATGATTGAACAGGATACACTAGTTGACTCTGACCATGAGAGAAACGGGGACTCAAACATGTCTGTGTTAGACACCCTAGGCTATTATGTGATATACATATATACATAGATAGGCCTCGCTCTCGCTCAATATCTTAGACTATATTATATACGTATTATATGAATATAGACCTCATTCTTTTTAACGCTCTGTCTCAGAATGGCAAGCACACCACCCAATTCATCATACTCTCAATCCGGATCGCATAACCCGAGGGTAGCTAGGAAGAATGCCAGGTTGCCTCGAGCTAGCCCGTATCCCACTCACTCCACTCTGTCGGCCTTGGCCGCTAGGCTGAACCGTCACGAGCAATGACTTCGCACCATGGATGTCGCATTGCAAGAAATAAATGAAAATTGGAGACTCACAGCGGTAGAGCGTATCAACCAAGTCTCTGAAGATCACGAAAACACCGTTAGCAACATGAACATACTCCATGACCGAGTAGTAGAATCAGGGGTAGAAGTCGAGCTCTTACGACTCAGGTTGGAACAATGCGAACAGCGCCTGCAAGAGACCGAAGAATACTCAAGGATGCTGGTACAACGATTAGCCTTAGCAGAAGACAACGCCCGACAAACCAGCAGACTCGCGATCACCGTGGATCGACTTGTCACACTAATGGAAAGGATAAACTTGCGTTAGAACTAGTGTGACTGTCATCTTGTAATCTATATCTATCTATGTAGGACTCTTACAATTCGAACCGGATGTAGCAATTCCCGGTACCTTTTGTACTTCCCATATTATGTAATCTTTTGAAAATCCGTATCATGTATCCATCTTGGTTATTTTAATGAAATATGATTATCACTTTGTACTATCATCGTATATTTCATCATATACACCTGTGATATCAGATTTTCACTCAAGTATCTCATTGTCTTTTCTTGATCTTGTTCAGTAAGATGCCACCAAAGCGATTCACCTTCAGCGAAACTGAAATCGCCCAACTCATAGCTACCCGACATCCCAGTTCGGGCAGCGAAGATACAGCTGTCAACAGGCCTCAATCCAAACCCTGCTCGTACAAGGACTTCCAGAGCTGCAAACCCTTGAACTTCAAAGGAACCGAAGGAGACATCGGATTGATCAGATGGTTCGAGAAAATGGAGTCCGTCTTCCACATCAGCAGATGTGCGGAAAAGGACAAAGTCAAATACTCCACCTGCACCCTCGAAGACGGTGCCCTCTCATGGTGGAATTCATATGCCCAGTCTGTGGGTATTGACACCGCCTACCTACTCCCTTGGGAGGAGTTGAAGAAAATGCTCACCGATGAGTACTGCCCTAGTGAACAACTCCATAAGCTGGATGAGGAGTTCTGGCACTTGAAAGTGCAGGGGACTGATATTGTTGGATACACCACCAGGTTCCAACAACTTGCCATCCTTCGCCCAGCTATGGTGAGTACCGAGCCTGAGAAAATCAAGAAATATTCGTGGCCTTCCGGAACCTATCCGGGGAAACGTCGCATCATCAAACCAACCCACTCTTCATGGCGCCATCCGGCTGGCCATGAACTCCTAGCCATGAACGAAGACCCTGAACCACCCACTTCTTCCTCTAACCACCTCAAAAGAAAGTGGTCCGACAACCACAACAACTACCAAAATAAGAAACCCGACACCATCAAAGCCTACAACTCAACCACCGAAACCAGACGGGGTTACACCGAGAACAAGCCCTACTGTTCCAAGTGCAACCGCCAAAATGAAGGTCCTTGCGGTCCTTACTGCAACAACTGTCAGAGGTACGGCCACCTCACCAAGGACCGTAGATCTCCTACCAACAACAACAACTCTAGCAACAACACCAGACCACACCGAGCCTGCTTTGAATGCGGAAATCCTGGGCACTTTAGGAATGAGTGCCCGAAATTGAAGAACAAGGCCACAATGCTAAAGGTAGAGCCTTTGTACTCAACTCTGGGGAAACCCGTTAGGACCCGAATGTGGTCACGGGTATGTTCCTCCTCAACAACTTAACCTTCTGGTTTACTCCAACAGCCCAGCATTCCTGAATGGAAATGGGAACAAATCGCCATGTATTTCATAACCAAACTACCAAAATCAATGAGCGGTTGCGATACCGTTTGGGTGATCGTCGATCGTCTCACCAAATCTGCTCATTTCCTGGCAATCAAGGAAACCGATAAAATGGAACGCCTCTCACAAATTTACATCAAATAAATTGTTTCTCGACACGGTGTTCCAACCTCGATTATTTCCGACAGGGACACTCGTTTCACATCTCACTTTTGGCAATCACTTTAAAAATCGTTGGGTACCCGTCTTGATATGAGTACCGCATACCATCCTCAAACGATGGTCAAAGTGAACGAACCATTCAGACATTGGAAGACATGCTACGAGCCTGCGTAGTTGACTTCGGGTGCAAACTGGGAAAGACACCTACCATTGTGTGAATTTTCCTACAATAACAGCTATCATGCCAGCATTAAGGCTGCACCATTCGAGGCAGTATACGGTCGTAAGTGCCGATCACCGATTTGTTGGACCGAGGTGGGGGACAGTGTAACACCCTCAATTTTCGGGTTGCGGAAGCGGTCGGGTCGGGTGTTACCGAATCAAATATCACAGCATAAGATACATAATGAACGACTCTAAATGAGACGTTTGAAAATAATTATACATTTTCCAAAGTAGAACGTTTAAAATGTTGCGAGTTTAATAGGAGTTTCTATTACATAATTTGAAAATACAAATGTAAATGCAGAGTGGTCCCCGTTGTTTGAAAATATGCGACTCGAGCTAGCTTATCTTGTAGCAATCCTAATCCTGTTGGGCACCTGAGAACACATGCTAAAACAAGTCAGCTATAGAGCTGGTGAGTTCATAGGATTGTTAGTTAAAACACAAAGTATAAATCCTGTATGTTTAGAAAAGTAGTTCAGAATTCACGATTCTGATTTGTATTAAGTTGAAGTTGTAATCACCAATGTGTATATGCTAGTCGAGGTATCTGTCACACCCCGCTAAAGCGGAAACACGAGATGTAACAGTACCGGGTAACAATGCATAAGATATAGAAGCAACACCATACATAATTTGTAGAAAGTATTACAAGTTATTACAAGTTCAACCCATAGTTTCAAAAGAGATTACACCAAGTTCATAAAGGTTTCCAAAAGATAGTCATAATTCAAAGTGAAGCAAACGCATATGAGTATGCATCCATGCAAAAGTACTCCTAGAATGCACCTTACTGTCGTTCGCCTGAAAAGCATGATAAAACAAAAGGGTCAACTATGGTCATAGTTGGTGAGTTCACAGGTTTAATGTCACAATTAATTGAACGAAAAGTTTTGCTCCTAAGAGACATAAATAAAATGATTGGTTGTAATAGTTGCGAATATGAAAGGTAATATACAAGAGTGTTAATGCAATTGAGGCCACTACTAAACCGATTCAACCGACACATGCCCCACGCTCCATGTTCTATCGCTAACATGAGTAAGGTGATACTATGCACTCACGAACAGTGTGAGTGAGGAGTGGTTTCCCCCTAAATAGCGCTATCCATAAATATCAACGGCTCGTATGGCTCTCGGACGAGTTAATAAGTAGTGTAAACTGTATTTCCGGGGACTTTAGCACGATAGTACTCAAGCATAACAATAGTATATACCAATTCGCATAAATAGTATAACAAAAGTTCAACAAGTTCATAAAGAGTACGACCAATTTAGTTAAAGTTCGAGATCATGCTTTTCACCCCAAAATAATAAACAAGTAAAAAGGGGCTGTGAAAACTCACAATTGAGCGTATGAGTAAACGATGAATGTAGCGCGCGTGCTTGTCGGGTATGGCTCCTATCCAAGACCTATGATCACGAGGTTTCTAATTAGTTCCTTTGTAATTTAGGTTTGTTAGGATTGCTTAGCTAAGTATTTAGATTACAAAGTGCCAACATGGTTTGTTTGCTTTTGAAGTTTGTTAGAGTCCAATAATCGCATGGAATATGATAATGTTTACACAAGTGTATAATATCCCACGATTGTTAGTGTCTTAGAATCATAATGTTTTGAGCTTTGGAACTTTGGTTCCTTCCAAATTATGGTTTACAACACACAATCGATAAATATATCATAAGACGCCCGAATCCCTTTAGGTTATCATTTATTCCCAAAAATAGTAAATTTCCCGTTTTCAAAATCGGAACCGATTATTGTTGACTCGGTCAAACCTTCTCGGTTTTACCCGAGGCTTTTACCCAAACCTTAAACATGTTTATGGGTCAAAAAGAGTTAGTCTTTCCTTAAGTAACAAGTCCGCAAGTGTCGGTTTTTAACTTTTACCAAAATCAGTCCATATTCTTATTTCCAGAAAATTACCTCAGTTGGTTTAATTTATTAAAAATACTTATGGTCCGAAATAAAATAAGGCAAAAATCACAGATCATCTTCAATATGTGATCTATCTACTGTAATTTTTCCATGGATTGTAGTGAAGTCCAAATATTTATTATTTTTACTTTTACCATCTGAGGTCAGATCTGAACACATGCATGCAATTATTATTTTTGTACAAAATGTACAAGGAATCAATAAAAGTGGTCTTCTTGAAAGTTGTAGCCAATGAAATTTGTAAACTTTTGGCGTTGGTTTCAAGTCATTTGGAGTTGTAATGCTCCAGTTATGATTAAAACATTGAGAAGAAAGTTTCTGCCTTAATATAACAGATTATACATCTCTGTTCACAAAAATTATAAAAAGTATCAAATGAACTCATAAAAACATGAGGCTTATGAGGTTGGAAAGTTAACTTCCAGAACTTGATTATAGCCTATAAAAACGTCCATTTTCATGAAGAAATGATTTTTATAAAAATCGTTGAAGTGGAAGAAGCTTTCTGGACAGAAAGTTGTAAACTCATGTTTAAGTGTTTCATTCAAAATAATGAACACCAAACATGAAATAAAGAAGATTATCATCTTTTGATCTTTAAATCCATGTTCTAACACATGCATGGTGTTGAAATACATCCATGATATATTAGAGATGATTATTAACATAAAAATTTAAGATTTAACATAAAGATGAACAAGATTTCAACAATATCACAACAATAATCGATTTTCACTTGATTTTCGGTTTGATCATGGATTACCCTTTCTATTAACACATAAAGATGTGAAAAGAGATAATCTACAAACATCAAGCTTTGCATGAGGATTTTAGCCATGGAAAAGGCTTAAAATCCGAATTTTTATGAAGAAGAAAGCAAGAAAATGGAAGAATAGTAAGTGTAGATGATGTAGTTTACCTTTATGTTCTTGTTTAAGCTTCTTAAAACATTTGAAATACTTGAATTGAGGTGGTTGTAGACTGATTTTTGAGAGGAGTTTGGAGAGAAAGAGTGTGTGTTCTTGAGAAAATGAAAGAGAGAGAGGGTGTGTGTATTTTTAGGAGAGTGTATGAGTGAAATGTGTGGGAAATGATGGAAGTGTATGGGGATTAAGGGCTGAACGTTTTTAGGGGATCTAGGGGTTATTTTCCCTTTATTTTTTTAAAAAAAAAATAAGTTTAAAAGATGTATTAAGTTTATATTAAAGGTGTGTAAGTATATTGTATGGTATAAGGTTTATTTTGTGATGTTTTGGTGATTAATATTTGAGTTATAAAAGTTTGTGTTCTTTAGTTTATAAAAGTACTTTAATTTATGATTGAATTGCTTCCAATAGGTATTCAAGTGTTAGTTTATTATATTCGAGTTTCATTTATCGATTTACGGAATTTTAACAAATCTTGATTTTGAATTTTGATAGATATAATTGTGACAATTATGGGACCTAGATTTTATATTTCTAATTTCTTGAATTAAATTAATAGACATCTAATTTGTCTAAGTTTGATATTCACAAATTATTTATCCGATTAAATTTTACGTTGTCGAGTCACGGGAATTTCGGTTTTGCAAATCGTTAAGGATTTTGTTAAGGTATAAAGAGGTAAATTTTTCTTTGTTTAAATTGGCACTTGGTAATCTACTTTAAAATGTTTGTATGAACTTATGGTTCACTAAGCAATCACTAAGACGTTCTACGACTTTGATAAGCCTACGGAGTCATAACCTAGGATTTTCACTAGGATTTAAGGAATGCTGTATATTTAAGATTCGAGTGCGGTAATGACCTCAGATTTTGACGGATGTCACAGTATCCAATACCTAAGTAATAGTGGTATGTACCTAAGTACGTAAGGAATGAGGCATACCATGCCTAGGTACCTATCATTTGTTAAGTAGATCTATCAGTGTGAGGCATTACATGCCTGAGTTGTAAATTGAGTAATAGTATGACCACGTCATATATTGTTGAGTAAAAACTGTTGTGCCACCTGGCATCGCGTGTTGCATCCAGCAACATAAATGTAGTCCCGCAGAACTATGATAGAGCATAAATCCATATCCTGAGCCAACGACCCCGACCGTAATAATTCGTAGGTCCGTTGCTGAGAGTAAGTAAAGCATAAATCCATATGCTGAAATGAGTAACCGTGTAGTCCCGCAGAACTACATTAGAGAATAAATCCATATGCTGAGCCAACGACCCCGACCGTAATAATTCGTAGGTCCGTTGTTGAGAGCGAGTATCAACTCGTGTATTTGTTTATGTTTTGTATCGCTTTACCACGATATCGTTTTGAATCACTTTACCGTGATCTCGTTTTGTATCACTCTAACCGTGATATCGTTTTGTGCCCACTTTACCGTGGCATCGTACAGTATTGCTCGCAAGCAAAGTATGTAATTGAGTCGGCTGTACTACGACAAGCCCGACTGGTGAACTGTAGAGCCAGCTGTACTATGACAGTCCTAGCTAAGTATATGAGAGCCAGCCGTACTACGACGCGCCTGACTTGAGTAGTTGTATTTGTATGTAAGTATGCCAATATGCATATGTAAATTGTAAGAAGCACCAAGTGCTTGATATAGTGTACGAGTATATATATATATACATATATATAATTCAGATCTACCAACACAAGTAATAGTGTATCATGCCACGCATGACGTAATATTCTGTATCTAAATATGTATGTACAATACTTAGATATTAAGTAGCACATTGAACCTAGGTATGAAGACTCATCACCTAGTTGGTTTGTATTAGTATAAAGATCCTATACTAACGTACGTCGCTAATGTATACTCCTAGCCTCAGCCTAGCAAGTATATTTGAGGTCTCGGGAAAAGGTTCACTTAAGTACACTTCCCGTTCTGAAGATCACAAGTTGTATCGACAGTCTTAGTTCCTAAAGGAAGACTAATCCTGTGGAAGTCTAGTTGTTGTCCAGTGAAGGTAGAACTAACCAGTTCTAGTGTGTTTGATTGTATTGTCCCGCGACAATATGGTTAATGTATAAAGGTAACTTAATCAAGTTATGAGATGGTGATTGTTTTCTCACAATCCAACAGTGTACGGTTGTAACCTATCTAGTATTGATACTATTTCAAGACAGTCTGGGGGGTGTAATTCCTAAGTATTACACATTTCGTATTACATGGCAGTAATAAAGATAATTGTGAATTATAAAAGTTTATTTATATAATTCAAAAACAGTAATTGAGCATGTGTTTCACCCCGAAAGCAGTAAAACATTTGAAAGAGTGGGGCTATGAAACTCACCTGTGAGTTGTTAGCGATCCTACGATACACGTGTCTTCTGAATGGTAACCTCCCAGTGTCCTAAACACGTGAGGTTATATAGGTAAGAGACGAATCAGTTCGTCTAAGCAAGTTGTGTATTTTCTGTTTTTAGCAACACAATATGCGACACAAGGGTTGTGTCGCATAAGAATGCGACACAAGAGCTTAGCGGCACAAGAGTTGTGTCGCATAAGCTTTTGGTGCTAAATCAATAGCGACATAAGAGTTGTGTCGTATAGGGTATACGACACAAGGTGCGACATAATCGTTGTGTCACAAAGTCTACGACACAAGGGTTAATGCGACATAAAATACGACGTCAATGGGTTTATGCGACACAACCTTGCGACACAAGACTTGTGTCGCAAAGATGAACACCATCCTAGAAACAGCACCTGTCGCACTTTTCCGACCCAAATCACAAATCTAACTCACTTTTAGGCTATGAAATCATGTTCTAATCCTTTATTTAGGCATAACTAAGTGGTGTACACAATCTAACATCAAAACATAACATCAAAATGAGTAAATCTAAGATTTTAGAGTTTTTCTTACAATCGCAAATCGAAGCTAGAGGAGGCCAAAAATGATGATGATGCTTTTGTAAATCTTGTTTCTTGCTTGATGGTGATTCCGAAAATATAATTTTGGTTGGTTGGTTTGCAAATCCAAAAATTGATGGAAATTTTGGGAGAGAATTTAAGAGGTGTGTGTGTGTGTGTTTTGTTTGAATGAAAATGAAAGGAAGGATAGGGAATAGGGTGTGTTTGGAGCAGCTGACCAAAGGGAAGGGGTGGGGGTTTTCCCCCACTTCGTCTCCAATTTGCAGTGTAAAATACCCGTATTTGTTTACCCGATCGTATAAAATGTAATATTTTAAATTCTAAAATGTATTTATATTCTTTCAAATGTTTCCGAACCAAAATATTTTATAAAAATATTATTTTGGAACTTAAGGTTTAATACGTTGTTTTCCCCGCGGTTTCAGATAATCAAGATGCGTTTTAGATTAAAACGAATTACATTTTTGAACACTTTGTTATAATCGCATATAAGAATACCATTATTTAAAGTTTAAATTTGGCACGAAAAATTTGACTTTTTGACCGGGTGTTACATTCTCCCCCCGTTAAGAAAATTTCGTCCCGAAATTTCATGTGAAGTCGTGATTGCGTGGAGTCTGGGGAGACATGTACGTACGATGGTTTTGTCGAACAGATTGTAGACACACTATGTCTACGACGGAGTTGAAAAGCAGTCATTCCATGACGGTGTCGCTATTTATCATTGTAGTCAGATTCTGACTAAATTGTTTGTTCAGGGTATGATGAAGTCGTGGTTGGTAGGCAACCGTTTACATTGTAGTCCATTCGGGACTAGATAGTTGTCATACGATGACCGTTTAGTGAGTAGTCCAATTAGGACTTAGTGGTTGATGGACGTTCAGTCGATCGGTCTGCTGAAAGCAAACCTTGAATTTTACGTGGGCCTAGGTTAACTAGCCCTATGATGCACTCGGCATTTAGTTGGTAAGATGTAATATCGAGGAGCGAAAGTACATTCCTGGTGTAAATCAGAATTGAAAGATTATGTTTTCGAGGAAGGATGTACCTATATCATTGTCGGAGATCAGGTGGATTTTGCGTTTCCTTTTCTGGCAATCCTTCTTGTAATGTCCGGATTCCTTACATCTGAAGCATGTCCTTTGTGAGTCGGGATTCGTAGGAACCCTGCAATCCCAGATTTTGTGACCGAAGTGTTGGCATCTTTCACAAGGCAAACCACATGATCCATCATGATGACGTCTGCAGCCGTGACAAAATGCTTTGCTTCCCGCATAGCCTCATTTTTGAATAGGTTCGGTGGTGTAAGACCTCAAGGGTCTGGGTTGATTTGTTGGTTTATGACTAGAGCTCTAATTCACATTCCATTTTCTTTGATCGATTTCAGTTGCAGGTGCCCCACGTCGGGCCACTTATGCCATGAGTCTATGGGCCATACTAATAGCTTCTTCAATAGTAGAGGGTTTAGAGGCAGTGACCATCCCCTCAATTAGCAATGGGAGTCCACCGATGTACCTTCCGATTCGTTGGCTCTCAGTGTTTACAATGGTTGGGCAAAGGTGAGCTAGTTGTTGAAAACGGTTAGTGTATGTCTCAATGTCGTTGTTTTTTACGGTGAGGTGCCAAAGTTCGTCCTCTAGTTTGTAGAGTACCTCGATGGAACAATACTTGTCCCTCATGATTCGTTTCAGTTCCTCCCACGGGAGCTCGTGTGTTGTGTCATTCCCCACAGTTCGGGTATAGGAACTCCACCAGGTAGAGGCATCATCCTGGAAGGTGTATGTAGCATACATGACTTTCTAGTCGTCGGGGCAGTTGCAAATGTAGAATATTGATTCCATTTTCTCGATCCATCGAATTAATCCGATAGCCCCTTCAGTTCCAACGAAGTTTGGTGGTTCGCACCTTAGGAAGTCCTTGAAGGTGCAAGGTTTTCTTGGTTCCGAGCAGCTAGAGCCTCAGCCACTCTTTGATTAGCGAATTGGTCACGCTCAACTTGAGTGAAAGTTTGTCGTCTAAGAGGCATGATTCTTGAACAAGGATAAAACGTCAAGTGTGAGATCTTTATTCAAAGATGATGATTATTACGGTGATATGAATAGTTCACTTGTGATTTAAGTTGAGCTATACGGGATCCCACGATCCTTGATGTTGAGGTTTTTGATATTGTGGGTGGCAAACATATTCCTGCCTTTTGTGGTGTTGTCACATTAGCTTAAGTATTGGTTGTCGAGTTGATCTTTGTCAAATTGTTATAAATTTCATGTTTTCCGCGTGTCGTGGCCAATTTGGTAGTGATCTCGATGTGTAGTCGTAATGATGACTAAATTGTGTTTTCAGTGTAGTCAACCGGGACTATGTTTGTAGTACAAAAATACTATGCGGCCATCATGCCGGTGAGTGTGACACCTACAGTGCCCTGTGGGGTTTTGAAGCGGGGTCCACTAACACAACCCATGTGTGTGGTGACATCATTGTGTATTCATCGATTGAGGCTTCATATGCCTAAGTTGGTCGTATATACATATAATGTGCACACGTAACTATACAAGTATACGTGCGCGGTAATAGTCAAGTATGGCACCTCGTGCCCAATTAATTAAATGTATATGTATATATATAAATCGTACATGCAACTATAGCAAGTCAACATGCATTTTGAGAGTAGCTCATCGAGCCTGGGTGTAGCACAGCATGCCAAAACGTAGTGCCCGAAGCACGGTAATGTATTATAATTGTAGTACAAAAGTACCATGAAACGCAGCACCACGTGCCGTAATGTAGTGCCCGCAGCACCGTAATTGCAGTACCTATGTACTGTGAGTGTGGCATCAATGTGCCAAGATATGTAGTATCGACGTACTATGAGGGTTGCACTAACGTGCCCAAATTGTGGTATCAACATACCGTGTGATTGCAGCACCACGTGCCGTGTGTTGTTTGATTGTAGCTCCAAGGCCAAAATGTGTTGAAGTTCAAATTTCCTAGTTGTAGCACAAAGGCTAAAATGTAGGTGCTAAGGCACCACAGTATTGAATTGATTGATCTAAATGATCAAGTTGTGATTGAGATAATTAATTTATCGTGGACTTTGTCAACACTAATCCAATTGTGACCAGCACGGTCAAAAGTGAAAGATTCGTTGGTTTGTCTTAAATTTCGTGAAGGTTTAGCATGTGCGGGTTTCCATTCCCTTTGATAACGTTTGTACCTCCTTCCCGAGGTTCAGTGATATATGTGATATTCTCCTATGCGTACATACGGAGAAAGTGTCGAGTCAGGAGTGTGAGGAAGACGGCGATGTCCCTCTTCACGAATATATGTTGGTACAGCGGAATTGTGTCATATATACTTAGTATATATATAGATACGTAAGAGTAGTACACATGTAAGGCCTATTAATATATACCTATAGTACATATAATAGCCTAGGGTGTCTAGCACATAACAATCAGAGTCAACTAGTGTATTCCTGCTTCAGTATAACCCCTTTCAGATCCTACATCATCTTTATTTAATTGTACATAGTTAGCTACGCTATGTTAAATTAAACTCGTATGATGTAATTCCCGAACCAGTCATACCTAACGAGGAATACCGCCTACGGTCATAGTCTAGGCCCACTAGATGCAACCTAGTTCACTATAAACTTAGGCTATGATACCAATCTATAACACCCTCAATTTTCGGGTTGTGGAAGCGGTCGGGTCGGGTATTACCGAATAAAATATCACAGCATAAGATACATAATGAACGACTCTAAATGAGACGTTTGAAAATAATTATACATTTTCCAAAGTGGAACGTTTACAATGTTGCGAGTTTAATAGGAGTTTCTATTACATAATTTGAAAATACAAATGTAAATGCAGAGTGGTCCCCGTTGTTTGAAAATATGCGACTCGAGCTAGCTTATCTTGTAGCAATCCTAATCCTGCTGGGCACCTGAGAACACATGCTAAAACAAGTCAGCTATAGAGCTGGTGAGTTCATAGGATTGTTAGTTAAAACACAAAGTATAAATCCTGTATGTTTAGAAAAGTAGTTCAGAATTCACGATTCTGATTTGTATTAAGTTGAAGTTGTAATCACCGATGTGTATACGCTAGTCGAGGTATCCAATACCTAAGTAATAGTGGTATGTACCTAAGTACGTAAGGAATGAGGCATACCATGCCTAGGTACCTATCAGTTGTTAAGTAGATCTATCAGTGTGAGGCATTACATGCCCGAGTTGTAAATTGAGTAATAGTATGACCACGTCATATATTATTGAGTAAAAACTGTTGTGCCACCTGGCATCGCGTGTTGCATCCAGCAACATAATTGTAGTCCCGCAGAACTATGATAGAGCATAAATCCATATTCTGAGCCAACGACCCTGACCGTAATAATTCGTAGGTCCGTTGCTGAGAATAAGTAAAGCATAAATCCATATGCTGAAATGAGTAACCGTGTAGTCCCGCAGAACTACATTAGAGAATAAATCCATATGCTGAGCCAACGACCCCGACCGTAATAATTCGTAGGTCCGTTGTTGAGAGCGAGTATCAACTCGTGTATTTGTTTATGTTTTGTATCGCTTTACCACGATATCGTTTTGAATCACTTTACCGTGATCTCGTTTTGTATCACTCTAACCGTGATATCGTTTTGTGCCCACTTTACCGTGGCATCGTACAGTATTTCTCGCAAGCAAAGTATGTAATTGAGCCGGCTGTACTACGACAAGCCCGACTGGTGAACTGTAGAGCCAGCTGTACTATGACAGTCCTAGCTAAGTATATGAGAGCCAGCCGTACTACGACGCGCCTGACTTGAGTAGTTGTATTTGTATGTAAGTATGCCAATATGCATATGTAAATTGTAAGAAGCACCAAGTGCTTGATATAGTGTACGAGTATATATATATACATATATATAATTCAGATCTACCAACACAAGTAATAGTGTATCATGCCACGCATGACGTAATATTCTGTATCTAAATATGTATGTACAATACTTAGATATTAAGTAGCACATTGAACCTAGGTATGAATACTCATCACCTAGTTGGTTTGTATTAGTATAAAGATCCTATACTAACGTACGTCGCTAATGTATACTCCTAGCCTCAGCCTAGCAAGTATATTTGAGGTCTCGGGAAAAGGTTCACTTAAGTACACTTCCCGTTCTGAAGATCACAAGTTGTATCGGCAGTCTTAGTTCCTAAAGGAAGACTAATCCTGTGGAAGTCTAGTTGTTGTCCAGTGAAGGTAGAACTAACCAGTTCTAGTGTGTTTGATTGTATTGTCCCGCGACAATATGGTTAATGTATAAAGGTAACTTAATCAAGTTATGAGATGGTGATTGTTTTCTCACAATCCAACAGTGTACGGTTGTAACCTATCTAGTATTGATACTATTTCAAGACAGTCTGGGGGGTGTAATTCCTAAGTATTACACATTTCGTATTACATGGCAGTAATAAAGATAATTGTGAATTATAAAAGTTTATTTATATAATTCAAAAACAGTAACTGAGCATGTGTTTCACCCCGAAAGCAGTAAAACATTTGAAAGAGTGGGGCTATGAAACTCACCTGTGAGTTGTTAGCGATCCTACGATACGTGTGTCTTCTGAATGGTAACCTCCCAGTGTCCTAAACACGTGAGGTTATATAGGTAAGAGACGAATCAGTTTGTCTAAGCGAGTTGTGTATTTTCTGTTTTTAGCGACACAATATGCGACACAAAGGTCAGGTATGCGACACAAGGGTTGTGTCGCATAAGAATGCGACACAAGAGCTTAGCGGCACAAGGGTTGTGTCGCATAAGCTTTTGGTGCTAAATCAATAGCGACATAAGAGTTGTGTCGTATAGGGTATACGACACAAGGTGCGACATAATCGTTGTGTCACAAAGTCTACGACACAAGGGTTGATGCGACATAAAATACGACGTCAATGGGTTTATGCGACACAACCTTGCGACACAAGGCTTGTGTTGCAAAGATGAACACCAGCCCAGAAACAGCGCCTGTCGCACTTTTCCGACCCGAATCACAAATCTAACTCACTTTTAGGCTATGAAATCATGTTCTAATCCTTTATTTAGGCATAACTAAGTGGTGTACACAATCTAACATCAAAACATCACATCAAAATGAGTAAATCTAAGATTTTAGAGTTTTTCTTACAATCGCATATCGAAGCTAGAGGAGGCCGAAAATGATGATGATGCTTTTGTAAATCTTGTTCCTTGCTTGATGGTGATTCTGAAAATATAATTTTGGTTGGTTGGTTTGCAAATCCAAAAATTGATGGAAATTTTGGGAGAGAATTTAAGAGGTGTGTGTGTGTTTTGTTTGAATGAAAATGAAAGGAAGGATAGGGGGTAGGGTGTGTTTGGAGCAGCTGACCAAAGGGAAGGGGTGGGGGTTTTCCCCCACTTCGTCTCCAATTTGCAGTGTAAAATAGCCGTGTTTGTTTACCCGATCGTATAAAATGTAATATTTTAAATTCTAAAATGTATTTATATTCTTTCAAATGTTTCCGAACCAAAATATTTTATAAAAATATTATTTTAGAACTTAAGGTTTAATACGTTGTTTTCCCCGCGGTTTCAGATAATCAAGATGCGTTTTAGATTAAAACGACTTACATTTTTGAACACTTTGTTATAATCGCATATAAGAATACCATTATTTAAAGTTTAAATTTGGCACGAAAAATTTGACTTTTTGACCGGGTGTTACAGACAGCCAACTCACTAGTCCTGAACTCATACACGAAACTACCGAGAAAATTGTTGAAATCCTAAACCGACTCAAAGCCACGCGTGATCGTCAGAAAAGTTATGCTGACGTGAGACGCACACCGCTCGAGTTCCAGGTTGGGGACCGAGTACTCTTGAAGTATCGCCTTGGAAGGGCGTAATCCGATTCGGCAAATGCGGGAAGTTAAATCCCAGGTACATTGGGCCTTTTGAGATCCTCGAAAGGATCGACCATGTGGCATATCGACTGCAGCTGCCATCCGAACTCAGCAGCGTGCACCCTACCTTCCACATTTCTAACCTAAAGAAATGTCTATGTGATGAGACACTTATCATCCCACTCAACGAGATTCGCGTTGATAACAAACTTCATTTTGTTGAAGAACCTGCTGAAATCATAGACCGTGAGGTCAAACAACTCAAACAAAGTCGTATTCCCATCGTTAAGGTCAGGTGGAATTCTCGGCGCGGTACGGAATTCACTTGGGAACGGGAAGACCAAATGCGACTCAAGTATCTTCAGTTATTCACTGACTCTACATCAAACGCGACCTCGAGCTAAATTTCGGGACGAAATTCTCCTAACAGGGGGAGAATGTAACACCCGCCAAATTAGGACTAGTGATTAGTGCCTAATTCTTTGTTAATACATGTATTTAGTTCCATGTTAGGCTAATTAATGTATTGAAATATATATTGATGAATATATATACGATTATGCGATTTGATTAAATCGTACGTAATTCAAATCTAATGTAATTCGATTCAATTTATACGGACGTTGGTGAACATTTTTATTAAATAATAACCCTATTTTATCCAAAATATTATTTAGATAAAATTTCAACTCAAATTCGTATCGTACAAACAAAGATTACACGATTAAAATAATAAACATGCAAACAAAACGAAACAAGTTAAGTTATAGTTTAAAAC